>LR750492.1:51996-129496 GCA_902729485.2 Mus minutoides | reverse complement strand
TTCCTGTAGGGACTTTCACCCAGCTCTAGCTGCATGGTCCTTGTCACAGCTGGGGAGGTTGGGGAGCTGGGCCTGGGCCTGCTGCATTCCGGTATAGCCTCCCTGGGGCCACGGTACAGAGGGAGCACTGGGGAGGTGCAGGGAGCTCGGGGTTGCAGCTGCCGCATGGGGACCTGGATACAGCCCAACTGTGCCCCAGGACTCTCAGCTGTTTCTTCTTGATCCTTGTACCCCAATGTCTCAGCCTGACAGAGAGAAAGAGCACCTGGAAGAGGCCTGGGGGTTGACACCACAGGGAATCCAGCAAGCATCCAGGAATCCCTCGTAGGGTATGACTCATCTGGGGTCCAGTTACCCTGTACTGGAAAGTCATCCCTTCCCTGGAGCTATAGGACTCCTGTTTTCTAGATGAGTCCTGACTGAGGCACAGTTTTGTAGGTAATAGGAGAACCCTCTGCTCTTTGGTCTGTTGGTGGGACAAGCCAAAACTGAGTGCAGTGGGTCTTTTGAGGTCTGGGATATAGCTCAGTGTAAAAGTAGGTGTCTAGCACATGCAAAGCCCTTAGGTTGCATCCTAAGTGCCCTGGGGGTAGGTGTGGGGGAGAAGGAAGGACCCCAGGCCCTGCCTATCCACACTTCTGGAAGCCCTGAGCAAGGGCTTGTTACCCCATCCCATCTGTGAACAAGGTGTGAAAGGCTTTGGCCATTGGTACTCCATCCCTGGGCAAGGCATGGAGCATACCTGTCATCTGTATCCTGTCCCTTCTACAATGCAGCATCCCTGCTTCCATGCATGGCCAGAGCCCTTGGAGGCTCCCTCTCCTGGCACTCCTGGGGATGGCGGTGAGTGGGTCCAATGTTGCTCTTTGGTCCCTCTGCCCTCTGTCCCACGTCATCATCTGTGATGCAGTTTGAAGAGAGGACATCTTAGTTCTGAGTCCTGCGATGCTTCCTTCCTGGCATTCCTTGGTCACAGGGTCCCTGGGGTGGGTGCATGGAGAGCTGAGTGTAGGCTGGCTGGACCTCAGGCCTGATAAGGTCCTAGGTCCTAGGCTGAGGCTGAGCTAAGGTGGCCCAGCTGTTCCCAGCTTGAGGCCCTAGTATGGGAAGACTGAGGCCTGTGCTGGGGGTGGTGCTTCTGGGCCAGGCCTGTCAGGAGGAGGGTGTGCTTATACTCTGTCCCCTCTGTCCCTCTGCCTCTGAGGCTCTGCCTCTTGTCTAAACAAGATGCACACATATGGATTTGCTGGGGAGGGAGGCTGCGATGGCACCCTGCTCAGGGTAAGTTGGCAAGGATCTCTGGGGCAGCCTGTGTGTGAGTGCCCCACTGTATTGCTATGTAGGAGGAGCAGACAGAAAGGCTCTCTATACCGAGACCAAACCCGCCTCTTTCTCTCATCTGGAGTTGTAAGAAAAGGAGAAAAAAAAATGTAGATGAAAGCAGGTTTTCCACCTTGTCGGATTCTCCATGGCTTCCAGTAATTACAGACTAATAATGGAAGGTTCAGGGGACATTTCCTCCTGGTAGCCAAGATTATAATCTGTAGCCTTTGTCTGAGCTGGGGACATTTGCAAAGGTCACACTGTCAGGCTTCTGGGTAGGGGTGGGAGTGGGCCACTCAAGCTCAGGCCCCACTTAGAAAAATTCCTGCATCTGCTGGAACAAGGTGTCCCTGTGACCTCCCTCCCTCTGAGACTGGCAAGGGCTTGCACCTTAAGACCATGTGAGGAGAGGGTGTTAGGGCCCAGTTTCCACTTCTTGTGGAGACCTACAAAGCAGGCCCTAAGGCCCTATTGAGGTGTTGCTTTAGGCCAGCGGGATGAAGGTCTGAGTGGTTGAAGGCATGTTCAGTCTGTACTCCTCTTCCTAAGGCACAGGACACAGTATGAGACTCCACATGGCAGCAGCCAGAAGTTGCTGGAAATCTGCTCAGCTCACAGGTCAGACGCAGGTATTAAATGCTACAGGGAAGGGAGCTTTAGGATCACAGTGATCTGTGTGGTCTCGAGCACCTTCCTAAGCCTCAGGAAGGACCCACCAGCACAACTGAGGTGGAGGTGGGCTAAGGGAGGGAGGATGCTGGGGACAGCTTGGGGTGGACTGTGCACTGTGCAGGACACCTGTAGGGTCCTCGTGAGGGGACAGCGTGGATGGAGATAATGCTGGCTTCTGTGTGGCAAGCAGAGCAGACCCAGTGAGGTGAGGACCACACTGTAGAGAAGCATCCGTAAAGAGGGGTCTGGGCTGGTCAGTGTCCCACTGCCCAACAACACATCCGAGTTATCAACCTAGAAGGAGAGTTATCTTGGCTCCTGGTATCGAAGGATCAGTCCATGGTCACTTTGCTTTGTTGCTTTGGCCCTAAGGGGTAAAGTCAATCATGGTGGTGGTGGGGTCCTAGTAGAGGAGACCTACTCAGCCTCACTTGGTGAATCAAGGAGGTAAGCGGTGAGACAAAGGGCTCTTCCCTTTTGAGGGCAGACCCACAGTGACCTAACTTCCTTACCTTAGGCTCCACCTCCTGAAGCTTCCTTGCTCCCTGAGAGCCGCATGCATTACCCCTCAGTACGGGGATGGCCCTCTGTGGAGTTACCTAAGAGCAAGTGTATATGATAGCAGTGACGACCCAGACAGAGAGGCAGTGCCGCAGGAAGTGGTCGTGGATTCTGAAGAGGAACTAGCCATGAGTTCCTGACTGGCAGTGAAGTCACAGATGGTTCCACAAAGGCTGTGAGAACTTGAAACATTTACCCTTCTCTCCAGGCAGCAGAGAGGACCATAGCTGAAAAGTCTTCACAAAAAACCACCCCGCCTTTCTGGTTGACTGGGTCAGGTCCTGGTCATAAGAACATGCCTGTTCTGCCTGGCTGCCCCATGCTCTTCCCTCTAGTCAGTGGTGTTCACCGGGTCCCCTGCAGACAACATCTGTCTTTCTCCTCCTGGGAAGACCCTTTTCTTCCTTCCTTCCTTCCTTCCTTCCTTCCTTCCTTCCTTCCTTCCTTCCTTCCTTCCCTTCTTCCTCCTCCCCCTCCTCTTCCTCCTCTCTTCTTGGTCTTTCAAGACAGGGTTTCTCTGTGTAGCCCTGGTTTTCTGGAACTCCCTTTGTAGACCAGGCTGACTGGACACTCACAGAAATCTAGTTGCATCTACCTCCTGAGTACTGGGGTTAAAGGTGTGCACCACTACTGCCTGCTGGAAAGACTCTTTTCTATGAGGAGATTATCTTGCCCCTGTGTTTTTGTGCTACTCAGTGAAGGAGCCTGGACTGGTGGGCTCATTCCTTTCTGAGAAGCCATGGTCCAAAGACAACATCCTCCTCAGAATCTGGCAAGAAGATCTGGTCTCTCCCAGTCTTGAGGCCCTAGGCCTCATGCTTAGCGCTTTCTCTGCAAGTGCTTGTCTCTTGCTCTGCATGGGTCTCTCTGGAGGATTATGTGGCTATTGTGAACTTGGCTCATGTGTCAACTGGCTTTGAGGTTAAGGCTTTGATAGTTGAGGATGAAGCCAAGTTGGGAAGGGGTGAATGCACAGGAAATATATGAAGGGGCAGGAGGGATGACCATGGTGGTAAGGTGACTTTACAGGACCAGGAATGCTGTGACAGATGCAGAGGCTGTGAGAGGCATGTGCAACCATGTGGGTTGGCACCTAAGACGAAGGCATGTCTAGCTGTGTTTGGCTTTTAATGTGTACTGGGGATTTGATCTTGAGTCCTCATTTAGGTAACAAACACACTTACCTGCTAAGACATTTAACCAGCCTCTATTTTATTATTTATTTATTTTATTGATTTAGTGCATGTTGGTGTGTTACAGGGGTGTGTGTGCGTGTGTGCGCATACATGTGTGGAGATCAGGGGTCAATTTTAAGTGTCATTCCTCAGGTTGGAGAGATGGCTCAGCGGTTAAGAGCATGGACTGTTCTTCCAGAGGTCTTGAGTTCAATTCCTAGCAACCACATGGTGGCTTACCACCATCTGTAATGGGATCCAATGCCCTCTTCTGGTGTGTCTAAAGACAGCAACAGTGCACTCATATAAATAAAAATAAATAAATCTTAACTCAGGAGCCATCCACCTTTTTTTTTTTTTTTTTTTTTTTTTTGAGACAGGGTTTCTCTGTGTAGCCCTAGCTGTCCTGGAACTCACTCTGTAGACCAGGCTGGCCTCGAACTCAGAAATCTGCCTGCCTCTGCCTCCCAAGTGCTGGGATTAAAGGCGTGCGCCACCACGCCCAGCTAAGCCTTTCTATCATTATGTTTATGTCTGTGTTCCCAATCCCATGGTGATGAAAAGTTATCTGCTTCTTCTACTTCTTTTTTTTTTCTCTAAGTAAACTGTAGTTGTCTTCAGACACTTTTTTCTTCTCTCTTCGGTCCCACTCGTTCAGGCCCAAAGATTTATTTTTTATTATACATAAGTACACTGTAGCTGTCTTTAGGCCACGAGAAGAGGGCATCAGATCTTTTTTTGGGGGGGAGGGGGATGTTCAAACATTCAGATTTTTTTATTTTTTTTATTTTTTGTAAACCATCAAATCACCCATCACAAGGACAATGTGCCATCCGAAGTTCTCCTGTTAGAAATGAGGATGGGAGCATCAATACTTGGCAGATTGTTTGCAGTGGTAACCATGGTAGGTGTTTATCAGGCTCTGTGGACAAAAGAAAGAGGATTTGTATTTTGTTCTATGCTGACCCTCCAGTTCAGGGCTGTTTTGTAGGACAAAGCTTTTCCTGAGGAGATGCCACACACAAGCCTGCTCACCCCAGTGAGGAGACTCATGACAGACCACGAACAAACACCAACGGAGTCCAACTTGGTGGACCAGCGAGCTTTATTGGGGGTTATTCACAGAAATATGGTTGAAGGAGTTAATTACAGGAGCAGAAAGGACACAAATACAAGCTGCATCATCAAATCCCACCGTAGCATAGGAAAAACCTGGGAACCTGGGTCACACAGCACACCTGGTCTGCAGGGAGCTCAGCAAGTTGGGTTGTAACTCTGGACTTGAACCTCTTCCAGGCAGCTGGTCTGGTCCCAGAGTCTTCTTTGCAGCTTGTGGTGTGTGAGAGTTACTCTTAGCTTTTCATTATGCTGACACAGACTAGTGAATCTGGTCAGTTTCAGGAGGGCATCAGATCTTATTACAGGTGGTTGTGAGCCACCATGTGGTTGCTGGGAATTGAACTCAGGACCTCTAGAAGAGCAGCCAGTGCTCTTACCCGCTGAGCCATCTCTCCAGCCCTTGGCTTTTTCTTTTTAAAGATTTATTTATTTAATGTATATGAGTACACAGTTGCTGTCTTCAGACACACCAGAAGAGGGAATTGAATCTCATTACCATGTGGTTGCTGGGAACTGAACTCAGGACCTCTGGAAGAGCAGTCAGTGATCTTAACTACTAAGTCATCTTTCTAAACCTATTCTGGCTTTGTTTTCAATTACTCTATTTTTTGTTTGTTTCTTTGTTTGTTTGTTTGAGACATGGTTTCTCCACATAGCCATGGCTGTCCTGGAACTCACTTATATAGACCAGGCTGGCCTCAAACTCAAGGGAGCTGCTTGTCTCTGCCTCCTGAGTGCTGGGATTAAAGGCTTATGCCACCAATTGCTCTTTATCCTAGCCCCCCCCCCCCCCTTTTTTTCTCCTCTCTCATCTCTAGATGCTGCTCTGCCTGATGCTGGAAGAATTTGTTCCTTGTCTAAGATCTTGCATGGGCCTCAAATTGTTTTCTAGGAGACCCTCTTTAGGCAGCTTGAAGTTCCTCCTTGCATGCATGCACAGCTCTGGCCTCCTGGAATCATTGTGGGGTCTTTCTTGAACCTCAGGTCCCTAGGCCTTCTTTCACCACAGACACCACCATTAAGGACACTGCCAGGTGCTAGTAATCCACTTAGGTGTTGGAGGGTTCTCTTTTCTCTAGTCTCCTTAATGTCCATTACTCCAAGAAGAATTCTCATTAGTCCTTCCAGTACAGAAGCCACCATCTCTTGAAATCCTAGATTACCCTGTCTCTCCTTTTTACCTTTCCTTTGCTTTTCTTTCATACCAGGGCAGTAGACTATTTTCACTCACTTTGGGTATCAAACAGACACATCTCCATGATCCCTCCTACAGGCTGTTGTGACTTTGCTGGGTCTCTGAACCTCCCCGTGTCCCGACGATTTATCTGTAAAACGTCTAAGTGCTAATTTTGTCCCAATAAGTTGGCTTTCAGTCTAGACAGGTCCTCCAATCGTGACCCAAAATCCTCCCTGTGGGCAAGGACTTGAAAATTAACCCTCAAGAGCCCACTCCTCACCCGAAAGGTAGTCCTTCCCTTCCTCTCCTGTTCTTTCCCTAGAGGCTGTACCCCGGTCACTCGTCTACCAGCGGCCACAGTCACTAGACTAAGTCTGGAATCCCGAACCCAGATTGTAGCCCCGCCCCCCGCCCCCCGCCCCTCCAGCACATACTTCTTATTGGCTACAGTTACGCCTAGCTCCGCCTCGGGGGCCCACCCAAGCCACGCCTTTTCGGGAAATACACACCTACTTGTAGTTGGCCGACGTCCCGCCTCATCCCGCCCTTGATCCCGTCACTTCCTGGCAGAGTCGGCTCCGAAGGCGGAAGTTTGGGTGCCGGAGGCATCGAAGCGGAGCTGAGGTGTTGGGAGCGTTGCCTGCGGCGCTTCCGGGTTTCTGCTTCACTCTCGGGAGGCGGAGGCGGGAAGCTGGGACCATGGTGGTGAGGCTGCTGCGGAGCCTGGCAGGGTCTGGAGGCTGATCTCGCGACGCCTTTCTGCGGACCCCCTGCTCCAGGTTTAGGGTTATCCAGGGTCGCTCTGTCCTGGACCCTAGACCCTCAAGATGACCGCCGCCTCCACCTCCAAGTGGGGGCTGGTCACGAACGTGGTGAACAGCATCGTGGGCGTCAGCGTACTCACCATGCCTTTCTGCTTCAAGCAGGTGAGTCGGGGGCGCGGGGGCATCGGGTTGAAGTGCTCGGCTGGTGGGAAGGGGGTGTGAGCACGGCGGATAGGGAAGAGACCCGAGTCGGGGTCCGGATCTGCGCGCTCCGCATCCGCTCACACTGTACGGAAAGACACAGGGAACGAACGATACGTTAGCGGATTGATAGTGGTTTTGTTCGTCCTGTTTTTGACTCCGACCGACTGCACGGAAGCCTGCCGGTCCTCGACTTTGGCTACCCACCTTTACTCAAGGCGATTTAAAAAGCATTCGTTTGGTCTGATCTATATGATGTGTCACCGCAGTTGGAAAAGCCGGCATACAAAAAAGTTTGGTTTTATTTCTGTGTTGAATGCCACATGAAAAGATGGTCATTTCTACGTGGCTCTGGAATCCGCCAGTGATTTGCGGAAACAGATGGAAACGTCAAATTGGGTAATGACTCTCTTAACAAAGGGAGTGGCAGGGCTCCCCGTCGCTCATCCGAGACACGTGTGCTGCTGTCCAGTGCTATTGAAACAGTGGGATATCAAGGCAGAGACCACTCCTCCTACCTGATGACCCCCAGGAGGTGAGGTGGAAGATTAATCCGTGATAGACATTTGGAAGTGAAAATGGGTTGTTGAAAATTTAATAGTAGACTAACAACTGCTTCGTGTGTTTTGTGGTTCACGACCCAGGCTAAAAATAGAAAACAAGTTTTTTTAATCAAGGAATTTTTGATCCTCTACATCCTATCCTGATTGAGACTACATCTAGGGTTCTCGGGTGGTGGGTATTTGAAATGGTTAATAGATTAGGCAGAAGGACAGAGCTAGATCCTCTGGGACATCTGTGTTGTGAACCCCAGTGTTGAGTTGTTGATGGTTTTGGGTGTCTTTGGAATGCCTACGTGTCCCAGTGTCCATGGAAACTGTCTGTCAGCAGAAGTGCATCCTGGGACTTGAGTGTTGGCTGGTTTGGAATCTCCAAGTGAACTCTGTCATCTTTGCTGCCTGTCTGTGAAAGTGTGACTGGCCCTTTATTGGAGTCTGTCATAGAAGACTGGGAAGTTAGTTGTTTGGGCTCAGGTGGTGAGCAGTCTCTAGTGGAACCTGGCTGTGCACGGGTGCTAGGCCTCTGCCAGAGCAGATGGAGATGAGCCCGGTGAAGATCTGCTTGGGAAGAGCTTTGAACCCAGTGTGCAAGGGAGACTAGAAACAGTCAAACTGTGCCTAAAACCTGTCAGTTCCTATCACTAGATTGTTATCTCCTCCAGGAACCTTGGGGCAGAGCCATGCACAGAGTCTTGGGGAATGTCTTAGTGTTGTTAAAAAAAAACAACTTTGGGTTTAGGGTTAGTTTGTTTAGTGATTCTGGCAATTAAAAAGGAGAAACATTTTATTGTTATTTAGTGTGTGGAAAACTTTAATGTACTTTATGTACTTTAATTTTTTTTTTAATGTACTTTAAATGCATACTTGATGAATTGTCATGAGGTAAAGGAACATATGTACCTTAATGTACACTTGAGGAATTCCATGATGCTGGCACACTTACCAGCTGTTCCCGCTCACCAGAAGATGACTACCCATTGCTCCATTGTGCCAGAGGTTGGATGTGGCCTGGTTTGAGTAGGAGGAGGTGGGGTCATGGTGTGTGGGAATCAATGTGTGGTTGATATGCTATGTTGTGGATAGACCTGTGTTCCTCTGGGGCACACACAGATTCTGCCCTGTGTGTGTGTGTGTGTGTGTGTGTGTGTGTGTGTGTGTATATATGTGTGGTGTGTATGTGAGCCTGCCAGCACAGGTGTTAGATGCGCAAGTGCATCATGTCCTCTGCAGTGTTTGGTATCATGAGTCTTTAGACCATTCTGGTGAGCGTTTGATGTTATGTTGTATTTTGTTTCTTATATTGATAAGCTTTGTTTGTTTACTTATTTGAGCAGTTTTAGCTTTAACTGAGTAGAAAGCACAGGCCCCCATGTCCCTCCTCCCGACTCCCCTTTTTGGTAACACACTGTTCTGGTGTAGTGGTGCTAATCTTTTGTTTTGTTTGTTTATTTATTGCAGTGCTGAAGTTCTGATTCCAGGCAAACATTCTACTGCTGAACCACATCCTCAAACTACTAGTGTCTTTTTATTTATTTATTTAGAGACACTCTTACTACATAGCCTTGGCTGGCCTGGAACTCACTATGTAGAGCAGACCAGGATGGCCTTGAGCCCACAGAGATGCACCTGCCTTTGTCTTCCTAGTTCTAGGATCAAAGCCTGAGTACCATCATGCCTGGTGCTAACCACTGATGCCTTAATTGTCACAGTAATCGAGGGACAGTTTATACATAAAACATAGCTGTTTTTTGGGTGTGGTCCTTTGGGTTTTGATGTGTGTATACAGTGTGGGGCTACTGTGGTTGGGTCATGGAAGAGGAAGAGCTTTGTTATCCCCAAAAGTCACCTCTGCCCCTCTGATCAACAGCTGTCCCTCCCGCAGCCCTTTGCCTTGTTTCCTGGCCCAGCTACAGTCCTTCTTAAGCATTCTGTGCCTGGCAGCACACAGTAAGCTGTCTTCATGGCCCTCCTTCTCTGCAGCACGGGGCAGTTGTGATGTTGAACCTTAATAATACTTCTTTGCATGAATGGACTAGACTTGATTTTCTAGTAACCTTTGAGGGCCATTGAACTTTTTCCTTTTGTTGGGTTATGGCTAAACCCACTTGTGGATGGTTTGTGCATAGGCATTTCTTTCCTGACCTAAGAGTGGTTGCAGTGTCTCATGGCCAACATGTTTAATTTGTAAGTAAGGTACACACCATTCTTAGTTCTTCTAGGCTGTTTACCACATAGGGCTATTGAGAAGGTGGTTAAGATGCTGCATGTGAGATGTGTGTAGGGAGTGTGGGATGCTAGTTGATAGTCTAACCCAGTAGACTTAGGACCTACAAGGCCCTTTTAAAACACGACTCGAGGATCCTGCTTCTATTTTAGGGAAATTCCACTTTCAGGTGTCACCCATGGCAGTCAGTGGAACAGAGGGAGCAGTGAGGGCCTGCATGTGCCATTGTGCTGTGGATGTACGAAGTGGCAGTTCAAAGGTCTGGTGTTGTAAAGATGTCTTTTCCTCTCCACCCTACAGTGTGGCATTGTCCTGGGGGCGCTGCTCCTGGTCTTCTGCTCCTGGATGACACACCAGTCTTGCATGTTCTTGGTGAAGTCCGCCAGCCTGAGCAAGAGGAGGACCTATGCTGGCCTGGGTAAGACCTGGCTTCCAGATTGCTGGCAAAGCTGATAGGCCCTTCCCATGAAGTGGGGGGCCCTTGCTTGGGGACCTGGGGGCTTAGTCCTCTTGTTTAGCTCTTGTTGTTTTATTTTTGTTTTGGGTTTTTTATTGTTGTTGTTTTGTTTTTGTTTTTGTTTTTTTTTCAAGACAGGGTTTCTCTGTGTAGCCCTGGCTGTCCTGGAACTCACTCTGTAGACCAGGCTGGCCTCGAACTCAGAAATCTACCTGCCTCTGCCTCCCAAGTGCTGGGATTAAAGGCATGTGCAACTATGCTTGGCTTTTGTTTAGCTCTTTTTCTTCTATTTCTTCTTAAGGAAGAACTTCTTCTTTGTTTTTTTTTTTTTTTTTTCCGAGACAGGGTTTCTCTGTATAGCCTTGGCTGTCCTGGAACTCACTTTGTAGACCAGGCTGGCCTCGAACTCAGAAATCCGCCTGCCTTTGCCTCCCGAGTGCTGGGATTAAAGGCGTGAGCCACCATGCCCGGCCAAGGAAGAACTTCTTTAAAAACTTCTTTTTTGGAGTGCAGTGTTTTTTTTTTGTTTTTTTTTTCAGTGTTAATGGCAACTGACTGTAGTGGTGTGTACCTGTAACCCCAGCACATGGAAGGGTAAGGCAGGACGGTAAGAATTTCAAGACCTGCCTCTGCTTGGCTTCATAGCAAATTGGAGGCCACCTTGGTTTACATGGAGAAATTTCAAGAAAACAAAACATAGGCTGATAAAGTGAGTTACTGCACAAGCCTGGCAACCTGAGTTCAGTTCCTAGAACCCATAGACAGGTGATAAAGGTAGGAAGAGACCCAGTTATAGCGTCGTCCTCTGCAGTGTGCTTGTCCAGTGTGGGACGTGTGAACCCATACACATGTGCACACACAGTAATGAATAGGACTTTATATATGTACAGACAGACACACACATATACTGTGCGTTTGTTGTTGTTTTTGAGACAAAGCTTCAGTGTGAAGTCTGGTCTGGAACTTGTTATGTATATCAGATTGGCCTAGAACTCAAAGAGATCTACTTGCCTCTGCTTTCTGTGTGCTGAATAAAATAATTTTCAAAAGCATACAGTTAATAACACTGTTCAGAAATAAGGACATCTGGTGTTTCACACCTTTAATCCCAGCACTTGAGAGTCAGAGAGAGAGGTGCATCTTCTGAGATTGAGGCCAGACTCATCTACAAGGTGAGTTCTACGACAGCCAGGGTTACACAGAGAACTCAAAACCCAACCCCACTCCCATCCCAAATTGCCTGCTTTAGAATTGAGCTGAGCCGGGCGTGGTGGCGCATGCCTTTAATCCCAGCACTTGGGAGGCGGAGGCAGTTGGATTTCTGAGTTTGAGGCTAGCCTGGTCTACAAAGTGAGTTCCAGAACAGCCAGGGCTATACAGAGAAACCCTGTCTCCAAAAAAAAACAAAACAAAACAAAACAAAAAAAAACAAAAAAAAATTATTTATTAGAATTGAGCTGAGAGGGAGGGTATAGAGCCATAGCCTCTTTCTCACTGAGCCCCGTGCCTCCTTGTGCAGACGCACACACTTACCTTCCAAGCCAACAGGATCACCTAGCCCAAAGCTGCCACTCACTTGCTGACTCTGGCTCCCTGTACTTGATGCCTTCCTGTTCCTGAAAGCCTGGAGTGGCTGAAAGGAACATTTCAGATTCTTGGAAGTCTCCAAAGGAAACTCTTGAGTGCAGTTTGTGGCTGAGACTCAGTGCTCCGTCTGCACAAAGGGTGGGCCTTTCTCTCGGGGACCGCTGGATGCAGTTCTGTTCCCTCTAGGTCTTTGTAAGCAGTGCCAGCCACAGGGACTAAACAGAGCAGTTACTACTTGTCTCTGGGTGGTTTGGTTTTAAGGACACTAAGGGGTCCTGTCTGGTTCTCCTCTCGTGTTAGCATGTGAAGCCTGGTTCTCTGCCTGCCAGGCTTGGACTTTGCTGTGTAGCTTATGCTGGGACTCTTTGGCATGGGGGTGAGAATGTCGCTCTTCTGCTCTTGGGACTTAGCCTTGTGGGAGAATGTGAAAAGAAAGTTCCTGGCCTCTTGGGGATTCCTCACCCAGTAGCCCCTCCGTGTGGCTGCAGTGCTGCTCTCTCCTGCAGTGTGCCTGGCCTCTCCTCCCTTCTCTCACTGTCAAAGAAGAAAACGGCACAGAGTTTGGGGGCAAATGAATTAATGCAGAATAAAATAATTCTTGACGACTGAATTGGAGTAACGTGCAGTGGGGTAAGCACCCAGCCTCTGCCCACATTAGGGGATACACGTGGGGCTTCTGCAGCCTTTTGGGATTTTCCTAGTCTGCTTTACGGTCGGCATCAGTACCTTGCCTTGATTCTTGGTCTCAGAGCCCAAGGGATGCTTTCCCACTCTTCCTCTTCTGATGACAGTGGTGTTCTGTCTTTTACTGCCACCTGAGGAAGTGATGCTTATCAGGTAAACTTGACCCACATTGAGATGGCCTAGTTCTGTCCTGCCAGACCTACTAGAGTCTAGGGAGTGAGGCGCTCAGGGGATGTCCTTGGTGGTGTGGAGCCAAGGTGTAGCATATGGTCCTTTCCCTCTAAGATCTATGCTTGTGCTGTCAGTCACCTAAGTTCCAGCCTAGGACTCCTGTTATCCTGAAAGGTGTGAACCCTGGGCTGGGCAGGTCATGGCGTCTAGTAGTTGTTGGTTGGCCAGTCAGTTATTCTTCAAAAGTGAAACCAGTTTGTCCAGATGTGCAAGACAAGGGAAGCTGTCAGATGGACACCACCTGTGAATGCCGCTGCCTGGCTCCAGCTGTATCTGAACGTTGGAACCACTGCAAACAACAGATTTTCACATGCCAGAGGTCTTGTGCATTTGATCCTAAACAAGGCAGCTTGCTTGTATGGGCCCTCATAGAATCTTCTAGGCTCTCAGACAATCCTGGCCCCCAAGACAGTCTTCTGGGCCCTTAGTCTTCCCAGTCTCCAGAGCTTTTCAGATGTCTAGGCAATTTCTTGGAGTTCCGATCTCCCTGGTCCCCAGTCTCTCAGGTCCCCAGATAGTCTTCCGGGCCTGTCAGCTCAGTGCCAGTTTCCCTTTGTCTACAAGGTGGGGAGACTGACTGTGTGGGCCCAGAGCCGCAGAGAGGAGGGCCTACTGTGCCACTTCCTGGCATGGTGGCCCTACGGGTAGTATGGAGGCCTCTTAGGAAGCTGGACAGACACCTGCTTTTCTCTCTTGTCCTTCATCCTCTTGATGGGCTTTTCTGTACCACAGCCCATCAGAGTGCTTGGAAGGTGAGCCCCTTCTTCCCTCAAGGTCCAGCAACCCTGACAGATGGCCTGTGTCTGTGGGAGCATGAGAGTGAGTCTTGGCTTGGGTCATGGGCACAGGTGCTCTGTAGATGAGATGGGCAGATGGCCTTTGTCCTCACTTGGAGACTATGGAAGAAGGCAAAGAATTTCCAGGGTGGTAGTCATGTCTTGAACAAGGAGCCTGTTTACCATTTGCACTTGATGGAAGACTGGGAACCTTTTTCCTCACATTTAAGTCTTATTTTTTTTTTTTAAAGATTTATTTATTTATTTATTTATTTATTTTTTGGTTTTTCGAGACAGGGTTTCTCTGTATAGCCCTGGCTGTCCTGGAACTCACTCTGAAGACCAGGCTGGCCTTGAACTCAGAAATCCGCCTGCCTCTGCCTCCCGAGTGCTGGGATTAAAGGCGTGCGCCACCACGCCCAGCTTTAAAGATTTATTTTATTTATTATATGTAAGTACACTGTAGCTGTCTTCAGACACTCCAGAAGAGGGCGCCAGATCTCATTACGGATGGTTGTGAGCCATCATGTGGATGCTGGGATTTGAACTTATCACCTTCAGAAGAGCAATCGGGTGTTCTTACCGGCTGAGCCATCTCACCAGCCCCACATTTAAGTCTTAACCGTATCAGCAGCAGTGGCAGTGACCTGTCCTATCCCCCCCCCCACCAGAATGTCTACTGGGTGCAGAGTCATAGCACAGTAGGGGTTGTTGATAAATTTGGGCACCCACCCATTTGCTTTGTCTGTTTTTGCTGTAGTGATTTTGGATTTTTTTTTTTTAAATAAACCTCCTGCTTCCGTGCCCAGCTTGTAATACTCAGCATGGTCTTCTTTAAACCTCGTTTCATCTCAGAAGGCGTGTTAGGGTTTCTCATGCACAATAAAGCACCATGGCCAAATCCAGTTGGGGAGGAAAGGGTTATTTTATCCTATCACTCAGGCCACACTCAGGTCACCCCTGAGGAGAGTTAGGGCAGGGAGTGAAGCAGAGACCAGGGAGGGAGGGAGGGAGGGAGGGAGGGAGAGAGGGAGGGAGGGGCATTCTTTCTAGGCTGCTCTTCAGCTTGCTCGCCTGTACAACTCTGGATGTCCAGGAGCGACAGTGCCCACAGTGAGCCGGCTCCTCCCACATCAATCAGTAAAGTAATGAAGTGCCCACAGACTGGCTACAGGAAGTCTGAGTCAGGGAGACAGTAACACAGACATATCAGTGGCTCTTGGGAATCTCTCCTACCCTAGGAGTGCTCTGGGAGGGAAGCCACCTTCCATAGCAATAGAGACTGTTGACATCCACCCAAGGTGTCATCAGTGAATAGTGGATGTCGTTGGTTCTGTGTCACCATGGCCTATAGTTGGAGTGCCTCTCACCCTTCATAGGCCTAGAGTAGTGCCCACCAGGGCATGGCAGCTGACCAGAGCATGGCAGCTGAGTATTTCTTCCTGCATGCCCTTGCGCAGTGTGACCTGTGTACCTGCCATGTGGTTTGGTAAGTAAGACTATGAGGTGGAGTTCCCTGACCCCTGTTTCTATGCTGTTGGAGCCTCCTGGAGCTGGCAGTGTCCACTGTGCACCTGCCCAGAGCTGCTGGCCTTGTGCTCCTCCTGCAGTGGGGGCTGCTGGGCCGCTCTCCCTCCTCCAGAAGTAACTCAGCTGAAGCCCTCCCTGCCTCATGTGTGCCTGCCTATCTGGTAGTGATGAACAGCAACCTCCTCCCTGCCTCATCTCTGTCCCTATCTGTCCCTATCTTGAATAGCACCTCTTTCTTGCCTTGCTGAGTGTTACAGAGAGGTGGGGGGTAGAGTCAGTTCTACCTGGTGTCCTGTGGCCCTGCTTCTCAGGTCTCAGATAGATGAGCAGAAAGCCTAGTCTTGCCCTGGGTCCTGCTCAGAGTGATCTGGCAGAAGAGAGTGCTACCTCCTGCTGATCCCTTGACTAGCTGGTGACTTCCATTTTCCTATAGCATCTTCTAGGGCAGAATATTCTGTGTGCAGGAGACCCACTTTCTTGTCAGAGAATAAGGAGTGAGAATGGAGAGGGAATAGGCCGGAGGTCCCGCCCTCTGGGGCAGCTCTGGCTGTCCTAGAAATCACTTTGTAGGCTAGGCTGGCCTTGAACCCAGAGATCTGCCTGCCTCTGCATCCCAAGCGCTGGGACCTAAAGGCATGCGCCACCACTGGCCGGCTGACCCTCCATGTTCTATGCTCAGTGTTCTTGCACCGGCCGGCTGACCCTCCATGTTCTTTGCTCAGTGTTCTTGCACCGGCCGGCTGACCCTCCATGTTCTATGCTCAGTGTTCTTGCACCGGCCGGCTGACCCTCCATGTTCTTTGCTCAGTGTTCTTGCACTGGCCGGCTGACCCTCCATGTTCTATGCTCAGTGTTCTTGCACCGGGCTTGCAGTGGATCCTTTGGTGACAGCAGGCAGCTATGGATATCACCATCTCTGGAGTTGTTTTAGTTTTTTGAGATTTCCTATCTAGACCGTGAGTAACGTTCTGAAGTGTGTTTTATTTTAGTTCTTGCTAGATGAACTTGAGGGGCATGTTAGGTTCCTTTCCCAGCTGATTGATCCCTGGAGGCTGAAGTCTTACTGTTCCCAGGCCAGGTGGAGGGAGGCTGGTGCCAGCCTCTGCCTTCTGCCGACACTGTGTCTCTTCCTCAGTCAGAAGTAATGAGGATTGTGTTTGCTTCATTCATACCCAGTGCATGTGTTTCCTGCTGTCCAACCTCAGAGGGCCACTGGCCCAGAGTAAGAGAGGAAACAAGAGGCAAGAAGCTGGGGCTGTGACAAGGCTGAGGCCATCCTGTCACATGCACTGCCTGCCGCTGCTCCAGAAGACCAGAGCTTACTTCTTTTGCTCTCTGATCTGGCTGGACCATAGGGAAAGCAGTGGAGACCAGATAACTGGAAAGGTCTGCTGAGGACCGGTGAAATCAGCTTTTATTCTCATCTGCTGGCAATAAATAGTTCTGGGTCAGGAAGGAAAGACGGAGGTCTCTTTCCTGGTAGGACACTGCTGTGGCCATGCATGCTAGCCATCATCAGGGCTCTGTCCCTGGCTGTCCTGGGCACTGGCAAGTCTCAGAGGACTTGTTCCTTCCTTTCCCCAGAGTGCCATGCTTGCAAAGATTCAGTTTCCTTCTGTAAATCACAATCAGAGGACAAATATGAAGCCCTCAGCAGCATCCTTGTGGAGCAGGGATTAATCCTGGGCTCTGGGGTGAGGCTTGAACCTTCTGGACCCCTCTTAAGTTTTCCCTCTTCCCCTGTCCCTAAGTGGGGCTGGCTCTGCCGTTTTCACACTGTTCCAAGCAGGCCTGTTCGCACCTCCCATGGGCAGAACCCAGTACCTTACAGGGTCCTGACTTCCGTTTTCCCCCTTCATATTTCATAAGAATCTACAGAAACCCTTGCTTGTGTCTCCTTGCTGTGTCTGTGTCTCTTTGTGTGTGTCCCTTGCTTGTGTCTGTGTCCCCTTGCTTGTGTGTCCTTTGCTTGTAACTCTTTGCTCCTGCCTTATGTTGTTTCATTGGGGATGGTAGGTCTAAAGGAGGTCTGGCACCAGAGTTTCAAGTGTCTCCTTATCCATGAAACCTCAAGCAAATGGATGCTCCTCAAATTGCCGCTCACAGCTCACAGCTTTTCTCGGTAGCTTTTTTTTTTTGTTTTTGTTTTTCGAGACAGGGTTTCTCTTTATAGCCCTGGCTGTCCTGGAACTCACTTTGTAGGCTAGGCTGGCCTTGAACTCAGAAATCCACCTGCCTCTGCCTCCCGAGTGCTGGGATTAAAGGCGTGCGCCACCACACACGGCGGCTCTCGGTAGCATTTTAACCAAAGTGTGTGTTACTGTTGGACTGAGCTTTTTCCTTTTCTCTAGCATTCCACGCCTATGGCAAGGCCGGGAAGATGCTGGTGGAGACCAGGTGAGCTGCACAGCCTTGCTGAGTCCATCCTTCTTACTGAAGCCTGTCAGGAACTGAACACTGCGTCACATCGGGAGAGCTTACAGCATCTAATGTGCTTTTGAGGAGTCACTCACAGACTCGTCAGTTTGCCTTACAGTGATTGCTGTCCAAGTCAAAAGCCTTATTAAGTCTTGCTAAGATGTACATGAGAATAAGAGACTTGCGGGGTATGGAAAAAAAGCTCTCTCAGTATAGCTAATCTTTTTTTTTTTTAATTAATCATTGTATTTGTTTACATTTCAAGTGTTATCCCCATTCCCCGTCTCCCTTCCACAAACTCTTCACTCCAAGTACAGCTAATCTTAATGCTGTTATGTAAATTGTGTCCCCAACTCTGCTACAGAAGGGAGGCTCTAAACTGAAATGTCACTTTTTTGTGTGAGTAAAATTTTAATGAGTTGAAAAAATTTGTCAGAAAATTACACTTTTAGGCTTCTAAATCAAGGGATTGTAAACAAAGAAGAAAACAATTTTTAGAAGCAGTTGATTATTCTTTTAACTTATCTAATATTACTGTATCTGAAAGAGTTTCTGAAGCTCCTGTGGAAGGGAACTAGAATAGCACATAGAGACTAGTTAAGTGTGGTTTGGCATTTACCCCAAGAGCAGTGGAGGCCCCCCAGACACCCCACGGTCACAGTTGCCTCCAGCCCAGCCAGTTTATGGCAGTGCCATGTCAGCAAAGCCCAGGAACTAGATGTGGTCCTGGGTGTCAGACTTGGGGTGCCTGAGTCTTAAGTCTGCAAAGGTGCTTAGCTTTGATCACAAAACAGCACCGTCTTAAATCTGACTTCAGAGCTCTGGGTATCTTTCTTCACAGCATGATTGGGCTGATGCTGGGATCCTGCATTACCTTCTATGTCGTGATTGGTGACTTGGGGTCCAACTTCTTTGCTTCGCTGCTTGGATTACAGGTAAGACACTGTTAGATGCCTGGTCTGTTTTAATCCTTGTGGTTGCTGCCCGATGCCTCCTTACCTAAAGCCAGCTGAGACCTGTGCCTGCCAGCCACTCAAGTTCCCTGGCTTGGATTTCAGGACTTTGCTGGAGTAGTGTCTGAGAGGCACCAGGAGAGGGAGAGAGGGAGAGAGGGAGAGAGGGAGAAAGGGAGAGAGGGAGAGAGGGCAGGCTGTGGTACAGCCTGATGGTATACAAGGTGGGAGGCAGGGGGGAGGTGGGGAGTACTCCTCACACCATTGTGCAGGTCAGATGCCTCAGCCTTCCGCAGTGCTCACCAAAAGGCAAAAGAGGCCAGGCTCTTGTAGCTTCTGTGCTGGGCTGTTGATTGGTACATTGAGGCAGGGAGTTGGGGCCCACCCTGCTGAGGAAGACCCGAGGGCACTGCTCCCAGGGCCTGTGACATAGATAGCTCTGTGCTCCCAGGGCCTGTGACATAGCTCTGTGCTCCCAGGGCCTGTGACATAGCTCTATGCATCCCAGGGCCTGTGACATAGCTCTGTGCATCCTCCAAGCTTGCCACTCACTGACTGTGAACTGGGCCCCACACAACCTTCCTCCCCTACTGGGGAGCAGAGCTGTAACCAGTGACCGCCTAGGGAGAGTGGGCATATGGCCCCGGGGGGGTCTTTTTTGTGAATACTCCTTGGTATTTGTTTACCAGGTAGGTGGAGACTGATTTTAGTTTGTAAACATGACAGCTGAGGGGATCCTTCTCATGAAATCGTGTGGGATTTGCAGAGTGTCCTGTGAGCCTGGTCTTGGTCTGCGTCTTCCCCTTTGGCTTTCTGCCCTTCTCCCACTCTTCCCTTGGGTCCAGCAGAGTTGTGGGTCAGTCTCTCACACAGTTACTTGAGTCCTTTCTCAAAACCTACCAACCAGTGCCAGGGCCAGATATCTCACCTGCAGTTCTGAGAGACTTGCAGGATGGGCAGTATCAGCCTCTCCAGCCTCGAAAATGGTTGCCACACAGTGAGTGTGCACAGAGCCTCTCTGTCCTCACCGGCCATCATGGACAGTGCTGCCATGCTCAGCGGCACGTGTGGGGCTGTTTTAGATCTGCAGGTGTTTGTAGCTAGAGAACTCTTTGCCTCCAACCTGTGTTGTCACCTATGAAGAAGGATCCAGGAAGTCGAATGTGCTGGCTGCAGCTCAGTTAGATGGTAGATATCCCCAGACCATTGCTTCCTAGTAGATGCCAGCCTGGAGTTTTGTGACGAATTATCTGGGTCAGAATTTCCTTCTGTGGTAGAGATAGCTCTGAGTTGTGTGGAGACTTGGTGACTCCTTCCACCAGCCACCAGCACCAGCTGGGCAGGGTTCTTCCAGAGCAGTACAGTTCCTGCATGTTCCTGCCACGTTCTGACGCTGTGTAATGGGTCGGCTCTGGGTAGCTGATCTTTTTGTCCTGACTAGTCTCACTGTGGAGCCTGGGTGGACCATGCAGGGCCAGAGGTGTTCAGTGCTTTGATCCACATGGCCTCTGAGAGGGGAGCTTTCAGCCTGTACGTGCCAGACTTGACCACCCCACCTTCTGCTTTAAGGCCTCAGTGTGCTCCCCAGCCTTTGGTGGCTCCTGCCCTGGCCACACTGGTAAGATGAGTCCTGGCAGTGAGTGAGCTCAGAGCTTAGAGCTGATTCCCTTCCAGGTGACCTGGACTGTCCGTGTGTTCCTGCTCTTCGCAGTGTCCCTGTTCATTGTGCTCCCGCTCAGCCTGCAGAGAAACATGATGGCCTCCATCCAGTCCTTCAGTGCCATGGCGCTCCTCTTCTACACCGTCTTCATGTTCGTGGTGAGCACCACAGACGCTGCTAAGGGGCTTGTTTGTGGCTTAGTCCTTCCCATAACCACAAGTGTCCACGCCTTAGTCTGCTGTAGCCACCAGCTATCTTGGGGGGATTATGGGAAAGTGGCTTTGAGTCCTGCGGTAGAGCTGCTGCAGTGCCGTGAAGGCCTGGTCTGTGAGCACCAGAGGCAGGGCAGTTGGACAGCAGGATACAGAAGGGGCTTCGAAACCATAGTCCCTTTACCCAGGCTCTGGAAAGCAAGTGAAGTGGCTGTGTGTGGAAGAACTTCCATGTGGAACGTGGAACCAGGTGTCTGCGCTAGTGTTTTGTCACATGGTACTGATTGTCCCTGTTCTAAACGAGCTTTGTTGGGGATAGTCTGGAAGATGGGATGTGAAGGCTTCCTCCAGAGTCCTTAGCCTTCCTCCCTGACCCTGCTGAGCCCCTGGGTTCACCCTCACTTGCCAGGGAAGACACTGTGCTTCCCAAGAGCAGGGGCCAAGTGTCCTTGCAGGAGCTGTGCCCTGGTCTGGCTGCAGTGACAGTTAACTCCTTACTCTTAGCCATGTCTTCAGTGGATGAGCTCCTGAAAGATGGCTGTCTGCCTGTCCAGGGCAAGGAAATAAAGGACATGTTCGTATGGAGGGCACTGCTCCCTGTCATTTGAGACAGGTTTCAGGGCTGAGTTAGTGAGTGAGGTTCTGTTTCTCTCTCTATTGTGAGGCCCCACATAGGAGCTGCTCCACCGTGTGCAGAACACCCCTGCAGCTGGGTACACCTCCCAGTAGCATTCAGGCAGCTCCATGCATGGACTGAGTTCTAAACCAGGGCCCAGGGACGTAAGTGAGCCCCTGCCCCTTCAGACAGCTCCAGACTACAGGAATCAGCTAGCTTTGATGTAGAGAAGAGCTGCAGTCTCCTGTACCTCTTCTGTGGCACGGTTTCTAGTGGGCAGAGTTGCACATTCTCTCCTGACCCCATGTCCCACTCTCTTCTTGGTCTAGATTGTGCTGTCCTCCTTTAAACATGGCCTCTTTAGTGGGCAGTGGCTGCAGCGGGTCAGCTACATTCGCTGGGAAGGTGTTTTCCGCTGTGTCCCCATCTTTGGCATGTCCTTTGCCTGTCAGTCGTAAGTACAGAGGTGAAAGAAGGGAGAGGGGTGGAGCGGGGCTGAGGGTGTAGCCTGGAGGAGGGGTGAAGGGAGAAGTTGTGGGGTCAGCAGCCTGCTTTTCTTGCTTCTGGCCACTGAGGAGTGATGGCTGACCTAGTGTAGATTGTTCCTCTAGGCTGAGGGGAGAGTTCTGTGCTAACCAGGAAATAAACTACTGCTAACTAACTGGCAAGGGTCTGAGTTTCCCAGATCCCGTGAGAGGAGAGTTGGCTGTGGGGTGCAGCAGCTCCCTAGCTGTCTGACTATGAAGAGTCCCAAGTGCTTTGCCAGAATCTAGCTGCTTTTCTGAGAATATTTAAAAAGACGTTGCACAAACATTGACTTGAGGCTGCTGCTAGGATGTCTCTGAGTCCTGTGTGTGCGGGCGGGCTCTTTGGCAAGCGGGGCTCTGTGAACGCAGGGCTGCTTCACCATGGCAGTAGCAGCAGCAGCAGCAGCGCTACCTTCACTAGGGTGGCAGGAGCTAGTGGTGCGTGCCTGGGTGGGAACAGTAAGCGTAAATCCGACATCGTTGAGAAAAGACCATCAGCATGTTGGGGGGGAAGGGGTTGGCAGAGAAACCCCCCTCCTGTGGTGTCAGTGGGCATGCATTGTGCCAATTGTAAACTAGTGTGACAGAGAATTTGCTCACACTGCTGTTGACACCCACGTGAGAGATCCAGATCGTCATTTCCCACTCACTCACCGGCTCCCACTTGGCAGCTCTGTCTCCACAAGAACGCGCGCTCCAGCCTCGCTGTTTAATGTCCCCATTATCACTGGTGACAGAAGTTACATTCTTGTGCAGTATACCTAGTAACCACTTGTCCTTTCTGACTGCGTGTTTGCTTCCTTGATGGTAGGCACCTTGCAGAAAGTGCACGTCTGTGGGTTGGTTCTTATGCAACGTCCTGGTTCTAGGAGGGTGGGAGCTTGCCACTGTCTTAAGTACAGGATCCATCTCCCTTCCTGGAAGACCTAGGGGCCTTAAATGTGGCCTCTTCCTCTGTGTTGGTCATGTACTGTCCCCAGGCTACAAGCACTGGGATGTTTGCTAGGTGAGGTGACAGAGGGCCCGTGTGCTGGGGTGGCAACCAGCTCCTTACCTTGTGCCTGGAATAGTTCTTGCTGTCAGCTCTGGCCCTCTTGGTCTTTCTGGTGGACGAATCTTGTGTTATACATAACTGTCATCATGGGGCCAGAGAAATGGCCACATTGAACATGGAAAGCTTTGGTGAAAGAGAGTGCACTTAGCCCTTAGTGAGTGCACTTCTTAGTGAGTGCACTTCTCTTAGTGAGGGTACCTCAGGGGTTGTTTGATGCTGCGGAGGCTGCTCTCCCAAGGGTGTGGCATTTGGGATTGGATGGAAGCCCATGATTTAGCCTTTCTACTGTGTCCAGGCGCACCCTGTCTCCCCTTCACAGCACCTGCGGTACACTTGCCTGTATGTGCATACATTCCTCTGTGTATGTGCATATGCTCCTCTGTGTATGTGCACATGCATGTGGTTCAACCCCCTTGCCCCCCAGTCAAGATGGCCTCCTGCTGTGACTCCTCAGATCTGAGAAGCTGTTGCCCCTTCATGCTGAGCCAGGGCTAGCTTGCCTTCTGTGCCCTTGAAGCTGGGTAGGGTGCTGCTGCCTTTTTACCTCCTAGCTGACTACAGTAGTGGCCTCTTGTGCTGAGGTTGATGTGTGAGCTTGGGGTGGACAAGAATCACAGCTTCACTTTGCCAGGGCTCCCACTTATTCTCACCTGCTTCTTGATCAAAGTGTAGTTTGTGCCTCTTTGCTTCGCTTGGACTTCTTTGTTGTTATTGTTTTGTTTTGTTTTTTGAGG
Organism: Mus minutoides; assembly: GCA_902729485.2. Classification (NCBI taxonomy): domain Eukaryota; kingdom Metazoa; phylum Chordata; class Mammalia; order Rodentia; family Muridae; genus Mus; species Mus minutoides. Next base: position 106,281 of record LR750492.1, on the reverse strand, counting down.
TGTCTCTGTGTAGCCCTGGCTGTCCTAGTACTTACTCTGTAGACCAGGCTGGCCTCAAACTCAGAAATCTGTCTGCTTCTGCCTCTCTGCCTCTCTGCCTCTCTGCCTCTCTGCCTCTCTGCCTCTCTGCCTCTCTGCCTCTCTGCCTCTCTGCCTCTCTGCCTCTCTGCCTCTCTGCCTCTCTGCCTCTCTGCCTCTCTGCCTCTCTGCCTCTCTGCCTCTGCCTAAGTGCTGGGATTAAAGGCGTGCACCACCACTTCCCAGCTCTCTTGGACTGTTTGTTTGTTTGAGAAAGGGTTTCTCTGTATAGCCCTGGCTGTCCTGGAACTCACTTTGTAGACCAGGCTGGCCTCGAACTCAGAAATCCGCCTGCCTCTGCCTCCCAAGTGCTGGGATTAAAGGCGTGCGCCACCACCGCCCGGCTTCTCTTGGACTTTTTTAAGGACATTTTTGGGTAGGGTTCCACTGATCTGTGTGCTGTTCTCTTTATTAGTTGCTTTATTAGCATAGTTCTTTAGCTAGTGTCTGAGCCTATACCATCTCAGATGCAGCCTCTCTTCTACTCTTATATCTTCTCTCTGCAGTCATGGTTCTCCTACACCTCGCAGGTGCCCAGGTCCTGCATGTCCCTCTCAGTTGGCTTTCCTGTCCCAAGTCCTCAGATAAGTTGTCACGTCCCTGTCCTGCTTGTGACTTGTGTCCCTCCCACCTGCCCTACAGCAGCACACTCCTGGCACCAGGCCTAGTACATGATCCAGTTTTCTCATCACACCAGCGAGAGATTGCTATGTGGGAGGTGTGCCTAGGCTGACCTCGGTATCTGTCAATGGTGTCTGACTCTCACATCCCCGGCAGTGGAGCTGCATGGGCTGGCTCTTTGCTCCTTCCCCAGGTCTGCTTTTGTCCCCTGCCCAGTCACATTTTTACAGCACAGCACAACATGAGGGGTCTACGTGGAACCTTTTAGGGTGTAGGTTGTGGGTCTTATCACAGTGCAGCTGTCTGTAGTGTCGTCCAGCTAGTGACCTTGGCACCAGGAATCCTGCTCTGTGGTGAGTGTTTTGCCAAGGAAGTGTCAAAGGCTTGTTGCCTGGGCCATTTTGGTAGAAGTCCTAGGAGTTGTCAGGAGCGTGGGTGAGGCCCTAGTGCCTGCTTGTCTAGAGTCTGTGTGACTCACTTGTCTTTACACAGTCAGGTCCTGCCCACCTATGACAGCCTGGACGAGCCATCAGTGAAGACCATGAGCTCCATCTTTGCCTCCTCCCTCAACGTGGTCACCGCCTTCTATGTCATGGTAGGAACTATTCCTTACCTGCTCCTTGATGCATAGCAGCACAGCACTCAAGGTCCCGTGTGGCCTCTGCCGTCCATCTGTGGGGTTGCAGACGGACCGCTGGCTCTCACCTCTGCCGAGTCAGCGTCTGTAGGTGCACTGTGTTTGTGGGGACCTCAGCTGAAATGTTTATCTAGAGTCTGTGTGATGTGCTTGTCATATAGGCGAAGGCACCTCTGAACTGCTTCTGTCCTGGACCGTGTCTTTTTCTGGTTTTGTAGAAAGAGTCTTACTTTGTATTCCTAACTGGCCTGGAACTTTCTATGTAGATGAGGCTAGTTTCAAACTTGGGATTCTCCTCCTGCTTTTGCCCCCCACCCCCAAGTGTGAGGAATACAGGTGAGCACTACCACACTGAGCTGTGTTGACCTTGTCTAGTCTGAAGAGCTCAGGCACTTTGGCCAGGACTGCTTCCAGATGCTTTAACTCTCTCCACGCCATTGTTAATTCTCTATAGAAAAGCATTCCTACTACAAAGAATGGTGCCTAGGTGGCTGCAGCCAGCTACACTTGTGTGTGGTGCATGGTAGACCCATGTGAGAAGACACCTAGTCCACAAACATTATGAACATTTTCCTAGTTCCCTCCCACTCCCTCTGAGAAAGGGCTTCTCTTTGTAGCCCTGGCTGTCCTGGAACTTGCCTTGAAGAACACACTGGCCTCAATTCAGAGATCTGCCTGCCTCTGTATCTCAAGTGCTGGGATCAAAGAAGTGTGCCATCACCACCTGGCTCTTCTTATTAATATACTTTAAAAAAAAAAAAAAGATTTATTTAGGCTGCTGGGTGTGGTGGCGCACGCCTTTAATCCCAGCACTCGGGAGGCAGAGGCAGGTGGATTTCTGAGTTCGAGGCCAGCATGGTCTACAAAGTGAGTTCCAGGATAGCCAGAGCTACACAGAGAAACCCTGTCTCGAAAAACCAAAAAAAAAAAAAGAAAAGATTTATTTATTTATTATATGTAAGTACACTGTAGCTGTCTTCAGACATACCAGAAGAAGGCATCGGATCCCATTACGGATGGTTGTGAGCCACCATGTGGTTGCTGGGATTTGAATTCAGAACCTTCAGAAGAGCAGTCAATGCTCTTAACTGCTGAGCCATCTCACCAGCCCCCTTATTAATATACTTAAGTGCTGTAGTTATTTATTATCTCTGTCTGTCTGTCTGTCTGTCTGTCTATCTGAGACAGGTTCTCACTGGCCTGAAGCTCATATGTAGTTTAGGCTCACATGTAGTTTGAACTCCTCCTGATCCTCCTGCTTTCTCCTCCCAAGAGTAGGGATTGTTATACCACACCCAGCTTCTCTGTGTTGTCTTTAAGTCAGATGATGGAGATCAGTAAGCTGACTAGTTGGTACAGAGCTTGCTTTGCATCTGTGGCCCATAGGTGTGATCTCTAGAATCCTGTCTGAAATGAGAATGGAAGTATGCTAGGGTTGTGCCTTAGCTCCTGCCCTTCCCTATGGTAACAGTCTTCTGAGTAGTCATTGGAGCATCGTCCAGTCCTGGTCTCTGTCCTCTTAACCCCACAGTTATTTGACTATTTTTTTGTTTTGTTGCCCCAGTTTTATTTTGTTTTTTTAGGTAGGGTCTTACTCTGTAGCCCAGGTTTGCCTGGAACTGTCTCCATCCTCCTGTTTATGCCTCCTGAAAGCTGAGATCACAGTCCTGAGCCCCTACACCAGCTCCTTATTGAGTTTGAAACCAGATTAAGAGTGACTTCTCTGGCTGGGCGGTGGTGGCGCATGCCTTTAATCCTAGCACTTGGGAGGCAGAGGCAGGCAGATTTCTGAGTTCGAGGCCAGCCTGGTCTACAGAGTGAGTTCCAGGATAGCCAGGGCTACGCAGAGAAACCCTGTCTCGAATAAAACAAAACAAAAGAGTGGCTTCTCTGAAAGAGGCATTCTAGAACTTTCCTTTTCATTTTTGCCTTATTTATGGTTCTGTTGAAGGTATACTGAATTGCATGTCAACAGCAGTCCACCTCTGTCATCAGGAGCCTCAGGACTGAAGGGCTGAGGAGTGCTCTTGTCCTTGGGAGGGTGGGTCTTGTGCAAGCTTCCCTGGGGAGGTACTCTAAGGCCAGTCTGGGACTAAGACAGACAGACAGGGAGACAGGCAGTCAGAGAGTAATTGGCGGTAGACTGTCAGTCAGAGAGTGATTGGCAGGGACTGGCAGAGACAGAGCTGGCCATATTGCTGTTTTTTTCCTCCAACAGGTGGGGTTTTTTGGTTACGTCAGCTTCACTGATGCCACCACAGGCAATGTACTGATACACTTCCCCTCCAACCCGGTGACAGAGATGATCCGAGTGGGCTTCGTGATGTCTGTGGCTGTGGGCTTCCCCATGATGATTCTGCCTTGCAGACAGGCCTTGAACACACTGCTATTTGAACAGCAGGTATGGTTTTCCCGTTCTTGGGTTAGCTCTGTGTTTTCATGACAGTGGTCCTAGGAGCATTTCCTTGTTAGAAATAAACAGACTCTGTGTGTGTGTGTGTGTGTGTGTGTGTGTGTGTGTGTGTGTGTGTGTGTAAGTCAGAACAACTTTTAGAAGTCGATTCTCTCCTTCTGTTGTGGCTCCAGTGGTTGAGCCCAGATCATCAGGCTTGTGTGGCAAGTGTTCTTACCTGCTGAGACATCTATCTGGTCCAAACAAACTCAAGTGAAGTGAAGTCTTGGCTTATTTTCAGGTGAGTCTGCCATGTTTTGCAGGTTGGCCTTGAACTCAGGATTCTCCTGCCGTTGCTAGGATCATAGGTGTGTACCACCATGGCCAGGTGAAACTAAGTGGCTTTTGTTGTTCTTGTGTAATTTAACTTTTTATTTAGTGCTGGCAGTAGGACTTACCTGTCATGGCTTGTGAATGGAAGTCAGAGGAAATGGGTGCGTCTAGTTCTCTCTCTGTGCCTCCTGTATTTTGTGGATCAGTCTAAGATGGTTAGACTTGGTGACAAGTGTGTTTACCTGCTGACACATTCTCGCTGGCCCCTCTCGGGAAGTCTTTAATAGAGATCCATCCATCCACCCTCCCTTCCTTCCTTTTTTTCCCTTTTTCCACCTTTCCTCTGTTGCTAGGGATTGGACTTCACGTATGTTAAAGTATACCCACTTCACGTATGTTAAAGTATACCCACTGCTCTCGCGCTGTACTCCCAGCCCCCTGACCTGGCATGGCTTGAATTAACCTTGGTAAAAAGAGCATGTAAGAGTGGCCTGTGGCCATGCCAGCCAGCTGCATAGGTAACTCAGCTCGTCTCTGGGATTTGGCAGCATTGATGCTAGCAACCTCAAGTCCTGGGGAGGCTGCAGTAGGGACTCATTGATCACATTGATTACATTGGCTGATATTGATCACAGCTGGCATTATGGATGGTCTTGTGCTGCTCTGCTCTGTACTTTGCTGTGACTTCTGGTAATATGTTGGTAGAACCCTTGTACAGTGTGTTTCTGTGTGTGTGTGTGTGTGTGTGTGTGTGTGTGTGCCCTTTACAAGAAACTTTCAAATACAAGGATAGAAACTAAAGGCTCTCTGGTCCTTGTTTGCCCTGGGGTTGCCTCGTGTCCATCAAACCCCTCCATCTCAGCTTTCCACCGTTGTTCACAGGGCGCCCTTTCCTGAGCCTGGCAAGTTAGCTCCTCTAGCTCGGCTGTTTTCTGTGATGGCAGCTTTTGCTCCAATGCCCGATATCTTAGACATGGTTTGTCTGATCAGCCAGGACTCCTGGTGGCCAGAATTACAAGGTCACTCGAGCACTTAGGGTGGGAGTAGTGCTGGTCCTAGTGTGTAGACCTCAGTGGAAACAACTGGCACAGAGCTCCTGCCTGCTGGAGTCATCAGTGCTGGTGTTTGTGACTCCTTCCCATGGACTTGGCTGCCGGTGACAGTAGAGAGGCCTGGTGCCACAGGCTGAGTGCCTCACATGCTAGCTCCTAGTGTACCTCTTAGTTTTATGTACCTGGATGCTATGCAAAATAGAATTTAGGACTTTGTCCCTTGAGGGGCAAAGGTGAGACCAGATCTGTGGCCATAGGCTCACCCTACTGCACCTTGTCCTTGCTGTACAGCCTCGCCTGTGGGTTCCCAAGGCTACTTCTCACTGTTTAATGTGAGCTTAGTGTGTGCATGTGTTTCAGGTTAGAACATCATTAGTTATTTTTGCATTAATGTACCCCTTCTTTTGCAAAGTTGTTTGGTTTTGTTGAAATGGGGTCTTACTATGCCTAGGCTAGACGTAGCTATCCAAACTAAGGTGTCCTTGAACTCAAAGAGAATTACCTGTCTTTGTCTTCCAAGGGTTGGTATCCATCTCTTTTGTAAAGTTAAACGTCAATAATAGAACAAAAAGAATTATTAAGTAAGTTCACTGCCAGACAGTGGTAGTACACATCTTTAATCCCACACTCAGAAGGCAGAGGCAGGTGGAATTTCTGTGAGTTTGAGGCCAGCTTGGTCTGCAGAGGAGTTTGAGGACAGCCAGACCTATCCAAGAAACCCTGTCTAGAAAAACAGCGCACCTGCTTCTCAGCCTTCTCCTTCATAAGCATGTGGCTATGTCCCTGTGTCTGTCTGTTGACATCCTATAGATGTTCTATTGATGGCTTTTCTGCTTGTCCTTAGGAATACATGACGCACAGGTTCCTGCTTCCTCTTGAGAATTTCTTGGTCAACTCCCAGTGTGCTGTGCCCGGGATTCCTGGGTCATGTACAAACTGTCATCCTTATTCAATGAAAGATTCCAGCTTCACCTACCTCAGTCTAGCTTGGGTTAATGTCTCTTATGAAAATAAGTTACTTTGAAATTCTAGTTGTAGGAGGCTCAGTTATTCCTAGCCCAGGAGTGATCAGTATGTTAGTCAAGTCTTCCTGTGTGTCAGTTGGTGTGAGGATCAACAGCTTGATGGGGAGACACTTCTGTTGTCAGAGGGAAACAGAGGCACACAGCTGGTGCTGCCAGAGGCTTGTGGTGCCACACCTCAGAGTGTCCTGTGTGCAGGCATGGCAGGGTGTTGGGATATGCCACACCAAATCCTTCTCCACTTTCCTCCTTTCTGGACTTTGAAATTTTTAAGTGTCCACCATGAATCTGTTGGGAATGATGAAAACAGCTTAGCATGTATGTACGTGTGTGTGTGTGTGTGTGTGTGTGTGTGTGTGTGTGTGTGTGTGCGCGTACGTGCACATGCATGTGTGCATGTGGAGCTTCAACATGCTCTCTGAAGCTGCACCTTGACGAGAAGTTGACTCACTCCATAGGGCTGACCTTCTGGAGTCCACTGTCCTGTTTGAGTGTCTAAGACTCTGTTTTGTCTTTGCTCTAAGAGCAGAAACAAAACCAAAAAAGAATGTAATACTAACATTTCAAAACAACGTTGTAAGCTGTACAGCCAGTGTTGGGAGTAAAGCACTTACTGGCATTCTGTCGGCTTCCATTAAAGCCGCTCAGCCAGATCTGATTATGCTAAATCTGATTATGCTGGGACAGTCACCTGCCGGGTGAGCTCCCTCCTGGCCCCTGCAGAGATAGGATTGCTTGGCAGAGTCCTGTGTGGTGTTATGCCACTGGAAAGTGGTCATTTCCAAACTGCTTGTTTTTGTTTTCTTTCATGTAGCAGAAAGATGGAACCTTTGCTGCGGGAGGTTACATGCCCCCACTCCGGTTCAAAGTCCTCACCCTCTCGGTGGTGTTTGGAACCATGATTGGTGGGGTCATGATCCCCAATGGTAGGTGGACAGCCTTGCAGTGACTGGCCCTGCTGCCTCTTTTCTGCCCTTAGTTTTGCTCTGTTCTTTTTGTTGCATGGGGGACCCAGGGCCCATGTCCCTGGCCCATGCTTAGCATTCAGCTAAGATGGCTCCCGGAGTCTCATGCCATTTTTTTCTAGTATCCTAGTATGCCTAGAATCCAGTATACCTAGAAACTCAAGGTCATACCTGTTTTCAGTAGACTGGTTGTAACTTGGTGTCACCAAACACCAGAGCAATGGCTTTAGCCAGCCAGCCCATTGTATCCTTTTCACACATATCTTAGAGCAAGTACTAGGGTACTTGCCAAGTGATGGCAGTGTGTGTGTATACTAAGCCGTGTGGAGCCAACTTCTGATTTTCTGTAGGAAACCCTCTGTGGTTGGGCATTTAAACATCAGCTATCAACAGTTTCCCAGAATGCCCTGCTCTGACAAATTTTAGTGTATGAGGAAGAAGAGGAAGAAGAGGAGGAAGAGAAGGAGGAGGGAGAAGAGGAGGAAGAGGAGGAGAGAAAGGTGGAGATGGTGGTAGAGCCCTCTGGATACAGCAGATGTCTGTCCACTGGCACTCAGGCAGCCTTTACAGTGACCCTATCACTCGTAGGCCTGGTAAGCACGGGCTCTCAGTCACCCCTTGCTGTCTGTTTATTTGCAGTGGAAACCATCCTTGGCTTCACAGGAGCGACGATGGGGAGCCTCATCTGCTTCATCTGCCCGGCTCTGATCTATAAGAAAGCCCATAAGAATGCCCCCTCAGCCCAGGTGAGTGGGTCCCTCCCTAAGGCCATCTGCACCTGTCCCCTGGGTGAAGATGAGAGTTGCCTACCAGGTGGCCTGGCCCTTGGCAAGTCAGTCTAGTCAGGGAGAGGTAGCAGGATAGAGTCTCCAGCCCAAGGTCTTCAGAAAAGTTCTGTCAACTCATTCAGTGTCTTATCACAAAGAATACTTGGTCAAGGAGATGTGGGGAGTGGGCCACACAGGTGGCTCCATCTTTGCTCCCCGTGTGTCAGGGCTTCCCCAGAGAGGACACTTTCTCCCGATTTCCTAAGACATGACACTAAATGTGTTCACACGGTGACTCAGCTGTCCCCTCCAGGAGACGCTTGTTCCTGCAGCAAACACCACTGCTGCATTAGTGGGCGTCCTAGGAAGACGTGTGTGTGTGTGTGTGTGTGTGTGTGTGCAGGCGTGGGTGTGCTCCAGCTTTTTGGTTTGTTTTTTTAGTAATGTAGCTTTCTGCTATCTTTGCTTAGCATGCACGGCAGGTTGCTCCTCAACCACAGGTGCGAGCATCCAGTTTATTTTTAGCTGTATCCTAGGAGTTCACTGTATGGAAATTCCATAATCCTAGTCTCCCACTTAGGCATCTCTAGTGTTTGGCACAGGTGTTTCCCTGTACATGAAATCATACCTGTAGAAAGTATTCCGGAAATGAGACTCCTGGTCAGAGTGGGGAACTCACACCCTGTGCCTGGTGAGGTCATGACCCCAAGGTGTCTGTCACCATGTCTGCACTTTCCTTGGCTTCCACACAGAGAGTGGATCATCATCTCAGGTACACAGCCGCTTAGGTTCTTTCTCTGTGAAGGGCCTGTGGTTTCCCTTCCTTCTTAGGTAGTTGTTGTGTGTTTTCTTATTGACGTGTACTGGTAGATGTCTAAGATGATATGGGCTTGGATAGTATAAGTGAAGCTCACAGTTTGGGTTCCCAGCACCTGTGTGAAAGCTTCGTGGGCGTGGTGGCCAGCTATAATCATAGCACTTGAGAGACTGGGTAGCTAGACTTGAATCAGAGAGCTCCAGGCTCAGCAAGAGACCTTGTCTCAGTAAAGTAAAGAATATACCAGGCAACAACCTCCGGCCTCTACATACGCATACACTGAAGAAAGGTGCAACGTATGTAGAAAACAGTTCTTACATACAGTGTCACTCACTTTGGCAGTGTGACCTGAGCCAGAAACCCTCCAGGCCAAATTGGATATCATGGCACCCCAAAACTCCCTGTGAGCCCCTCTCATCCTCTGACTCTCCATCTCAAAAAAAGGTTACCGTTGTCTCTTGTGGTGGTGTGAGCTAGCAGCTTGGTGCAGTGGGGTCTCATGATACCTGTCCCATGTGGTGGTTTACAGTCACTGCATGAGGGCCTTGCTGTTACTTGGGTGATCTGTAGGGGTTGCTTGCTTGCTTGTTTGTTTGTTTGTTTTTGAGATGTGGTTTCTCTGTGTAGCCCTGCTTGTTCTGAAACTCCCTCTGAATACCAAGGTGGCCTCAAACTCACAGAGATCCTCCTGCCTCTGCCTCCCAAGTGCTGGGATTAAAGGCGTGTGCCACCACTTTTTTCTTTCTTAAGAACATCTCTTTTTCCCCTTAATTACATTTATGCATTCTGTGTGTATGTGTGTGTGTTCCTGTGGGAGTCATGTGTGTACATGTGTGTTCTCATGTGTTGGTTGGAGGACCTGTGGGAGTCATTCCTCCCCCACCATCTGGATTTCAGAATTGAGCTCATATTGCCACGCTTTGCAGCACACACCTTTATGTGCTGAGCCATCTCAGTGGCCCCATTTAAATTTTAAAAATTTATTATTCATAAGCTAATGGATTTTTTTTATGATTTCTTTTTTTTTTAAGATTTATTTTATTTATTATATGTAAGTACACTGTAGCTGTCTTCAGACACTCCAGAAAAGGGCGCCAGATCTCGTTACGGATGGTTGTGAGCCACCATGTGGATGCTGGGATTTGAACTTATCACCTTCGGAAGAGCAGTCGGGTGCTTTTACCCGCTGAGCCATCTCACCATCCCGCTAATGGATGTTTATGAGTTTGCCTAGTGTCCTTGAAGGCCAGAAGGCGTCAGATCCTCTGGAACTGGAGTTCTAGGCAATTGTGAGCCTCCTGTGGGTACTGGAAATGGACCCAGGTATCCTTTACCCACTGAGCTGTCTTGATGGCACTGTATTTTGAAACCAGGAACTGACTTTGTAGCCCAGGGTTATACGTGTAAGTTACTTTATGTGGCACTGGACATCTTTTAGTGACAGAAGTTCTCAGTTTTACTTTGGCCCAGTTATTGGCTTTTCTTCCCTTAGTGCTTTTTGGTTCTATTTAAGAAAAGTAGAGATAACTGCCTGTCCCAAGTTCTAAAGATCTATTCTGGTGGCTTTTATCTTTCACCCCACTTGGGATCAACCTAAGTGACACAGGACTCATGTGGTGGTCCAGTTGATCCACACTGTCCCCTGCTGTGTCCTGTTGTCTATTTGAGGCTCTTGGTGGCGCCTCTGTTAACTGGTGTGCTGGTCCCATCTGTACCTGTTCTGCCTGTTTTATGTGCTGAGCCTTCATGCTCTTCCTCCATGGTTGGTATGGGGAGGCAAACACTCTCTCCCTCTCAAGGTGCTCCTTGTCAGTGCTCCTTGCCGTCAGAGCTCCTTGCTGTCAGTGCTCCTCTGCATGCTTGACCTGCTCCAGAATAACTGCTGATGTTGTTGTCATCGCTGACTAGGTTGTAGAGGTGATAGCACCTACAACTGACATATCCTAATATGTCAGTATGTATGTTTGAGTATAAGTGTGAGCAGAGGCCAGAGGCCTTGCCTTCCCTGGAAATGGAACAACAGGGTATTGTGAGCTGTCTGACATGGGTGCTGGGAACTGAACTCACACCTCTGAGAGCGTGGCATGTGCTCCTAGCATCTGAGCCATCGCCCCAGCTCCGCACTGTGTTTGATTCTTCCCACTGGTGTCTTCTCTTGCCCACAGCCTCGTAGACTTTTCATCACTGTGACAAACGCCTGTGAGGGAGACTTAGGAAAGACTGATTTCAGCTCACAGTTTCAGAGTTTTGGTGTGATCCTTGGTCTCATTTTTAGGTATGCGGTACAGTGATGTTGTTACAGTGATGGCAGTGTGTGCCAGGGCCTCTCACCTTTGGCATCCAAGGAGCAGAGAGAACAGGCGAGATGGAGGGACACCACCTCTGTGGTGCCACAGTGTCACTGGATTGCTTCATCCCCTGAGAAAGGCGAAGCCTTTGGGGCCCCATTCTCCCTCAGTGACCGGTTTCTCCGGTCGGAGACCAAACATGCAACATTGGAGCCTTTAGTGGGATGCTTCAAATCCTAGCCATAACAGTTTCCAGATATTTGGGGGTTTTCAGTAACTCTTTGAATGTACATTGGAGAGTTTCAGCTCCTTGCCGTTGGTTAAAGTGTGCTTCATGGTCTGATGTGTGGCATGTTCTGTGAATGCTCAGGCCTAAAGTCACAAACTGGGCATTTTTGTACTGATTTTTAAAAATCTTATCAGTTCTGAGAAAGGTACAGTAATTCCTAATTGTCGATTTGTGTCCTTTTAGTGAGGCTGTGTTGTTAGCTGATGCTTTGCCTTGCGAGGCGCCTGCCCCGTGTGTGCAGATCCTGTCCCTGACTGGTTTCACAGCTGCTTTCGCTGCTCTGCTCAGGTTGGTTTTCCCACTCTTCAGCTTGGTTTGTTTTGTGTTTGGCGTGGCTATATGACTGTGATGATAATATTGTTTGCCTACAGGATCTAGAGTCATGTAGGAGACAACTCTCTGGAAGTGGCTGCCTGGGCTTGATTGATATGGGAGGAGCCACTCTTAACTGCCGTCCCAGGGCCTGGGGTCCAGGCCAACTAGAGAGGAGTGAGTGGCTGAGCACCAGGGCTTATCTCTACTTGCTGACTGCTCACTCCCGCCGCCACCCATGCCTTTTCTGAGCTTAAGCTGCTTTTGTCTGGTGCTTTGTTACAGCAACAAGAAGAGCAACAAACGGTCTCTGTTCTTCCTACTAATACTCTGGTGTGCAAGGGTCACGTGTAAGGGGTGTGGCACTCTGCCTGCTACCTGCAGTCAAGTTCTTGACTTGGTACACCACCTGACTTAGACTAGACTTGCCATTTGTCTTTTATTTTTTATTTTATTTTATTTTATTTTTTTATTTATTATATCTAATATACACTGTAGCTGTCTTCAGACACTCCAGAAAAGGGCGCCAGATCTCATTACGGATGGTTGTGAGCCACCATGTGGATGCTGGGATTTGAACTTATCACCTTCGGAAGAGCAGTTGGATGCTCTTACCCGCTGAGCCATCTCACCAGCCCCCTTTTATTTTTTTTAGGACAGGGTTTGCCTGTGTAGCCCAGGTCTAGAGGTAGACCTGGTTGGCCTTGAGTGCAGAGATTCACCTGCCTCTGCCTCCCAAGTGCTGATATTAAAAGTGTGCGCCACCACTACCTGGCTTTGTTTTTGTTTTTATGAAACAGGATTTCACCATGTAACCTTGGCTATCTTGTAACTCACTATGTAGACCAGGCAGCCTCTGCCTCCGCCTCCTGATTACTGGGATTAAAGGCAGTTCCATCCACCCCAGGCCATTACTTATTAACTTGGGGTTGGAGTGTGTTCGCACACAAGGTGTGTGTGTGTGTGTGTGTGTGTGTGTGTGTGTGTGTGTGTGTATGTGTGTGTGTGTGTGTGTGAACTCAGATCCTCGAGGATATACAGAAAACATTTTATGGACTAAGCTGCCTCGCAGCCCTCAACATCATTATTGCTTCTGTTATGGATGGTTTCTCAGGACTGCAGGCCTCCACAGCTCTTTGACTTTACAGTGGTCTGAAGTTCATACACACTCAGTAGACGCTGTACATGGATGTTTGACCTTCTCAAGTCAATGCTGTGGAAGCTCTTGTGGCACTGTGCGGCAGTGGCAAGCTGTAACTCCCTTATCTCTCAGAAGCCCACTCTCAGAAGTCAGTGGCATTTGACATAGGGATGGCAGCTGGGGTGGGCGCGTCTTTAATCTCAGAGCTCAAGAGGCAGAGGCTACTAGATCTCTGAGTTCAAGGCCAGCCTGGTCTACAGAGTAAATTCCAGGACAGCCAGGGCTACACAGAGAAACCCTGTCTTAGAAGAAAAAGACTAGAGATAGCATGTTGGTTAGTGCTAATCGTTGGCTTGACAGCACCTCTGATCACCTGAGAGACAAGCCTCTAGGCACTAGATGGTGGGCTAGATTAGGTTAGCTTCTGTGCATGCTTGTGAGGGGGTATCTTCATTCCCAATCAAATGAGATACTCATTCTAGTAGTGAGCCAGGACCATCCCTGGTTGGTGTCATTGAGCCTAGAAGTGAGCTGAGTAGGAGATTCCCTGTCCTTCCTGCCCAGGATACAGCTGACCAGCTGCCTTGGCTCTTGCTCCCGTGCCTTTCTTGTTATGGGGAGCTGTACCCTGAAACTGAGCCAAAGTCAACCCCTTCTCCCCCAGGTGCTGCTGTCAGGGGGTTCATCACAGTGACAGAGAGGAGACTGAGGTCCAGGTGCATTCGCCGTTATTTCCAACTTTAGGTCGTTTCAAGTTACATTGGGTTTATCAAGGGATAACCGTTGTAAATCTAGGAGCTGCTGCCCTCAGTTCTGATTGATGGTCCATTCTTGGTCCTTAGTTTTCTGTGGTTTATTTAGTCCTGTCTCTTGGCATGCTGAGTAGTTTTCAGTCATGTTTAAGAAACTAGGGAGGTTCTGAGTGGTGTGACACCCCCACCCCCGGTGTGCCCTGTGATATCATGGGCAGAGGCTGTAGCTGGGTGGGGTAAACCTGGGTTCAGTGTGCCCTTGTTCCTTGGATCTATCTCATGTTGCCGATTCTTGCTGCCTTTCATCTTGGCAGCTGCTGTGCTCCCTCCATGCTCTGCTCTCCCCTGCTTGTACTTGAGGAGAGCGGTACACACGGGCAGCAGCTTGCGTGGGCTTTTGTCCTCTCCCTCAGGCTGTGGCTGCTGGAGCCTATGCTCCAGTTCTCAGTGCCCAGCCTGGTGAGTCACTCTAGAGTCTAGACCGTGGCCTTTCCTGAGTGCTTACCCTGCTCCCTGGAGTTGTTGCCCATGTCGCCAGCCGGGTGGCCTCAGTGCTCTCACCTAGTGCTGTAGTTAAATGGGGGAAACGTGCGATACTAGCTTTCTGCAGGACTTGATGTGGCAGCTTGGCAGTGAGGTTAATTCATTGCTTCTTGGGTGGCATATAATCTTCCTAGTTTGTCAAATCCTACTGTTTAACCTCAGTGTGGGGGAGGAGAGGGTGGGAGGGAATCCTAGTCAGAGAGACTTTCTTGGGGCTGGAGAGTTGGCCCAGCAGTTAAGAGAATCAGTGGCTTTTGAAGGAGACCCACTTCTGCATGGTAGTTCATAACCTTCTATAACCTCTGACCTCAGCAGCCATGAGGCAGGCATGTGGGGCACACTTGTGAAGGCAAAGCCCTCATATACATAAAATTTTTTTTCCCAACTTTTATTAGATATTTTCTTCATTTACATTTCAAGTGTTATCCAGAAAGTTCCCTATACCCTCCCCCCTCCCGGCCCTGCTCCCCTACCCACCTGCTCCCACTTCTTGGCCCTGGCGTTCCCCTGTACTGGGGCATATAAAGTCTGCATGACCAAGGGGCCTCTCCTCCCAACGATGGCCAGCCAGGCCATCCTCTTCCATATATGCAGCTAGAGACATGAGCTCAGGGGGTACTAGTTAGTTCATGGTTATTCTTCCACCTATAGGGTTAAAGACCCCTTCAGCTCCTTGGGTACTTTCTCTAGCTCCTTCTTCTTTGGAAACCCTGTGTTCCATCTACTAGCTGACTGTGAGCTTCCACCTCCATGTTTGCCCGGCATTGGTATAGTTTCTCCCGAGACAGCTATATCCGGGCCCTCATAAAATTTATAAATGTAAAATTTAAAGGAAGAAAGATTTTCTCGGGCTGGGGATTTAACTCAGTGTGTAAGAGTATTTCCTTATCTTCCTGAGAACCTGAGTCGGGTTCTCAGCACCCACGTGGTGGCTCATGGAGTAAATGTCTGGTTTCTTCTCACTTAGTTGGCCTACGTCAGTCTGCTGCTGCTCTCTCCCCACCACAGGGCCATAGCACCTGCTGCATTTGCTTGTTTTTTTATAGCCTGGCTTTGAGACAGGGTCTTGTGTAGCCCCAGGCTGGCCTCAAACCTTCCACATATCCAAAGATGTCCTTGAGCTTCAGCTTAGACTGCCTCTGTCTCTCAGGTATCATGTAGTGCTAGAGATCTGACCTAAGGCTTCACATGTGGTACACCAGGTCTCTGCCAATTGAGCCATGACCCGGTCGGTCTACCTTTCCTTCCTGAGGGATCTGAAATGTTTGAACTCCTTTCTTTTTTTTTTTTTTTTTTTTTTTTTAAGATTTATTTTATTTACTATATGTAAGTACACTGTAGCTGTCTTCAGACACTCCAGAAGAGAGCGCCAGATCTCGTTACAGATGGTTGTGAGCCACCAAGTGGATGCTGGGATTTGAACTTATCACCTTCGGAAGAGCAGTCGGGTGCTCTTACCCGCTGAGCCATCTCACCAGCCCCTGAACTCCTTTCTGACTGACGTAGGAAGCTACTGCAGTTTTGCAGTGAATCCTCCAGCCTCTGTGTTGCAGTTCTCAGCCAGGTGATCATTCTGGCTGACTAGGGCACATGGTAGCTTCCATACTGTGAAAAACATTCTCTGGAAGTGTGGCCAGGTCTGAGAACCAGGAACCAGGCCCTGTCCCAGCTGCTCCTGCAGAAGGGACAAGCTGAGCCAGCTCCTCAGGTCAACTGAACGTTTGGCTCAGTGCAGTGTTTGCTCTCTGCTCGGGGACCTCACAAAGAGCCAAAAAAAGGCTGGTGGGCAGCTGGTGCGAGGGTGCCTGAAGGAAGGATGATTAGAAAGCATGACAGTGGCCCAGTGAACGTCAACAAAAACCTAGCTTCACCCAGCAGTTGCTTTCTGTCTCTAATCCTGAGTGAGGCTGGCTGGCCTTGTGGGTTGCTGTTTGAGGATCTCCTGCTATGAAACCAGCAGGGGGCACTGCAGTCCCAGGGACGCTTACAAGAGTAGTGGATTCTTCCAGGAAAAAAGGCTCTGCTTGCCCCACTTTGGAATCAGCTGATCTTGGGCAAGTGTGAGTGGCACACACCTGCACACATAGCGGTGAGTGAGCTCTCGGCAGTGAGTGAGCTCTCAGCAGGTCAGCGCCTGTCATAGCAGTGAGCTTTCAGCAGTGAGTGAGCTCTCGGCAGTGAGTGAGCTCTCAGCAGGTCAGCGTGGGTCTTGTAGTCTGCTAGAGTGAGGTGCCTGAGGCAGGGGGACCCGCTCACCCACACTGTTGGCACTGTTGGTACTATTGGTACCGGAATCAAGGTGCTCTACTGAGCTGGGGCCTGGCCTTGGGGATATGTTCTGTCTCTGGAATTCAAGTGTATGGACTGTTTTGTCCAGGACATAAAGGTGTGTTCTCTGCCCAGTCCTAGGGCTCTACAGTGTTAGGAGTTAGGGCTCCTGTGGGGGGGGGGGCACAGTAGAGCTCCTTGAAGGATGGGGAGAGATAGGATGTTTATGGACTGTGGCCCTGCTCAGACCCCTGTATTTCCCAAGCCTGAGCTGCACTGTAGGGGGTGGATTTGTGTCTTTTCCTGGCTGGCTCTGGACTATATTAAGATGGATCGATGCCAGAATTGCAGTCAGCAGGGTGCTCTGAAATCAGATGTCTGGCACACCGGATCCTGCTTATCGACCAAGATCCCTGCTTCAAAAGCAGCTCTTCCGCTGCAGGAAGCTGAGGCACAGCTCTGGGAGCCGGGCTGACTCTGAGGCTAGGTTGGCCTTCTCCCTGGGCCTGAGGCTACACTGGGATGGCTCCCCCTCCCTGACTTTCTAGCCTACCTTGCAACTGGCAGGACTGGAAAGGAACTCAGAACTCAGAACTCCAAAGGAGCTGTTAGCACTGCATCACACACACGTTGGCAGTACACAGTGGCAGTCCGGATACCGACCCACAGCCCAGTACAGTTCAGGGACAGTTTGGGCCCCTGGGCTTCCCACACTGCCCACGATGTGCATTCCTTCCCACACTGCCCACGATGTGCGTTCCTTCCCGCACAGCCCGAGGTGTGTGTTCCTTCCTGCACTGCCCTCGGTGTCCCACTATGTGCGTTCCTTCCCGCACTGCCCTCAGTGTGTGTTCCTTCCGCACAGCCCTCGGTGTGCATTCCTTCCTGCACTGCCCATGATGTGTGTTCCTGCTTATGTCCCTGCTTGTGGGCACTCACTGAAGAAGCTTTGTACCTGTGTTCAGTAGCAGTGTTCTTTGGGTATGTTCTGTTCTGGCTGTGGCAAAAATGTCGCCAAGAGCTTCAGTTAGGTGCCTGCCTGTTGATTGGTGCACTCACTGCGCAGGCCGCCACCACAGGTGAGAATGTAGTTTGATGTCTTGAGCCTTGTTGTTCCTGTGGCTCCCTCAAGCTGAGCAGATCTGGAGCTCTTGCCTGGGGTCTTCTGCTGCCTCAGAGGAGGGGTAAGTGTGTGACAGTGGGCGAGACTGGCCTGGGGCCCTGGGAGCCAGCAGCTGACAAGTGTGTGTAGGGGTGAGTCCACACAGTGAGACGAAGCTTGAGACCATCAGCTGGGTGTATAGTGTGCTGGTGGCCAGTAGACATCCGAGTCCATCGCATGCTGTGGGTCTGTGCTCTGCGGGCAGGGTCAGCATCTTTTCTAAGTGGGGTGGGACCACCCAGTGTACGAAGCCTGTTTCTGGGTCCCATGGATCGTAGTTGGAATACACTACAGCCTTGTCCTATGACTGTACAAGTCCCTGTGTTGTCAATCTTCATTTCCTGCGTAATGTGTTTCTCAGTGTACCTGTATGCTCTGAGCTGGCTTCCCCGCCTCTCTTTAGGAGGTGGAGGGAAAGTGAGGCTGGGGACCTCCTGCCCACTCTACTCTGTCTTGAGAACTTTGTGAACTCAGTTTCCAAGTTGATCATAATGGGGATTTTTCTTTTTGTTTTGTCTTTGAGACAGGGCCTCCCTACAGAGTCCTGGTTGTCCTGGTACTCGCTCTATAGACCAGGCTAGCCTCGAACTCAGGGATCCCCTGACTTGCCTCCTGAGTGCTGAGATTAATGGCATGTGCCATCACACCTGGCCTGTAATTGGAGTTTTTCAAGAAGCTTGTCTCCCAGTATCAGCAGAGTTAATGGGTTTTTGTTGTTCTTGTTGTTGTTGCTTTATTTTCTGGGTGGTGGTGGTGTTAAGCTCAGAAAGCTGAAGGTTGAAATAAATCATTCAAAGTCATGGATGAAATGCTACCTTTCCTTGTTAGCCTCCATGGAGTTGATGAATAATAGTCCCCATTGAAAATAACTGACATGAAATGAGCAGCAAATGTCTCTACCTTGGGTCCAGGCCTCTTAGGAAAGCCTACTTGGCTAGGTGCACGGGGGACAGAACACCAGGCCCTGTTAGAGTCCCCCAAGCTCCATCCTCATCAGGGACTCAGATTCTTATTATGGAGCAGCAGCCCTTCATCTTCTGGCCCACTCACTGCTCTCCAGCCTGGCCTGCCCTACCAGTGGGTGGGAAATGCATTTAGGGAGAGACATTTTTTTCTTGTGGCTCCAGCAAAAGGTCATTTCTGCTGTCAGCTGGAGAAATACTGAGTGCGCTGCGCTGTTAGAAGGTGGGGTGGGAGGCCGGCTCTGTTAGCCTGCCAGAGTCAGTGTCACACTGAGGAAGAAGGCATTCTGGGTCCAGACCGTGATGTGAGGCCCTCTCTTGGCTCCTTCAGTGGCTGATTTAAACTTGCATCCGGATCCTCTGACCTTTGTATCAGGAGCCTGGTTTCTGTTCTTTACCAGGCCGGAGCTGGGGAACAGGAGCCTTGAAAACAGAAGGGTGACCTAGGACAGGTCATGAGGGCACAGTATGGGTCATCAGCGCCCAAAAGAATTTTCAGAGTCTACCTCCTGAGATAGCCTCAGCACCAATCAGTCATCGTTGTGCTAGCTCGCACCCTTGCCTTCTTGGGGAGCTGATGCCACCCAGAGGCTGTGACCATACTTGTTTTGTTTTCCTGAAATGACTGTTGGTCGTCCCAATGAGCGTTGAGCCCTGAATCTTTTCTTTATAGGAAGAATTAGTATGGTGAGTTTCAGGAAACAGCCTCCACAGAGCTAAGAAAAGAGTTTAGGGTATGGTGAGGGCAGGAGTACCGAACCCCTGAGTACTGTAGACTGCATGTACCGACTGAAGGGGATACAGGTAAGACCCCACATATACTTTGGCTCATTGGATAGCCATGGTTCCTGCCAGAAGGGTCAGGGGCTCTGAGACATCAAGGCAGTGAGTATCCTCTGGCTCAGAGGCAACCTTGTCAGCTCCTCTTGCAGACTGCAACCAGGACTGCCCCCCCCTCAGGAAGCTTGGGGAGGCCAGACCAAGGCACAAATAGCAACACCTGTACTGGGAACACACAGACACAGAGTACAGAGGGGGCTTAGCAGGTGTCTGGTGGCACAATAGGAGGGGTTTGTAGTACCACAGAATTTATTATCAATTGTAAGGCCCCTCGAAAAGGAGGAAAAGGCCTCCATGAAAGCCAGCAGCACATTGAATGTAGCCCTAGTGAGTGCCCATGGCCACTCCCACCTCAGATGAGAGGTGAAGCCTGTATCCCTGGTTATCCCGGCAGGGTATCAAACCTTGCCACGTAGCATGTATCCAGCTGTTATTTGGAATTGATGTGGGTAATGTGATAGTGGATATCCAGCCTGTGTGGCACACAGCCCATGGACAGGCCTACACTTTGGGGTCCTTGGGGGGCATGCACCTAAAGAAAGATATGCTGAGCCACCACTCCACAGTGGACAGTTGCTCAGAGAGTCTTGCTTCTCTTACCACAGTGGTTGAGAAACTTGACCTTAGCCTGGCCTTGTGGTGCACAACTCATCCCAGCCCTGCTGAGGCAGGAAATTTGTGAGTTTGAGGCTAGCCTGGGCTATGTAGCACCCTGTGTCAGAAAAGGAAAAAGAGAACCCTACTCGAGTACTTCCAGGAAGCCTCAGAGTCTCCTCCATCCATAGCTTCCAGCTGGATACAGGGACTATCGTCATTCCTCCTGTCTTGGGGTCTTTGGTCCAGGTGGTGCTCTGGGTCGGCCTGGGCATCCTTGTGGTCAGCACACTCACCACCCTCTCTGCGACTGAAGAAGCTCCTCTGGACTTGACACAAGAAGCTCGCAGCGGCCGCAGAGGAGATGCCGAGGGCGCGATGAAGGTGGAGGCAGCCCGGCTGTCAGGTACATACACAGGCCCCGACCCAAATACCTGAACTTTGGTGGTGTGAGTGTCCTCAGTACCAGCTCATGGTCATGGGTAGTAATTTCCAAGTAACCCCTTATTTTGCTTCAAGGATTTCTGTCCCCTGTTAGTAGCCTTTGTCCTGTGAGTGATGGAGCTAAATGGGAGGTTCTGGGCTTTGGCCCAACCAACCCCATTCTGTGAAGCTATGCATTCTACATGGAGGCTGGCCAATGTACTGCCACCTCTGTGCAGGTGACGCAGGGGATGGCACAGTGCCATCTTGGGCTTAGATCTTCATGTCTGGCCATTGTGAACACTAAAAGGTACATTCATTTATGCGTATTGCCCACGTTTGTTTTTGTTTTTGTTTTGTTTTGTTTTTGTTTTTCGAGACAGGGTTTCTCTGTGTAGCTCTGGCTGTCCTGGAACTCACTTGGTAGACCAGGCTGGCCTCGAACTCAGAAATCCACCTGCCTCTGCCTCCCGAGTGCTGGGATTAAAGGTATGCGCCACCACACCCGGCTCACATGTTTGTTTTAAGGATGTAAGTTTGAGCCAGTTTTCTTCTTGACAAAGCCAGCTAGTGTATCTCAGCTTAGTTCACTATCTCATGTTCTTTATTCTTGCCATTACTGGCCATACCGCCTCGGCAAGGGTCTTGATGGTGCCCCATCTCCCCCATCTGTGCTCATGCCACAGCGATCCAGGATATGTGTTTTCAGAATCACTTTCTGTGTATGTCTGTTTATTCTGGTTGATGTACCCCAGGCCTTCCTAGGCATAACTGCTAAGGGTAACACAGGGCCAGTATTCGCTATCAGGCTGAGGCCCCAAGCCTGCCTGGCAACTGTGAGTGTCAGCATATATGGGTACTGTCTTGGATAACAGCAGTCCTGGCTTCTCTTTCTGGCAGTGGTGGGTGTTGTTCATCCCAGAGCTTAGGTAGCTGCAGGTGCTCCCACCTGTCTCCCTGGATTGGCAAAGGCAGAGAAGAGCCCTCTTGTCCCAGATCCCAGGAATCAAGAGGCCAAGAAGTTAAGGTCAATGGGGACCCCCGGTGGATAGCTGGGGTTCCCAGAGACTGAAGACAAATGATGAGAAGCCGCAGAGGACCGTGTGTAGTGTGGCCGTAGAGCTGGTAATCTGGACTGGGAAGAGGTTTGCTTGAGGAAGGAAGTGCACATCGCATGCCCTTCCCTAGGAGATGGAAAAGTCTGATGCCACTGCCCATGCCACCAGCAGAGAACAGGTGTTGACATAGGCATGGCACCATGGAAAGGGAGAGATGCATGGTGGTGACAGAGGCATTCTAGTAAACTAGAGGCTGAGCATGCTCCGTTGCTGTGGGTAGTGAGGACATCATGGCACCCCAGCAGAACCCTGTGAGTTGTGTCTCATTGGGCTGATAACTAGTTTCTCCTCAGTCCACACCCAGGCCCCTATGGCTGTACTGTGCGTGGCTGTCCTGGGAAGCTTCTAGTCCTAGCCAGCAGCTGTGTTCCATCTCTATAGAATGTACAGTCAGCCTGCTCACCTGTGCCCTCTGAGGCAACATCTGGTTTCCATTTCTTCATGAAGCTGTAACAACACACATGGCTCCTCTCAGAACCACATGCCGTCTGCTTTTAGCTAACTCTGTTTTCTAGCCACCCGGCCTCCTGCTTAATTGAGGTCTTGCCTGGTTTGGGCAGGGCTGAGACTAAGAGCCTTCTCTGACTGCCCTGTCAGCTGCACCATCGGGTGCAAGAGCCTTGTTTATTGATCTCTTTGATGGTGTGGGGTCACAGATGGAATCTGCTTGTTCTAGTGAGAGCCCAGCACGTGCTGTGACTGCATTGGACTCTCACATGGTACACGTGACTATCAGGTGCAGCCGAGGCCCCATGCTTGGCCTCCTGGACCTTTGGTGAGCCTGGCTGAGTCCCTGTGAAGACTCAAGAAGACAATTATCCATTTAAAAAGTCTAGTTAGGCTGGCTATCTCTGCCTGATGGTTCCCTAGTTGGTCTTGGGGACGATTTGGATTTTGTAGTGTTCCGGCTCCTCCCCTGAATTCTTTTATGCTGTTGCTTCCTTTCTCCCTCTTGCCCACCCACCTTGTGCACCCTGGGACAGGACAGCTCAAGCCACTTCCCAGGCCTCCTGCTTCTGCAGCATGGGGGGCAGGCAGCATTGGTTAGTTAGTGGGAAGTAGAAGTTAGGAGGCCATGCCACGCGGCCATGGGGTGCTGTGGATGCCAGGTACAGGTGACCTCGGTCCCTGTCAGGCACATAGCTGTATCCCAGAGTCATAGGATAGACCTTTCCTCTGCCTTCTTGTCATCGCTCTTCTCTGGGACCTTCCATGGTTTCTGCTGCCACCTGCCTTGGCTACTTGTGGAGGTTACAGAGGCCCCAGAGCCTTAGATAGTGTCAAGATTCATCCAGGAGAGACCCTGCTGCTCTATGTTCCTTCCTCCTTGGCTGACCTCTTGACAAGGGTCCTGTCACCTCTCCTCTGTGCCTCATGAGGTTTTAAAAGCACTTTGCCCTACTATTTTCTCGTTCAGTTTTTCTGCCCAACCATCCTGGAGATGCGGTGGGCTTGTTTCACGGCCTTCCCTGAGGTGATGGTCCTCATGGAACCTGCTGGATCAGAAGGGTTCCCCTTGGGTAGCTCCTGACCTATGTCAGACCTGTGTGTGCTGTGGCTGAGGTGCTGCTCAAGGGGCGCGGTGCTGGCTTTCCCTTGCACCTGCTTCATGTGGAGGAGGAACCAAGAGTGAAGGGCTCAGAGGGCTTCCTTGCTGATGC
This sequence comes from Mus minutoides, assembly GCA_902729485.2. Lineage (NCBI taxonomy): Eukaryota > Metazoa > Chordata > Mammalia > Rodentia > Muridae > Mus > Mus minutoides. The sequence goes on along the minus strand of LR750492.1, from coordinate 83,244 downwards.
TAACACTACAGTGTCGGTCCTGGTCATTAGCTTAGCCCTCCAGCTTGCAGGAGCTTATTGTCTGAGCCATAATTGGACAGATGAGCTATGGAGCCATCCAGCTAAGCCCAAAAGATTGGGTTGTAAGTCAGACCTCAGCAGGTAACACTTTCCTCACTGAAGCCTGGAGAACAAAGCAGAAACGGGTTATTAGGGCAGCTCCCTAGAACAGGGCCTGGCTTTCAGAAGAATGTCAGGCCATTTCTCTTGCTTCCTCAGGAGCCTGGGTTGCTGAGCTGTTGAGAGGTATGACTGTTCTTGCACCAGCAGGACCTCATCTAGAGGGTCAAGGGGTTTAGCATCTCTGGGTTGGATGCCAGCATGCAGAGGTGAACATGAGTGCAGGAGGCCAGTGATCAGCAGACCTCCACTAGGATGTGCCCAGCTCCTCAGAGGTAGAAGCAGACTCAAGCCTGGTAATCGGGTGGAGTGGTAGAGCTTGTCTCCAAGAGGGCCAGGGGAGAAGAGGGGAGAAGGGAGGAGAGCATTTACAGCCTGTAGCAAGCCCTGCTCCACAAGCAAGACCTCCTGAGGCGGGCCTTTGGGCCCTCTCCACACTGTATAAAGAAGGAAAGGATATTCTCAGTGGAATTGCTGTCTAGGAGGCAGGACTCCTGTCTGTCCCTTAGAGAAGTACTGCAGCAGGCGAGTGTGGCTTGTCTGTCACCTCATTGGTCCATCTGTGCATGGGAGGACAAAACACTGGTCTTTGCTGGATCCAGTTACTGTCAGCAGGCCTGATAACTACAAGAGATGGCCTGTAGAGTGTGTGAGGAGTCCTACTCGTTGAGCAGTGCCATCCCTCCTTGGGGCCGTACCAGGCCTTCACTTCTTGGTTGTCAGTTGGCCAGTGAGGCAAGTGAACCTCACCACCACACTGTTTCCTGTTTCCACCTGTGCTTGCCTTGAAATTGGAAACCCATGGGAGGGGCTGTGCAGGGTGAGAGCTTTGGAAGTTTATGTTTGGTTGTGGCTGAGGGCATTGTCAACATGCATTCCTGATGAAAGGTCTGTTTCTATCTTGGAGAGCCCATGTCCAGTGCTGGACAGCAGCCATGAAATCCTGGAGCTCACTGCTGGTAGTAGGGCCTAGAAAACCTTCACAGCCTCACAGCTTCTGCCTGACAGGCCACTTCCTATCTTAGAATACAGACAGGCCTCTCAGAAGAGCATCAGGGCAGCCCCATTCCTGCATGGTCATTGAGCCAGATGCGTAGCTGCCATGCGGAGCCTGCTCTGGGGCTCCAGACAGTGAGCAGCTGGCTGCCGCCTCACCCAAACATGAGTGAGACGCCACTCAGAGTAGACTGGCCTTTGCTGTTGTTTTAAGAGGTTTTTCTTGTTGGCTGGGTGATGGTGGTGCATGCCTTTAATCCCAGCACTTGGGAGGCAGAGGCAGGTGGATCTTTGAGTTCCCGGACAGCCGGACGTAAAAAAACAAAAAAACAAAAAAACAAAAAAACAAAAAACAAAAAACATACAAACTTTATTTTTTTTTCTCGTATGTGTGTGTTTGTATACCATGTGTATGCCTGCTGCCTGAAAAGCGTAGAAGATGCATCAGACCCCCGAGAAGTGGAGTTAGAGATGGTCTAAACCCCTGTGTGAGTGCTAGGGACCAAACTAGGCCCTTTGCAAAAGCAGTCAGTGCTCATAACCACATGGCTGTCTCTTCAAATTCTGTTTCCTTTTTTTTTTCCTTGTTCCGGTCAACCCTGCTCGTTCTGGTCTTGCCCCCGCTCACTCCGGCCGACCCCGCTCGATCCGGCCAGCCCCACTTGCTCCTGTCAGCCCCACTCCTCCCACTGTCCCTGTTCGGCCCTGCTTGCTCTGGCCAGCCCCGCTTACTCCGGCCCTGCTCGCTTTGGTCGGCCTCCCGCTCACTCTGGCCGGCCCCGCTCGCTCCGGTCGGTCCCACTTGCTCTCTCCGGTCCAAGGATTCGTTTATTATTATTATTCATAAGTACGCTGTAGCTGACTTCAGACGCACCAGAGGAAGGCGTCAGATTTCATTACGGGTGGTTGTAAGCCACCATGTGGTTGCTGGGATTTGAACTCATCACCTTCAGAAGAGCAGTTGGGTGCTCTTACCCGCTGAGCCATCTCACCAGCCCCAAATTCTGTTTTCTAAGGTTGTTTTTCCTCTGCATAGTTTTTCAGATCCTCTTATGATTGCCCAGCTCACAGAACGTGTCTTTTTGGTTTTTTTTTGAGATAGGGTTTCACATAGCCCAGGCTAGCCTGAAACTAGCCTGGGGATGACCTAGAATTTATAAGGTTCCCATATCCACCTCCAAAGCATATGATGATGCCATACCTACTTTATGTTATGCTGGTACTGAGCCCAGGCCAGGGCCTGTGTGTGCTACCAGCCAGCTAGGTCCCAGGCTTTCAAAAGTAGTCTTTTTCAGTGAAGCTAGTTTTCTCCAGTTCTGGAACCACAGTACTATGCTATGGTTACTCATGGAACATGGATCCCTATGTACTTGTGGGCATGTGAAGGACAACTTTGACAACCTCTCCTTTTGTCTCACCTTGTGGTGTGAGTTTCCCCCACCAACAGCAAGAGGTTGACAGGCTCATCCAACCATATCCTTAAAGGTCCTTCACACCGGGCATGGTGGCGCATGCCTTTAATCCCAGCACTCGGGAGGCAGGTGGATTTCTGAGTTCGAGGCCAGCCTGGTCTACAAAGTGAGTTCCAGGACAGCCAGGGCTGTACAGAGAAACCCTGTCTCAAAAACAAAACAAAACAAAACAAAACAAAACAAAAAAACAGTCCTTCAGCTTAGGCCTCAGGGCAAGCAGTTGATCCCTACTGGGAGACCCTAGGGATATTGCCTGGCTGCGTGCTCACGCTGCCACCTGGTGGTTGTGGACAAGCATTACACAGCATGTCATCTGTCTACAGGTATAAATTGAATTATGACATTTTTTATTATGAATGAAAAGGAAGGATTCTGTGCCGTTTAGCTGATAATCATGATTAAAGAGGAAGAAACCTCCGTTCTGCCATTTGGCTTCAATATATGGTCCTGATCTTAGGAAGATGGCCCAGCCTGTACTGGTTTCTGGTGGCTCACTCACTATGCTGTGCTTGCAGTCCAGGATCCCGTTGTTGTTGCTAAGGATAGCCAAGAGAAGCCAAAGCCAGCAGAGGACAAAGAGGTACTGGAGCAGGCCCAGATCAAGGGTCCAGTAGATGTGCCTGGCGGGGAAGCTCCCAAGGAGAAGCAGGAAGCCGCACAGCTGGATCGCCCCGGCCAAGGTGAGTGCTAAGTAAACAGCACCAACCAGCTGCCTTAACAGAGAAAGGTGTAAGCAGCCCTGTGAAGGGCTCGCATGACTAACTCGGCTTAGACCTGTGCTCCACCTTCCCCTTGGCCAAGACAGCTGCCCTCTCCTGTTCCTCTTGTGACATCACTGTTCTAGAGTCCTGCAGTCCTCAGATAGCTGGTCATGGTCATGTCACACTTGAGAGCCAGAGGACAGTTCTGATTCCTAGGAACTTCAGCCTCATCTCCTCCACCTGTCCTTATGTCCTTCCAGGTATTGCTGTCCCTCTGGGTGAGGCCCATCGCCATGAGCCTCCCATCCCTCATGATAAAGTGGTGGTGGATGAAGGCCAAGACCAAGAAGGGCCAGAGGAGAAAAAGCCACCTCCCAGGCTCGCAGGTGAAGGAGACCCTGCAGGCAAGGGGCCGGGAGCACCACCTCTGCCCAAGTCAGAGAAGGAGAAGCAGGAACCTGAGAGGGGAGAAGAAGGAAACAGACCAGACCAAGTCCTGGCAGTGGGAGAAACCGAACGTCCTCAGAAGGTTCCAGAAGCAAATGGTCAGCCACCTGTGCAGCCCAGGAAGGAAGATTCCAGGCCAGGAAATCGGGATCCGCATCCAGCACCGCAAGGCAGGGACTCTGTGGAGCTGAACGCCCTGGTAGCAGGTGAAGGCAAGGAGACTGCACAGAAGGCTGGAGGCGCCCTGTGGAAGCCCGTGGAGAGTGATGCTGGTGAGTGTCAGCGCCTGGAGTTCATCACAGGGAGCTCCCTTGGTGGGTGCAGCAGAAATGGGTTAGTCCTTCTCAGTCCCCAGCCCTCTCATTCCACATGATTAGTATGTGAATGTCACAGCCCCTTCAGCAGCTGGTGGAGTGAAGAAGAGCCTGGGAGCTTGACAGCTTCCATAATATCTGTCACACAGTTGTTGCCAGACCACTAAATGTCAGGTGCCAGGCTGTTCTCATGGTGCACACGGGGGACAGTGCAGGAATGCTTGACAGGTAACACATTGTTAAGTACCCATCTAAGAGCTGGTTAGGACGGTGCTCGCATTTTAATTGGCTAAGGTGGTTCCCATTGGCTCACAGCCATCAGCCTGAGATTGTTAAATATTTTTTTATTACTTCCCTGGTAATCATCAGGTTGAATATAAACTGTGCTGGGGGGGGTAGCTATAGAGTCATTTTAGGAAACATCTGCCAGCCCCTCACCACACACCCAACTCTGACTTTCCAACAAACCAGCTGAGTCTCTTGTGTGCAGGTGGGAAAGCAGACCTCCCTGTACAAAGGCCGGAGGCTGCAGAGCAGAGGGAAAAGAAGGAGGTCGAGCAACCGGGTGGAGACCAGGCAGGGAGCAAGCTGGAAGGTGAGGCTGGCATAGCCCTTTGGGAGGAGCCCCAGAATGAGCTGGGGTGGGATGGGTGCTCCTGGGTCCCTCCTGCCTCCACAGTTTCTGCTGCTTGGTTTTATGCTAAGGAAACACCTCTAGTGACCACCTCTAGAATTTTTTTTTTTTTTGCTTTTTTCAAGACAGGGTTTCTCTGTATAGCCCTGGCTGTCCTGGCACTCACTTTGTAGACCAGGCTGGCCTCGAACCCAGAAATCCGCCTGCCTCTGCTTCCCGAGTGCTGGGATTAAAGGCGTGCGCCACCTCGCCCGGCTCTAGGATTGTTTTTAATCTCCTCTTTTGTGCCCCAAAAGAGATGTCACATAGTCACATGGCTTTTAACTACTATTTTGATTACATCTTTAAGCAGGTTGTTAATATTTTCTCCACTCTTGCTTAAAGGCTGGGAGGGAGGCCTTGGTACACAGGTTTAAAGACTCGTTTGAAGGCTGTGCCTGAGGTGGACCTGTGCACTGGACGGGCTCAGGTGGCGTTGGTGCTCAGCAGCATGCCCCGTGTCCCCCTGCCACTTGAAGTTTGCCATGGCTGATGTGCCCTGAGTTCCTCTAAAGTTTCATGTCCATTTGGCTTTATGGTCTCCCTGTGGTGTTTCTTGTGCAGGAGTCCTCTAGTGAGCACCTGCCCAGTTGTTTTTGGTGAACCCTCAGCTGAAGTCTGACCTGTTCCTGCCTAGGGTATCCATGCCCGCAGTGGGTTTGAAAAGACAGAGGCTTTGCTTCTCACTCAGCCCTGAAGGCCAGACCTGAGCAGCTGCTCAGCCACTGCTCCTGGCCGACAGTGCAGACCTGGAAGGTAGAACCCAGAGCTTTCTTCTACTTGGTTGGAGCTCACAACTTATTTGTGGAACTTTCCCACACTTGTTATTTTTGTCTCTGGTTTTAGTCTGACTAAATTTGTTGGTTCCAGTTTCTGTAATCTGTCACCTAAACATGTTTGATTCTTTGACTGTTTTTTTCTTTCTGAAGAAGAGACTTTTCATGGTTTCCTATTGTGCCTCTCTTCCATATGCCTCTCAATGGGACGGACAGCTGAGATTAAAAAGCTAGTAGCAGGTACGGCTCAGGACTGTGATGTAAAGAAGCATGTGTGTGGAGGCCCTGGCAGTGTGGGGACAACCTTGGTGGCACATGCAGCCCCTGAGGGCCCTGCATGAAGGCGTGTCAGTCCCGAGGAGTGGCACCCCTCCAGACACAGCACAGCCCTCCAGGTGGGGTCTCTGACCCTCCAGCTCCCTCTCCCTTCTCAGCCCCGGTGGCCTTGTCCTCAGAGAACAGCCTAATGGTGTTTCTAAGCAACCAAAACCTGAGCTAGAGACAGGGTTGGGGCTGCATGTACCTGCTGCTGTTTGTGTGGCCTGTGTCTCATGTGAGGGTTTCCATCCCAGTCAGACACCTGCTCCTGGTAGGTTCTGACTTGGGAAAGAAAGCCAGTCTCCACGCTGTTTCCCATTTGCCCTTGGGGCTTCCAGCTGGACATAGCGCCTTTTCCCTCTCCCAGAGCAAGCTCGTGGCTAGTCCGCTGAGGCGTGCAGGAGGTGTGGGGCCTGCTCTTTCAGAACCTTGTTCTTGGCAGGTTGGGCAGTGCCAGCAGTGCGTGTGACTTTGTGTATCTTTATGTAACTGACAGTCACATGGTTGTGCAGTCAGTGAGGCAGCCTGGGGGACACTGCTCTGAGCTTTTCCATGTGAAGGGAGAAGAAAGGAGCCCTGTGTTAGAAGTTCTTTCCTTCTCAAGCCTCTGTCTGGACCTTAGGCATTGGCAAGAGGGCCAGCCGAGTTTCTTGAAGTCAGCTCTTTTCTTCATGGTGGACCCCAACATCCTCCCCATGGTCCAACCTGCCTTTCCTTGCACAGGCTGCTGAAGGGTTTGGGGAGACCCTAGGGCACGCTCATGGGAACCTACCTGTGATCCCTGGAAGGTCACTGGCAATGAATTGCTTTAGTTAGTTACTTGTGGGAGCCTATCTATGCGTGTGTGCCCTGCACCTGGGAGCTATATACCCTGGCTAGCCTCTTACCTCACTGGGGTCTGCTTGTCTAAATCTTATGTGCTAGGGTTAAAGGATTAAAAGTGTGTTCCATCCCCATGTCCACACAAGACATGTTTCTGCTCTGACACCTAGTCCCTAACCCATCCATCTTCTAAAGATGCACAATTTAAAAATGTATGAGTTGTAAAGATTAACCTGCCTTGGCTGCTTGCTGTGGGTAAGTGGCCCCGTGCTGACGTGCTTTGGGTGAGAAGCCAGCCAGCCCTGCTGTACTTGCCAGTGGCCACCAAGAGCAGCTGGGGTGACTGGGTGGGATACAGCAAGTTTGACTAGGAAGGCCTTCTTATCTGTGCTGTTGGTGGCATGGCTTTCCCCAGTGATGAGATGGAGCTCCTTCCTTCCTGGATTCCCAGCCGCCCCCAGGTCTCCAGTCCACACTGACAGCCCTCATGCTCCACCTGAAGATTTGCTAGAAACTTTCTTAAAATAGTAAACCCTTTTTTTTTAAAGGTAGCTTTTAGGTTTTATTTTCTCTTGTGTTAGTCCTAGAACAAATGTGTGAGGCAGTAGGGAAGAACCACCCAGCCCAGAAAACCTACAACTAACTTTTTAGTACATTCCTTCTCAATTTTTGTGTGGGCATGCATTTTCAGCCAGAAACAGACAGGGTTCTGGGATCGACCGGTGTGTCTGACCTACTGAGGGGAGAGGAAAAGCAGGCAGGACAGCTGCTGGTCAGGAAGGCTGCCCTAGTTAGAGCTTAGCCCTCTAGCCTTAGCTCAGTGCCTCACTTCTGTGCCACTGGGACTGAGGTGATGATGCAGATACAGGCATGGCAGGACCGACTCCCCATGGCTCACTGTTAGCATTGCAAGGCCAGCAGTCCCTCCGGTGTATGGAGTGCATCTGACTTTGTGTGTCCCCACCAGAAGCTGGGAGGGCAGAGATGCTGGACCATGCCGTGCTGCTCCAGGTGATCCAAGAGCAGCAGGTGCAGCAGAAGCGCCTCCTGGACCAGCAGGAAAAGCTGCTCGCAGTGATTGAGGAGCAGCACAAGGAGATCCGGCAGCAGCGACAGGAGGGTGAGGAAGACAAGCCTAAGCCTGGTAGGTAGAACCCAGCCCTGGGGAGCAGACAGCCAGACAGGTCAGGTCTGGGGCTACCTTTGAGGCTCAGAGCCTGGAGTGTGAAGGAGGAGGTTTCAGTCTTGATGATCCTTTTTCTATTTACTTTTTTTTTTCCTCGTTCCGGTCAACCCTACTCGCTCCGGCCGGCCCCGCTCTCTCCGGTCCAAGGATTCATTTATTATTATACATAAGTACACTGTAGCTGACTTCAGACGCACCAGAGGAGGGCGTCAGATCTCATTAAGGGTCGTTGTAAGCCGCCATGTGGTTGCTGGGATTTGAACTCATCACCTTCGGAAGAGCAGTCGGGTGCTCTTAACCGCTGAGCCATCTCACCAGCCCTTCTATTTACTTTTATTATGTGTGTGTTTATGTGTGTCTGTATTGTGGCAGCTAGAAGAGGATGTCAGATCCCCTAGATCTGGAGTTACAGACCGTTGTGAGCTGCCTGGATAGGTGCTGGGAAAGTAGCTCTGGTCTTCTCCAAGAACAGCAGGCATTCATACATGTTGAATCATCTCCCAGCTCTGAGTCTTAACTGCTTGAAAGTTTCTTTTTAGTCAGTGCATTAGCAACTTGTGTCCATTTCTTTGGCTAAACCAATGCTCGTGTTTGTTCACAGCAGACGTGCAGCCAGAGCCTGGGGTGGCTGTACTCCGAGGACAGGAGGAGGAGGCTGAGCACGCTGGGGAGACACTGGGAGATGACCCTTCACAGCCTGTGCAACCTGTGCTTGGAGCTCCTAGGGGTCGCCCGGCTCCATCCCAAGACATGGGCCAGCACCACGCGGGGGAAGTCAAGGTGCTGCCAGGCGGAGACCTTGCTGACCTTCCTGCTGGTGGCTCTGACACAGAGCCCCAGGGGGCCGAGACTAAGCTGAGAGAAGACCCAAAAGGTGTTGCCCTCAAGGTGGCTGGAGCTGTGAGGGAGCTGGTCCCAGGGGACTTGGGAGCAGTGCACAAGACAGCCCCTGCTGAGGTACCCAAGAGTCCAGAGAAGCAGATTGCCAAGGCAGTTGCTAGGCAGCACCAAGATGTCTTTGGTGAAGGCTCCGAAGGAAGGAAGGAAACTGGAAAGGAAGCAATGGCCCCTGGTGCCGATGCTCAGAAAGAGGCTGTGCAGCCCTTGGTAGGAGCAGAAGCTAAGGACACAAAATCCAGGCAGTTGGGACCCACCAAGGCCCCAGTTCAGGCCCCAGTTCAGGCCCCAGTCAAATTTCACCCAGAACCTCAGGCCATCTTTGACACAGGTCAGGGTTCTCACCCAAAGGTAAAAAGTGAGGCCCCCCGAGGGGTTCACATACCTCCCGAGGAGCAGCACAGAGGAAAGGGGGGTGCCGCCATCCAGGAGGCAAAGCAGAGACTAGATCCTAACTCTGGGCCCAAACTAGCTGTGCCCGGGGGTCAGAAGCCAGAGAATGCCAAACCCAACCGAGACCTAAAAGTGCAGGCTGGCTCTGACCTGCGGAGGAGACGGCGGGATCTTGCCTCTCATCCAGAGCAGGAGCTGGCTCCAAAGGACGACGGAGTCATCATTAGCTTTAACTCCCTCCCTGATGTTCAGGTGAACGACCTCCGCAGTGCTCTAGACACCCAGCTCCGCCAGGCTGCAGGGGCTGCATTGCAAGTAGTACACAGCCGACAGATTAAACAGTTGTCTGGAGATCTGGAGGAAGCCTGAGAACCTGGTCAGGGAAAGGCTGCCGCTAAACATTGGATGGCAGCTGGTGTTCTCTGGTGGCACCCTGGTTGGAGGCCACGTTCTTATGTTCCCAGGGATCGGTATCTAAGTCCCTCATGATGAGTTGTGAAAGTCTAACCTGCCACCCCACCCTAGACATCACTTGCTCCAAGGCTACACCAAAGCACTCACTAGCCTGAGTATGGTTTGGGTTTTGAGCCAGCCCAGGAAAGGCAGTGCTAAGGTTCAGCTCCGAAGCTGCACTGTGGCACCTTGTCTGTTCAGACTCACTGTCTGGCCAGTAGCAGTGCTGACAGCAAGGCAGGCAGGCAACTGTGAAGTTGCCAATCTTCCTCTAACTTACAACCTGTGACAACCAGATTCCACTGACTCCATAGGGTGGGAAACCTGCGACAGGCATGTCTGTCTGCCCTGGGGTGGCCAGGGGTGGGTATGACTTGACTTGGGCTGGGGAAGGAGACACACAGCTCTCCTGGTTTTTATCACCCACATTCTTCTGAAGGCTGATTATGAAACAAAAAATAAAATGCCACTGACAAGTCTCGATTCGAGTTGGTTTACCTGCAGGAAAACACATTCATGGTCCTGAATGACACCTAACGGGACATGCGCCCCAGCCGAGTGCAGCTGGGAGACCAGCAGGCCTCCATGCTGATCCCTGTTGTAGGGAGGAGGTTGAACAGTGAGCACAGGCTTGCCATCAGCAAGCCCTGGGATGTCTCATTTGCTGTTCTGTATCTGCGTGGGTGGCCTGAGACCCAGTCGAGCTGCCTGCTGTCCAGCCAGTACCGCTGCCAGGGCGTGCCCTTGCTGTCTTGGAGCCTCGGTGGGGTCCTGTTTGGACCAGGCCACACCCTAGTTGGTGTGCTTGTTCTGCACCTCTTGAAATATATTTTATTACAGTTTTTTAATTTTAGACTCATTTACGTGTATTGTTTCCTTTACCTATCTCTGCACCAGATGCATGCAGTGCCCTTGGATGTGAGAAGAGGGGTTCAGGCTGCCTCCCATCCTTCCTGACTAAAACCAGTTCCAAATATCTAGTGGAAAGATGCCATCTAACCTTCCCCTCAGATTGGAGCTCTTGTAACCTTGCTAGGACTGGGGCTTCCTCATAGCTTGATAGTCCTGAGTACCTTGAAGTCATTCTACTCTCCCTGGTCTCTGAGGATCTGTTCTAGAAGTAGACAGGGCTGTCCTTGTCCTCAGCTCTTCCTCCTAGCTCTCCCCTCCAACCCTGCTGTCAGCAGCCTTCAGGTAGGGGCATTTCTTATCTTAGAAAACACAAACCAGCCGGGCGTGGTGGCGCATGCCTTTAATCCCAGCACTCGGGAGGCAGAGGCAGGCGGATTTCTGAGTTCGAGGCCAGCCTGGTCCACAAAGTGAGTTCCAGGACAGCCAGGGCTATACAGAGAAACCCTGTCTCGAAAAAAACCAAAAGAAAAAAGAAAAAGAAAACACAAACCTAGCGGGGCGGTGGTGGTGCATGCCTTTAACTTGGGAGACAGAGATAGGTGGATTTCTGAGTTTGAGGCCAGCCTGGTCTACAACGTAAGTTCCAGAACAACCAGGGCTACATAGAGAAACCGTCTTGAACCACACACAGCCCCCCAAGCCCCCCAAACCTACAGATTAGGGGTAGGGGTTGCTGGTAAACTATAAAAATGCTGAGGTAGACAGTGTCTCCCCAAGCTGGGTCCTGTAAAACCTGGGTCAGCAGCCTGCCAATTCAGCTACTAGCTCTAGTGGGTACTGGGTCTAGTAGGTACCTGGTACATGCAGGCTACTGGAATGTGATGCCTGCCCATAGATGCTGCTGCTGTAGAACAGTATGGCACATGCCTTTAATCCCAGCACTTGGGAGGCAGAGGCAGGCTGATTTCTGAGTTCGAGGCCAGCCTGGTCTACAAAGTGAGTTCCAGGACAGCCAGGGCTATACAGAGAAACCCTGTCTCAAACACAAAAAAAAACAAAAAACACAACAACAAAAAATAAACCAGTATGCTTCTGTTCCGGAGCAACAAACAGAGCAGGGCACAGAGTAAAGCTCAAGCTCTCCAGAGAACAGAACTGATGAGCTGGTGTAGGGATGTCACACACCTTTAATCCCAGCACTCGGGAGGCAGAGGCATGGATCTCTCTCCGAGTTTGATACCAGCCTGGCCTGCATAGTGAGTTTCAGGACAATTAAGGCTACACAGAGAAACTGTGGATCAAAAACAACAACAAAAACAGAACAAACCAGATTTCATTTGAGGCCGAGACATTTGCTGTGGTTCAGTGTGGTCTAAAATGCAGGGTTCCAAGTAGGAGAACCAGGAGGAAGTTTTAAATGCTTAGAATACAAAGGTGGTACACCAAGGTAACATTTGTCCAGTGAAGATTCAGCAGGAGGGCTTCACAATACTAGAACTTGACTGATAACCTCTGGGCTTCCAGGCTGTGAGGAATAAATTTGCATTCTTTATAAATCCCCTGATCTCAAAATTCTGCTACAACAGACTGACTGCATGCTTGAGCAGTCAGTGCTATGTGGCTGATACAGCCTTGGAAGCTGTCTCCATTGTAGCCAGTGAATGCATTCCCAGTTTGGAGGCCTGAGACTAGCACAGGCACAAAGGCCTAAGGAGTGTGCACAACTGTGGCTGCAGTACTTGAGGACAATTTCCTTCCTTCTGCTCAGCTTCAGTACCCGGTTTGCCTGGCCCATGTGAGCAGTCCAGACAGGACAGCAGCACAAGCATATGGTAGAGCTTTTCCATGTCCTGTGACAACATTCAAAAGCATGCCTGCAGTGACCTACTTCCTGAAGTTTCTAGGACCTTCCAAAATAGAATCACTAGCTGGGGACCAAGACTTCATCAACATTAGTCCATGGGATAAGGTCTGTGTGTATGAGAATCTAATATTCACCTCATGACTGAGCTGGAAGGTGTGGGCACTGGAGGCCTGAGAGCTGAGCTGTCTGTAGGCCAGAGCTATGCAGGGCCATGAAAAGCAGTGACCTGTCTGCTTCCTCGGGGTTACTGTGGAAGATGGAGAGAGAACTTTTTGCCACACAGATTTGAGGGAGCCTGAGTTCAGTGGGGCCCAAAGTTGGGAGTCTTCAGGGAGAAGATACAAGAAGAGAACTTGAAGATGATACTGGCAGGTTGGGAAGTCGGTCTGAGGAGGCTGGCCTTAGGCTGTAAGCTCTTAAGAACATGAAGGAAAGAATGTTTCTGACCTGTGGAGACAAATCTGTAATCCCTGGGCAATCAGACCAACATCTGGTCTGTTGAGACCCAACACCACCCTGTCCACTGAGACAGATCGAGCTGCTCTGGGTCGTAGTAAGAGCTAAGAATTAGTCATGTCGTGAGATGGACTCAGAATCTATCAAACATGGGTTTTCTAGAAGCTGAAGAGATGCCTAACAGTTGAAAGCACTTGTTGCTCTCTCTTCCCTCCCCAACCCCCACCCTCCACCCCAAGACAGGGTTTCTCTGTATAGCCCTGGCTGTCCTGGAACTCACTTTGTAGACCAGGCTATCCTCCAACTCAGAAATCTGCCTGCCTCTGCCTCCCAAGTGCTGGGATTAAAGGTGTGTGCCACCACCGCCCGGCCCACTTATTGCTCTTAAAGAGGACCCAGGTTTGGACTCCCAGCATCTACATGGCAGCTCACAATGATCTGTTCCAGGAGACCCAACACCTTTGTGCCCTCCTGCCCAACAGTGTACTTATATGCATGCAGCCACAACACCTGTACACATTGAATAAATAATCCCCACATGGGCAGGCCGGTTCCAGAAGTATCAGTTAGGTGCCACATGGAGGCGCAGATTGGGGCATGGCATGTAGGGCTTGACAGTCCCTGGCCCTAGCCCTGTTCCCAGGATCCAGGGTTCTGAGGCAGGTGCAAACTGTCAAGGACAGCGTGACCTCCACACCTAAGAAACGGTACTGAGTAGTTCCCATGTTCTCCAGCAGGTGGCACTCACACGCAGAATCCTTCTGCACTCTGAACTTTTTTCAAGCCCACTGTGTGAAGGGGAAGAAAGAATGAAGGCCAGGAGCCATCGTCCTTGACAGGGGCTGCAGGGATGGCTGTCCCCCGACTAAAGGTCCAAAGATAACCTCCTTGTTGGCTTTTGTCTAGAAAAGCTTCTGCTCAATTCCTGAGCAGCATCCACAGGCCACTTCTCATAGTGTAGGCTTGCTCCCTTATGCTGCTGCCGTGGTCATCTCGGGTGTGCCTTACTCTTAAACTGTCAGGGCAGAGGCACGATGAGCCAGACTTAAACTAAATACTTTTTTGTGTTTGTTTTTTCGAGACAGGGTTTCTTTGTGTAGCCTTGGCTGTCCTGGAACTCACTTTGTAGACCAGGCTGGCCTCGAACTCAGAGATCCGCCTGCCTCTGCCTCCCAAATGCTGGGTTTAAAGGCATGCACCACAACGCCCAGCAACTAAATACTTTTGATGAGAATAGTAGGGGTTTTTTGTTTTAAGATTTATATGTATGTTTTGCCTGTATGTCTGTGTACCACATGTGTGCCTGGTCCCTGCAGAGGCCAGAAGAGGGTGCTGGATCCCTTGGAACTGGAGTTAAAGACGGTTGTAAGGTGCTATGTCGGTGTTAGCAACTGAACCTGGGTCTTCTAAAAGAGTAACATGTGCTTTTAACTGTTGAACAATCTCTCCAGTCCATGGTGAGAACATGGTTTTGATTTATTTTGTTGTTGTTGTTGTTGTTGTTGTTTGTTTAATTTGTTTTGAGATGGTTCTTTCTGTGTAACAAGCCCTGGCTGTCCTCAAACTCATAAGAGATCCACCTGTCTCTGCCTCCAAGTTCTGGGATTAATGGTGTGCACCACCACACCCAGCTGAGAGCAGAGTTCTAAGGTCCAGACCCGCCACCTTTGTGGGGTGGGGGCGCAAGTGTCCTCTGAATACATTGTCCTTGGGAGAGAACAGTTCCTTATACCATGCTTTATATATAAAAGCCTGAAACTGTACAAAATTAAATCATCTTCATGTTACATCTTAACCAAATCCAGATCTGCATACACTCACTCCCGGTAAACAGCCCTGCCCTGCTCATGCATGGTTCAGGGTGGGAGGAACCGTAACCCAGCAGGAACTCTGCTGCCTCCATGCGTGCATCAGGACAGGGCCCCTGTGCCCATCGCTCTTCCTAGGAGCCTCCCATCATGGTCTGCTTGGCCTGGAAGAGAAAGCATTTTGTTTCAATACTTATTTCCAATTTAGATATGGCTTAAAGCAAGACATCTACCACATCAAATGCCACCTTCTCCCAACCATGCTAAAGAACTGAGGTGCTAGTGTGTCTCTGGGGGTCCCAGCCTGGGCTCACCTACCGAGGAAGCCTGGCCCTGTAACTGAGAGGTTCTTTTATGAGCTGGGCAGGGATGGATGAGGAAGCACAGGGGGCTGCCTGGTCCAGGCAAAGCAGCAGATGGAGTCACACAATTCTGGTCAGCCACAGAGAGGGTGGCCGAGACAGCATAAACTGTGAACATTAGGAGTGTGTCTAGGGTTTCAATAATAGTTGCTGGCCACCAACCACAAGAGTAAAGGCTTGCGTGATCGCCTTCCCGCTCAGGGAGGGGCACAGGGTTGGGAGGCAGCCACAAGGCAGGGGTCAAGTTAGAAGGAACAAGAAAAGCACAACACCTGATGACTGAACAGCCTCTGCCGGGAAACCAAAGGCTGCATGTAGGTGAGGCTGGGCTGTAGTCATCTCAGATACTGCTCTTCCTGCTGAGGCTACTGTGGACCCTCAGCAAACTGCTTCAGATGCGCTGTGTCTGTCGCCCTGCGTTCTTAACCTCCGCCCCTAGCTCCAGTGGAGGGGTCATGGACAAGGCCAGGATCAAGAATCCAAGCGGCTCTCAGCATCACTTCCGTGCTGCGGTGAGAACCTGCTGCGGACCCTGCACTTTACTCCTCGGGGACAGGGGGGGCATCAGGGGTGCGTGCCTAGCAGGACACCGCCCTGGCATCCGGCAGCAATCGCCGGGAGAAAACAAGTGGAGCTGGGGTTGGTATCATCGGGCTGCCCTTCGGCAAGACGCCAACAGCTAACTGGAGGCCCCGTCCCCCTGTCACTGGAGTTGCTTGGCTGAAAAGAGGCCGCCAGATGGGGATGATGCAGCGGGGACACGCCCACCTACCGCAGCGGCGAAGCACCTCCGCAGGGCCTCGAACTCCCGAACGCAGAGGTTCTTACTCAGGCGGCCTCCCGGGGCGGTGGACGCCTGCACGCACTGGCCATACGCCGAGGCCTGAGGGAAGACCGGACGGTACAGGGACCTGACCAGAGTCGCCACCCATATCCCGCTTCCCCTGCAGGCCCAGCGCCGCCCGCTCTCACCTCAGCTCCACAGGCCGCCAGATGCTCGGGGAAGGCTCGGAGACGGCGCCGCACACGCCCCCACACCGCTCCGTTCACAGACATGAACTGTCCTTTCAGGCCCTCGAGGGCGCCGCCATCTCGGGCCCTGCCTCTTCCGTGAACATCCGGGCTCTCCGCCTATCCTGTTTTCTAGTTGGTCAGGGTCTCAGTCCTTGTCCATCTCTTCCTGGGACTTTGGACTGGCTGAGGCGCAGATGTTTCCGTCTTTGTGCCCGCCCCTTGCGAGCGATTGGCCCGGGGAGCAAGAGAAGCGCGACGATTGGAAAATCAAAGCCTGGCGGAAGCGGGGCAGGTTGGGAGGTTACCTGGACCATGGCAGCTGTGCCGCCGCTGCGGGACCGCTTAAGCTTCCTGCATAGGGTGAGTGAAACCCGCCGGGTGTTCTGACACCCGGCGCCCGGGGACCCTGCTACATTAGCGGGGACAGACTGTCCAGCAGCTGCCGAGAATGAGTGTTGCCTGCCGTGATAGCAGAAGGTTAACCCCAAGGGCGGCGGGCGATCTCCAGCGGGGCCCATCGGCTCTCCCCAGGCTTCATTTCAGAAGATCCTGGAAACTTGTACCTCTCCGGGGGACAGGGGGCATCTGGAAGGGCATAGCCACAGGGTGGAGAGGGCGGAGCCTGTTGCCAGCTGTTGACTGAAATAAATTGATTGCCTGAGCTTTCTGACTGGATCTTGAGAGTACTGAGTGACCCCAGGGGCCCTTCTTAGGCTTTTAAGAATCCCTGTGCTACAAGAGATCAGATCACTCAAGTCTGGGACAAGATCTCTAGTACTGAACTGTGCAGCTCTTTCCCTACAGATCCCCTTGAAGGCACTGTAGACAAATAGCACGGTGAGGGCATACTTGTCTTAAATATTCCTAAACCTCGCCCTCTCGTCCAGATACTGATGGATGAGATAGGGTGTTCCCAGATTTCAACCAAATAAACATCATAGGCTTGCGGTGACACGCAAGGAAGTAAGTAAGCAAGCACAACCACGCTGATTCATGACTCGATAAGATGGAAGTTCGCCATCTTCAAGGAACCTTGAAGTCCCCAAGTTGAACGCTTCTCACTCTTTGGGTCTGTACCCAGGAGGGCTGGCGTCTCGCCCATCCAATACACAGAAAGCCCTGAGATTCTTGCTGTTGCTGGTTGAAAAGTAGGTAGATTTAAAATATCCTCACACTTAGTGTAGGAGGCAGGGGCTGAACCTCATCTTGACCTCGTTAGAGAACCTTTGTTGATTTTCCTCTTCCCTGGGTCACTCCTCCATGCCAGAGCAGAGCCTGTTTGCAGCTCTGTCTGCTTTGTGGCCCTTAGGATGACTGTGGTCCCACCCAGACTCTCTCCTGGGCAGTTTTAGCCCCAGTCAGCATGAGGCTTGCTTCCGTTCCCTTCAGTGGCTGGGACCTACCCTGTATAAGATGGCAGCTCACCATGGCCCTCATTCCCCTTCAGCTCCCCATTTTGTTGAAGGGGACCTCAGATGATGACATCCCATGTCCAGGCTACCTGTTTGAAGAGATTGCCAGTATCCTTCTGCACCGTTGCGGGGGTTTAGTGTTTAGTGCGGAGGGGATCCTGACATAGCAGGAGGGGTTTTTGCACAAGGGTGGGGTCTTCTACTATCCCAGGAGCAACAACAACTCTTTTTCCTAGTATCCAGATATGTGTGGCAGTAGGGCTTGGGGGAAACACCAAGAACTACAATACCCTAAAAGTTCCAGACCTGAGAAGGCCCATACTCACAGGAGGGCAAGTCTGTCTCAGTCAGGAGATCCTTCCTGGTATGGCCTGTGTCAGCCTGCTTCCCTAACCCAAATGACTCTCAGAGATTTCCCACGAGTCACTAGGCAGCAGCCAGTGCCTGCTGGAGTACCTCCTGAACCGCCTGGACAGCAGCTCGGGCCACGTGAAGCTCAAGGTGAGTCTCTGGATGGAGGCCAGGTCATGGGGGAGGGGCACAATTGCGAGCCCCGCAGCAACTGCCAGTCTGGTGAATCTGTGACTCCTCAGGTGCTGAAGATCTTGCTTTACCTGTGTGGTCATGGCTCTTCCTCCTTCCTCCTCATCCTCAGGAGAAACTCTGCTCTCATCCAAGAAGCCACGGGTATGGAAAGACACAGGTGTGCCCAGGGAAAGCAGGGGGTGGGGGTGGGTTTACACAACCCTTGGGTGCTATTCTTGGGGTCCTGACTGGTCTGAGCTTGTAAATGGAAAAGGTGTCAGTGCTGGAGCTACCCATTAAGGATTTTCTGAGGAATGGCTCTTAGCCCTGAAAGGAGGAGGCAGAGCTGGCATGTATAGGTGTATAGGTGTGTGTGTGTGTATGTATGTGTGCGTGCGCGTGCGTGCGTGCGTGCGTGCGTGCGCTTTGTGTGTATGTGTGTGTGCGCGCGCACTATATGCTAGCATGTACCAAGGCCCTGAGCCAAGGGGAGCTTTGGGGTGGCTTAATGTGGTGTGAGAAAACCTTACTTTCCATGAGGGAATCTTTTTTTTTTTTTTTAAAGATTTATTTTATTTTATTATATGTAAGTACACTGTAGCTGTCCTCAGACACTCCAGAAGAGGGAGCCAGATCTCGTTACGGATGGTTGTGAGCCACCATGTGGTTGCTGGGATTTGAACTTATCACCTTTGGAAAAGCAGTCGGGTGCTCTTACCCGCTGAGCCATCTCACCAGCCCAGGGAATCTTTTTTTTTAAGCAGAGGAGTTTTAGCTCAGGTTGAACCAGCCTAGGAATCAGGCAAAACAATAAGTAAAAGGTCCTGACAGAGACCTCAGGTCCGCCAGCTAGGCCCTGAGAAACTGCTAAGGGTCGTGTTGCAGGTGGGTGGGAGAGCATGGACCCAAGGAAGCAGTTAGGTAGGCATAACTTTAGCATGTGTGGGAGGTGGGAAGTCTGTCTTTGGCAAACATGGTCGACATCATAGAGGTAGATGGTGGATTCGCTACCTCGAGTGGTCAAGGGAGAGTGTTAAATGCTATATCCCCAACCCCCTGAGGAAGGGGCTCGGAGATGTATCTTCTGGGAGGATTGGCCTGCTCTGTGGGTAGCAAAGAGTGCCCAGGCTCAGCCTGTCCCATCTGTCTTCCACCCTGCAGCTTTCTCTGGGCCTCCAGATCCTCTTCATGGAAATAGCTTGTACCAGAAGGTGCGGGCGGCTGCCCAGGTGAGCCCCAAGCAGGGTTACTGCATAGAGTCCAGGATGACAGAATGTCTGTGAGGGGCTTGCTGTTTTCTTGCCGCATGGGACCCAGCTCGCTCCTCCCTGCCGAGCCACACCCCCTGTGCTCAAGAGTGGAGCTGGTGGGGATGGGCAGAGCAGCAGGCTTGGTGGGACTCAGCATCCACGTCTTCCTTTAGGACCTGGGTAGCACCCTGTTCTCAGATGCCGTGCCACAGCCTCCCTCGCAGCCGCCCCAGATCCTGCCTCCCGCAGGTATGCCACTGGGGAGCACCTCCAGCCGTCATCGGAGGTCACCCCCGTGGTGTCCTCGATGTCTCTGTGCATGTGGGCAGGGCTGGGGAAGGCCCATGCTGAGGCCAGTGTCTTTCAGGCATGGGTGCCCAGGCCAGACCTCTTAGTGCTCTGCAAGGCTTTGGCTACACTAAGGAGAGCGGCCGGACAGGTAAGATACACAGCTCTTGGGTAGAGATATGAGGGGATCAGGCTGGGGGTGTGTGTGTACAAATTTAATCCCAGCACTCAGAAGGCAGAGGCAGACAGATCTTTGAGTTTGAGGCCAGCCTGGTTCAGGATGACCAGGGCTACACACACACACACACAAACAAAACAAAAAAACCCCGCCTCAAAGACCAAAAAGAAAAAGGAATTTATTCTATTGATATAGAGGTCAGGGCCAGACCTCACTGCCATCGATGTTAGCTGTCCTCCAAGTGTACCCCCAGTGGGCTCGTTCCTTCCTGCCTGTGCGTCCTGTGCTGTTTCCTCTGCCCAGCTGAGAGGAAGGTATGGTAGGAGTGGCCAGGTCTACCTGATGGACAGGAAAGAGAAGTTAGACTAAGTCCAGCTGGCTGCGTTGGCCTTTGTGCTGCTTGAGGGACAAGGATACAAGCCGTGACAGGACCCTAGAGGGTCATCTGCGCAGGTGGTAACAGTGCAGTGTGTGTGTGTGTGTGGGGGATCCTGTTCTCTAGACACTTGACATTTATTTGTTGAGGGTCTATATAACCGCACAGAACAGGGCAAGTTAGCTCAGCTGTCCTTGGGGCTGGATGCTAGGCTGTGTCCAGCTATGGCTCGTAGCTGCTGCAGACAGGCCCTTCCGCAGCTTGGGGGCCTCTGCCCAGTGCTTTAACTTGGAAGTCCCTTCTTCAGGGACCTCATAGACCATCCTTGTCTGCACCCCTTGAGTGAAGGGACAAGGACATTTTCACTACCCAGGACAACCCCCATAGAACATCCCTTGCCAGAACTGCTTGCTGTAAGCTAAGTGTCCAGACCACGGTGCAGCTGCTCTGTTGTACTTATAGCGCGTGTTGTGTGTCTTTACCTCCATATCTCTGAGCAGACAATCGCCCTGGTCCTATCCTGGGGAATGTGGGCAGAGGTAGAAAAGGGGGGCTGAGGTGTTGATGCCGCCGCCTCTGTTACAGTCTCTGCAGGTGAAACCTTCCTCTCCACCATCCAGAGGGCCGCAGAGGTAGTGGCTAATGCTGTGCGTCCTGGGCCTGATAATCCTTGTACCAAGGGACCCTTGCCATATGGTGATACCTACCAGCCTGCAGTGACACCTTCAGCTAGCCACACACATCCCAACCCTGGGAATCTCCCTGGGGCCATCCTGGGGGCCAGAGGTATGGAGGCAAGGGTTGCCACCCTTAGGGGTCCAGACGGTTCCTTTGGGCCTAGGCAGGAGCGTCACAGGGGCAGGAGGCAGAAAGCACTCCCCCATTTTGTTTTTCGTGGAGTTCAGGACACAACCCCTTGTCTACTAACCCAGAGTCTCTAAGAAGATGGCATGAGGTCTCTGGGAAGCTCTGGGCCTTAACTGCCATTCTGGTCTCTTTCAGCTGTGACACACCAGCCTGGACAAGCTGGAGGAGGCTGGGATGAGCTGGACAGCAGTCCTAGTTCCCAGAATTCCTCCTGCACCAGCAACCTGAGCAGGGCCTCGGACTCGGGCAGTCGGTCTGGCAGTGACAGCCACTCTGGCACCAGCCGGGAGCCAGGCGACCTGGCAGAAAGGTGTGTGGAATAGGTGGCCACCTCTCCCAAAGAGGCTGTCAACAGGCTCCCTGACCTCTACGCCATACCTTACCCCACTGTGGGAGCTCAGGCGTGCTGTCCCACCCATCTACCTGAGACCTTGATGTCTGACTTGGCCCTGCTGTTGTGCTTTTCCCAGGGCTGAGGCCATGCCCCCAAATGACTGCCAGCAAGAACTGAATCTAGTGAGGACTGTGACACGGGGGCCACGTGTCTTCCTGAGCCGTGAGGAGACGCAGCACTTCATCAAAGAGTGAGCTGCCCACCTGCGTGCCCCGGCCCCAAGGGAGGAGGGGACTTGCTGTGGCCGCCCCTAATCCTTCCTGTTTGTCCCCTCCCTGTACAGGTGTGGCCTGCTCAACTGCGAGGCTGTGCTGGAGCTGCTTCTCCACCAGCTGGTTGGGACCAGTGAGTGCGAGCAGATGGTAAGGGAGCTCTGAGTGTGTGTGAGGGGACGGGGACTGCGTGGATCTGTGTGGGTGACAGCAAGATAGCAGGGCACCCTTGGCTGACAGGGTCCACTTGGGAACTTAGAGAGTGGGCTGCGGACAGCAGTACAGCTAGTATCTCCTCCTCACCCAAGGCTAAGCAGAAGAGGGCGGGGTCACGCACAGGCCTGTGTGCCCTTCACTGCCCTGAATGAGGCGCCCTGGAGAGCTGACTCCCATTCTCCCGTTCTTCTGATCCACAGAGGGCACTGTGTGCCATCGCATCCTTTGGGAGTGCTGACCTCCTGCCTCAGGAGCACGTCCTCCTCCTGTGCCGACAGCAGCTGCAGGAACTTGGCTCGGGCAGCCCTGGACCTGTGACCAACAAAGCCACCAAGGTGGGCAGTGGGCCCTGGAGTGGCAGACTGTCTCTGCACTCACTGCTTGGAGTGGTCCCAGCTGACCATGACCAGCACCTATGGGCTGGACCCTTGTGTGTGCCCCATCCATGTCCCTGCCTCCTCTGCAGATCCCCATCCATGTACCTGCCTCCTCTACAGAGCCCCATCCATATCCTAGACCCTCGTGTGTGCCCCATCCATGTCCCTGGACCCTTGTGTGTGCCCCATCCATGTCCCTGTCCCTCGTGTGTGCCCTTTCTGTCTTGGTTGTATCCCTAGCTGGTGTTTGTTTGTTTGTTTGTTTGTTTACATTTTGAGACAGAGTCTCACTGTGTAGCCCTGACTAGCCTGGGACTCACTGGATAGACCAGGCTGGCCAATGACTCACTAGAGATCCGCCCGCCTCTGCCTCCCAAGTGCTGGGATTAAAGGCGTGGCCACACACCTGACTAGGGTCTCCTGTTTCCTCTTAGTCCAGGTTGGCCAATATACTATTAGCACCTATTAACTTTTCTTTGGTCACAACACCCAGTAAACTTAGGGTAACATTACAGGAACAGAGCAACTAGATACATCAGGTCTCTTTGGTTCCCTGGAAGGTTCTGAGGCTGGGACTGCCCGTCCATCTGTTCAGTAGGACTTGTTTCATGACTCTGGGTACCTGCCTGTATTAAGGAAAAGTAAGCCTTGCACCTCACTGTTTCTAGCACTGAGCAGGTACCTCCAACCCCTTCCTGTTTTACTGCAGATCCTAAGACACTTTGAAGCCTCCTGTGGACAACAGCTCCCTACCCTAAGGCCCTGTGCCCAGCCCAACTCTGCAGCTGCCCCTGTGGGCCCAGCTGACCTGCTGACTAGCCCCGTGCCTGCCCCTGGGAGCCAGGTCTTCCTCCAGCCTCTCAGCTCCGCCACAGTGGTACCCAGGAGTCCTGTGCCCGCTCCATCCCCTGATACCTCACCTCCATCTGCTCTGGAGGAGCCCAGCGAGGTCCGATTGGTGTGTTCTAGTGAACAAGGGACAGAATCTGGGCAGAGGCTGGAGAACACAGACACCCCAGAGGATAGCTCCAGTCCGCTCCCGTGGAGCCCCAACTCTTTGTTTGCCGGCATGGAGCTGGTGGCTTGCTCCCGCCTGCCTTGCCCAAGCTCACAGGATCTCCAGGCAGATTTACAAACGGTGACCACAGAAGCTCCAGTTTCAGAGCCATCAGCTTTTGCATTTTTAAACATGTGACTCTGAGCCCAGCTGTACAGCATCCCTTCTGGTCCTCATATGGAGGGCCCCAGGACCTTATGGCCTCCTGTCCTTGTATTCACCAAGGAGCAGTCCTTTGGTGTCTTCTGGCTGTCCCTTCACCCTCAATGGCCCCTTCCTTTCACCTAGGAAACTGGTACAGCGGCCTTTGAGCCAGGTGAGCCCTGGATGGGCCTCCCAGTGCTCAGAACAGTCACTGAAGGAGGGATATGGGCCCTTAGTGCTGACCAGCCAACATGGAGATGTGGAAAATACGGTCAACTGGTGTGCCTCAGATGTCTGCACACCCATTGCTTCTTGGGAATTGACTCTGGCCGTGCCCCTGAGACTGGCTTCCCTCTTCCTCCTGGCAAGACCCACACAGACCTTCTTAGTGGTCTGTCCATAGCGGGAGACCACTTCGTACATCTTCAGGGCAAGACTTACCCAGGGCTGTTGACCACAGCCCCTCCGCCCCATGCTGCTCTGTCTCTAGGAGGCTGAACACTGAGGCCAACTCCCACCCCCAACTCCCAGGCTACCTCAGTCCTAGTAGGACCTGTCCCATTGCTAGGTGCTGGCAATGATTGTGTGGACTTGAATTCCTATGGTAACAGCTGTCTGGTAGCAAGGCTGCAGGGCTGACCTTGGGTACCCTGGGCAAGCCCTGTTGGCCTGACCCTCAGAAATGAGCACTTGGAGAGGGTTGGAAACACCAACTTGGCTCACAGTTAGGTTCTGATCTCTGGTCCTTCCTCAGGGAGGTTAAAGGTCAAAGTAGCTGTGAGGCACAGCCTTGAGGATAAGGGGCTGGGCAGGTGCCTGTGGCCCCAGAGCTTCCTCAGACAAGTGCCCTGTGGCCATTTCCAGTCAGTCCCTGTAGGGCCCAGTGCTGGGTGCACAGCTTGCCCCAGTTTTCTGTAGAACACGGGAGAGAGAGTCATCCTCTCAGAAGAGCCCGTGGAGCTGCAACATGCACTTTCTCAGTAAACACATGTTTACACAGCTTGTGCCACTTTGCTGGTTGGTTTTTGTGTTAAGATTTTATGTATATGAATACACTGTTACCGTCTTCAGCCATACCAGAGGAGAGCATCACACCCCATGACAGATGGTTGTGAGCCACCATGTGGTTGCTGGGAATTGAACTTAGGACCTCTGGGAGAGCAGTCAGTGCTCTTAACCATTGAGCCATCTCTCCAGCCCCTATTATTATTATTATTATTATTATTATTATTATTATTATTATTAATTACCTTGAAGACTTGTTTTCCCGAATAGAGCAGGTGTTTCCTCCTCGAGTGTTTGGTGGACCCTCTCGGTGCTGCTTGGCCTCCCCCTCAAGGGGCCAGGAGGACATTCTGAACAGAAGTTGTGGTTATGCTGCTCCAGGGTAAGGGGAGAACTTGGCCAGAGAGGGGCCATCCCAAAACCTGAGGGGCCCAGAAAGGGGCTGTCCCAAAACCCACCAGAGTCTCCGCAGGTGTTCAGTTGTGTCAAACTCGGGGCTTTGTGTGTACTGGTAAGTACGGGACCCCTGGGCTGCACTCCCAGGTCAGTTTGTGAGTCGTACAAAGAGATCAGAACAGTTAAGATGATCTTACAACTCCTACAGTGGCTATTCAAATGGAATTTTTCTGTGGACCCCAGGGTCAGAAACATTTTCACACAGGTTCAGCTGCTGGTCAAGGGATTCCATTAGGGTTGGAGGAGCAGGGAAACACTCATGGCAGGTATACCACTGAAGAGTGGCCTTTTCCCTAGTTGGTGATGTTTGAGGGTGGGGGGTGGCACTTAGAACCCCTCCTCTCCTGTGCCTGATTTTAAGACAAATGCCATGCCCAGAGGACAGAGTTCATCACAGCTGTGCTAGCTAAGGCTGGTATCGTCAGGGTCTTATACACAAATAATGGTCAGCAACAGCGTCCACATCCTGGAGGTAGAGCCTGACAAGCCCAGGTTCCTGAACCACACCCTAGGTCGGGGGTTTTCTTTATCTGCAGTAGTTCAATGAGGAGCTAGTAGCCGTCAACAGTGTTGGAGCTAGCGATGTGTAAAAAACTGAAAACATTTTGGTCCATACCTCAGATTTCACACAAAAATTTAAAGTGAACCATAGCCTAGGAATCAGAAACACCAGGTGTGGTGGTGCCCTTTAATCCCAGCACTCAGGAGGCAGAGAGATGGCTTGCCATGAAGCTGAAGCCAGCCTTGGCTACAGAGGGAGCTCTAGGCCATCCAGGTCTACATACTAAGACGCTGTGGTGGGGGAGAAACCTTATCAAAGAGAAAAAGCTTTAATGTCATAATTAAGGGAATGGAAAGGTGAGCCCAACACTGAGAGACTTTTTAAGTTACATGTCTCTCAGACTCACGTGTAAACCTCGCTGAGAACACAGGATCAATAGCATAGCTAGGCTGGTAAAGGCATTTTCACCACACAGCCTGACAACCAGAGTACAGTCCCTGGGACCCACATGCTAGAAAAAGAAAACTGATTCATGAACGTTATCCTTACCTTCACAGATGTTTGCCATGGCATGAGTGTACACACACATGCACACACCCTAAGGTTAAAGCTGAAAACTAGAAAACCATCCAAATTACAAAGTGGGTAAAGGCCGGGCTTGGTGGCGCACGCCTTTAATCCCAGCACTTGGGAGGCAGAGGCAGGCAGATTTCTGAGTTCGAGGCCAGCCTGGTCTACAAAGTGAGTTCCAGGACAGCCAGTGCTATACAGAGAAACCCTGTCTCGAAAAACCAAAAAAAAAAAAAAAAAANTTTTTTTTTTTTTTTTTTTTTTTTTTTGGTTTTTCGAGACAGGGTTTCTCTCTATAGCCCTGGCTGTCCTGGAACTCACTTTGTAGACCAGGCTGGCCTTGAACTCAGAAATCCACCTGTCTCTGCCTCCCAAGTGCTGGAATTAAAGGCGTGTGCCACCACACCCGGCGCTGGCAATTTCTTAAATAGCACTGATTTCTGCCCTAGGAGTTTGCAGAAGATGGGGAAAACCTGGGCTTACACAAAAGCCAGCAAGTGAGTGTCTACAGTTGCTTCCATCGTGCATACTCTCACATGGGACAGTTGCTTGCTGGGGAATTCTAGGAGTCAGGTAATATGTTGGCTAGGACAGCAGAATGGATCTTCCAGCTTTGGGGGGGTCAGGGGTGAGGTGTAGGAAGATTCTATGCCTTCTTGTCTCTGACTTTCCTCAAAAGACAAAACAAAAGGTCCCAACCAGCTGGTGCCTGAAGCAGCTGGGATTAAACAAGGACCAGCTCTGTAGGGTGTGGTGAAAGAGTGACTAGGTCTGAGTGGGTATTTACTAGACACCAAAGGAGTGAATTTTGACATGTATAAACCAAACCTTTCTCTTAATTTTAAAAAAGAAGCCACCATCAGTGTTTAAAAGCACCTACTTTGCTGGGTGGTGGTGGTAGTGGTGGTATACACCTTTAATCCCAGCACTTGGGAGGCAGAGGCAGGTGGATCTGTGAGTTCAAGACTAACCTGGTCTACAGAGGGAGTTCCAGGACAGCCAAGGCTACATAGAAAACCCGGTCTCAAAAACAAACAAACAAAAAGCCCTTACTTGCATAGGACCTGGGTTTTAGTTCCTAGCATCCACATGGCATCCTACAACCATCCATAACTCCAGTTTCAGGAGACCCAGCACCCTCAACATGATGCAGAAACATACACATAATAAATCTTAGAAAGAAAAGATGAAAGCCAGGTGTGGTGGCACTTTGCCCGTAATTCCAGACTTAGGAGGTGAAAGCAAAGGATCAGGAATTCCAGGTCATTCTTAACTATATAGTGAGTTCGAAGACAGCCTGGGCTACGTGGTAAATGAGATGCTTTCTTAGAGCAAAAATGGCTGAGGTTAAATGGCAGAGTCCTTATTTAGCACGTGCAAGGTCCTGGGCCACCATCCCAACCTACACACACACACACACACACACACACACGCACGTACGCAGGCACAAGCGCTTGTTCATAAGATTAATATGCGGATAATTTTTAAAGCATTTGAGTTTATAACATTGTTATTTAATGTAACTTCTGTTGGAGAGGGCATCTGAGCTTCAGTGTCCCGAACCCTTTGGCAGACAGGAGAAACCACAACTATACACTAGCAGCAGTAGAGCCACTCGGAAGACTCCGACAGTGTCTTTGAAAGCAGTTAGGAAAGAATGGGGAGAGGCGGCACAAACACCGCCACGAGGTCCTGCCAGGCACCAGAGAGGCCCAGGGATGCGCGCGGGGGGGGGGGGGGGGGGGGGGGGGGGGGGGGGGGGGGGGGGGGGGGGGGGGGGGGGGGGGGGGGGGGGGGGGGGGGGGGGGGGGGGGGGGGGGGGGGGGGGGGCTCAGAGGGTGTCGGGATCCGCAGGCTCCGCCTCCTTAGAGCCCCGCCCCTCTGCCTGTCCCACTCCACTTTGGCTTTCGGTAGCCCCTCCCACACCGGGACTTACAGGACAGCCTAACGGCCCAATGAGCTACCCGAAGATCAGAGCGGGGGTCCGGAGAGCCAATCTCTGAGCGGCGCGCGCTGTAAAGGCGGGACGGCGTGACGGACAGCGGAGGAGGCGCCAGGCTGGTTGCTAGCCGCCGCCGCTCGCCCCTGCGGACAGCGCTTTATTGTCACCCACGGCGGAGGCCGCGCCAGCCCCGTGGGGCTCCGGGTGGCTCTGCAGCCGCGCCCGCCAGGCCGAGCCCACGGGTCCTGCGCCCCAGGCTGGGTCCGCGCAGGTGAGGGGCGTCTCGCGGTGAAGGGTCGGGCCCTGCAGCGAGGACGGCCTGTGCCCAGTACCCCCAGCCCCGGAAGGTCGCCGTGGGGTCCATTCGGGCGGTCCGGAACCCCTGCCTTAAACATCAAGAGGCCTGGGGGATGCGGGTCGCCCGCGGAGGAGCACAGCAGTGCGCTGCTCAAGGGCTGTGCCTCTGCGAGTCAGCTGGCCCCCGAGGGCCAGCTCCTCCGCCTCCTGCGGGAGGCACGATTTTGTCCAGGGTGAGGCTGGCCTCCCCAGCCTCCGGTCATCTGGCTTGTAGATTTCCATGGAGAGGCTATGTTTACCTCCCAGAACCTCACCGGCTGCACGTGGGAAAGCTATGTCCAGTGCCTAGAAGGCCAAGGTGTTAGGTTTCACCTACACAACCAGAAATGTGTAACCGGGGACACTGGCCTGACTGATAGCAGAGCAGCCTCAGAGTAGGGACACTGCCCTCCACCACACACATCTGGATGTCAGTACCAAGGCAGCTTGACTTTGGACCATGGTGAGTGTATGCTCCTGGCTCCCTGACTCTGCAAGGGGATTGTCATCACTTAGCATTTGTCCTGAGTCCCTATCTCCTCCCAGGTCTCAGGACCTCAGTGCCTTCCACACATCAGGACTCAAGACTGTGTGATCCCTGTCCTCTCAAGGGAGTCCTAGAAAGAGCAAAACAGTTTGATAGAAGAAAAGCTGATGGCAGTGTGGAGGCAGGGGGATTGCAGATGCACTAGTGGTGTGCTTGGATGCACTGCCTAAGTTTGAGGGACAGCAGGAAGGCATGCTTAGTTAATGCACAGTGGAGTGCTTATAGAGAACAGGGTCAGAGCTGGACTTCTCAGGTACTCGGATTTACTCTGCCATCCCCAGAAGCCATTTCCCCTGTGGGTGTAACCTGAGCTGAGGGCAGTGTAGAAGTATTGATGTGAGCATGGGCCCTGGCAGTGTGGAAGTATAGGGTGATGTGAGCACGGGCCCTGGCCGGATAGCCTGCTATACTTGTGCAAAGTCCTTGAGGACCCAGTGGCTGGACCAGGGATGGAGAGGGTATATAGAAGAGAGAGTCTGGGGCAGAGTCCAGGGGGGGCTTGGGCTTTCAGGGATGCGAAGAGCCAGTGGGAGACTGCAAGAGAAAGCACCCTGCAAGGGAGGTATCAGGCAGGGTGCCTCTGAAACAAGAGAACAGCTGCCAGGTCCCCAGAGTTCATGGATGCTCTGTGGTGATGTAGGGACTTAGGAGTCCACATCCTACTAGAGTAGCTTGAAGTTGTTGAGGGATCTCCAGGGTCCAACCTCAAAGCCACATTTACCTCAGGATAGCCCAGGAAGATGCACTTTTTTTTTTTTTTTAATGTAGAGAATGTCCTAGAGCTGGGGTAAGTGTCAGGGCCAGGCTCACAGCCACCACTGCCTGCTGCTAGCACCCTCTGGGATCGCTGGCCCCCAGCTATTCACAGCTCACCATTGAGAGCCCAGTTTTAGAGCAGTTTTGTCTTCTCTGCCTGACTGAGCTCCCCTATTCCCAGTGGTGGCTTCTGGGAGTTTTGGTGGCAGGTAGACCCGGACGTCCAGGGTGAGTGGAGATTATGAGTGCAAGAGGTGAGATGCCTCCATGGTATCCTGTCTCCCCTCCTCCTCTTCCTCCCTCTTCCCCTCCTCCACCAACTCCTCTTGCTCTTTTTCTTTGTTTCTTTTTTTTAAAGATTTATTTATTATTATAAATAAGTACACTGTAGCTGACTTCAGACGCATCAGAGGAGGGCGTCAGATCTCGTTACGGGTGGTTGCTGGGATTTGAACTCATCACCTTCGGAAGAGCAGTCGGGTGCTCTTACCCTCTGAGCCATCTCACCAGCCCTTTTTCTTTGTTTCTTGAGGCAGGGTTTCTCTGTGTAGCCCTGGCTGTCCTAGAACTCCCCCTGTAGACAAGGCTGGCCTCAGAACTCAGAGAACCTCTGCCTCCCAAGTGCTGGGATTAAAAGTGAGCCGGCACTGCCCCCCACAGCCCAGGGCCTGTCTCTCCCTCGCTGTTGAATACTTGGATACAGTTCAAGAAGAGCAAAAGGCACAAATAGGCCAGGTGTTTTTGCACACCTTTAATGCCAGCACTCCAGAGAGAGAGAGGTAGGTAGATCTCTGTGAGTTTTGAATCAGCCTGGTCTATAGAGTGAGTTCCAGACATGATAGCCAGGTCTGTACAATGAAACCCTGAAACCCTGTCTTGAATATATATATATTCAAGTATGTGTATATATGTCTGTATGCCAACAGAGGCCAAAAGAGAGCGTCAGATCCCCTGGAGCTGGAGTTACAGGCAGTTGTGGGCCACTGCCATGGGTACTAGGAACCAAGTCATGTCCCTTTAGAAGAGCAGCAAGCACCCTTAGCTACTTGGTTATCTCTCTAAGCTTCATTCCCATCTCATGTAGCCCAGGATGGCCTTGAATGCACTATCTTATCTGAGAACGGTCTTGAATCTGGTCCTCCTGCCTCCACCTTCTGAGTTCCAGGATTACACCATGTACTGCCACACCTGGCTTATGCCATGCTGAAGACTGGACGGAGCTATATCCCCAGCCCTGCGGTGTCTTATTGTGTTTCTCATTTCTTTTTCAGGGTTAGCCTGGTCTACCATGAAAGGTTCACGGACCATCACTGCCACTCCTGAAGGCAGTCCAGAAGGTGTGGACTTGAGTCTGATTGGCCTGCCTCCACCCATGTCCCAGCGGCCTGGCAGTGCCTCTGCCACAAAGTCTATTTTCCGCTCCATGTCTGTGGCCACAGGCAGTGAGCCAAGAAAAAAGGCACTGGTGAGTGTGGGGCTGGGACCCTCTTGGGGTGGCATCTAGTTCCTGGGTACAGTTCCTCACAAGAGCATTTATCTCATATTCATGGTCATGCTCCTGTGAGCAGGGAGGAACTGGACTACTCAAGCCTAGTGAGCTGTTCTGTGGCAGATCCAGATCCTTCTGGCATCCGGCTTTCCCCTCCTGGCCCACCGTATTTAGGCTTCTTGGGTTCTTCAAAGCTACTCTTGTAGAAACTAGGTAGGCAGCAGATGGTCAGGGCAGGCTTTGGGGAGAGCTGTCTTCCTTTTCCCAGCCTACGTCTGTGGGGCATGGATCAGGGTTGTCACTCAGAAATTCATAGCGTAGCCAGGCGTGGTGGCACACACCTTTAATCTCAGCACTCGGGAGGCAGAGGCAGGTGGATTTCTGAG
>LR750492.1:14799-51896 GCA_902729485.2 Mus minutoides | reverse complement strand
AAGGCCCACCTCCTCCTTCTTCCTGAAAAAGTGTGTCAGGTGGCATAGTCCTCCATTGCTCAGGGTGCATTCTGGGACAGAGGTGGCAAGATGGTAAAGGACAGAGATAATGAGACAGTAAAGGACATTTGGTTCAGACAAGTTGCTGCAGTGAGCCAGCCATCTGCCTCAGCAGAGAGACGGGCAGCTCAGACTAGGGTGACTCTCAGCCCTTCCACCCTCTGTGGCCCCAGCCTTGCTCTTAAGTTACTGGTTCTCATCCTGTGTGGACCCCTCCACTGTCCTGAAGCCCTAAGCAAGGAGGGCAGCCAGCACCACATACGTGGACCAAAGATCTGCTGCTACACCCCTGGTACACGCATGGGCTTCCTCTGTGGCTACCTGGACACAGCCACCTCTTGCAGGCCTCCTGCTGAGAGCAGTTCTATCATCTCAGTCTTTCCTTTAGTGACAGCTCGTATGGCTGAGTTCTGGGGGGCGGGGGGGACTGCCAAGTCCTCTCTAGAGACTCCTCTCTGGGATCGATCTGGCTGTTTATTTTGTAGGATGATGCTACCCCTACTATACTTAATGAAAGAACAGCCCACCGGGCAGGACCTCCTCTGGACGGGCCTCATTTTACTGCTTGCTGGTCCTTGTCACTGTCTGATCTCATTGGGATTCTGAAGGGTATTTGCTCTGGGAAGGCCTCTAAATCCCAAGAGACCGGGCTTGTCATTGGAGCAGATGCCACACACGTGACAATGAAGTGGGCCTGCTTTGTCTGGGGAGGGGGAAGATGGGGGACGGGGGACAGGGAGGGAGTCTATCCTCGGCTGATGACATTGAACCTTTGCACCGATGGAGTTTAAGGTTCTTAGCTCACACTCTCATTTATCTGATAAGCACTTGATCACCTTCCGTGAGCACAAGAGCCACCTTTATCCATTTCCTCAGTGTGGAGAATATAAAACTGCCATCAGACAAATGGAGGAGGGTGGGTAGGGGAGCAGGGTGGGGGGAAGGGTATAGGGAACTTTCGAGATAGCATTTGAAATGTAAAAGAAAATATCTAATAAAAAAATATCATAAAAAAAAAGAAAATGGGGGAAAGGAAAGGGTACCCCTGAGCCATCACTGACACAGTGACACAGTGACAGCCGATTAAGAGTAGCAGCTGGGGGGCTGGTGAGATGGCTCAGCTGGTAAGAGCACCCGACTGCTCTTCCGAAAGTGATAAGTTCAAATCCCAGCATCCACATGGTGGCTCACAACCATCCGTAATGAGATCTGGCGCCCTCTTCTGGAGTGTCTGAAGACAGCTACAGTGCACTTACATATAATAAAATAAAAAAAAATCTAAAAAAAAAAAAAAAGAGTAGCAGCTGGGCGTGGTAGCTCATGCCTTTAATCCCAGCACTCGGGAGGCAGAGAGGCAGGTGGATCTCTGAGTTGAGGCCAGCCTGGTCTACAGAGTGAGTTCCAGGACAGCCAGGGCTACACAGAGAAACCCTGTCTCGAAAAACAAACAAACAAACAAACAAACAAGCAAACACAAGAGTAGATGATCAGATGTGCTGCTATTTAAAGTGCAGAGGGCCAAAGAAGGGAGAGTCAGCCTGCTGCTAAAGTTGTCAGCCGCTGCTCCTGGGCGGCAGGTGGCCGTGCTCTGCTGTGCCTGCTTCCTCTCCTGTTCCCTGTGAACACTAGGCCCACTGTTGATGACCGCAGTGCCGAAGCAAGCAGTTCCTCACTAGGCCCTCCCCCATTGCAGGAGTGAAGGGCTCCCCACTTTGCACAACACACCTAGGTTCTCAGAGGCTGGGCCCTGCCCCTCACACCCACTGATGGCTAGGCCATCCTGTCCTGTGGCCACCTCCTTCCTTAACTGTCCATGTGCCACCAAGAGCCTCCCAGCTTGTTTGGAACCCAGAACCCTCTTTCCCAGTGATTTCTCTAAGGCCTGGCCTGGTGTCTGAGGTCTTCTCTGCTAAGCAGGCTTTTTTTCCCTTCTAAAGGAGGCCACTGGGCCTGGAGGCCCCCGAGCTATCAACAATCTTCGAAGATCTAACAGCACTACACAGGTCAACCAGTCATGGACAGGCTCCTCCAGGTAACCTACTGTGACTCCCAGTCCCCTTCAACCTCTTGAAGTGGTCTTGTTCCATCAGGTAACTCCAGCCACCCTGGTCCTTCCTCCCCAACCCTTCCTGCAGCTCTGTCCATTGTGATCTCTGCTGGGCATTGGGATCTGGTGGCCCCTCCCCTGGGAAAATAGGGGCTGCACTCCTCCCACACGCAGACAGAGTCTCGGGACCCCAGGGTGTACTCTCAGGACATCCACTCTGCCAAACTACTGGTGGCTGGAAAATGCAGGACACACTTGAGGTGTGGGGTATACATGTGTGACAGTGCTAGAAGTCGGGTGTATACGGGGGCTGTACATGCACACAGCCGTAGCATATGGATTTGTAGGGATGCTTCATGTGTGGCATGTATTATGAAGTATTTGTAGTTTGTGGTTGTGTGATATGGATGCTGTGTATTATGGGTGTGCAGGTATGTGGTGTGTGGAGAGGGCTTGGTACATATAGTGTACATGTGTGTGTCTGTATCTGTGTCTGTGTGTGGTGTGGTGCATGCGTGCATGCATGTATGTATATGTGTGTGTGTGTGTGTGTGTGTGTGGTGTGTGTGCGCATGTGTGTGTGTATGTGGTGTGTGTATGTGCAGTATAGTTATGCTTATTAATGATACTCAGGAAACCCTTTGCAGATGTACCTGCACTTCTCTGCCTGTGTGAGAGCAGGCCTAGTTCTGTTAGCAGTTGAGTGTCTTAGCTCTTTCTGTTGGCTCTGATAAAGTACCCTGACAAAAGCCATCTGGAGAAGAATGTCTCATTCTGGTGCAGTCTGTCACTGCAGTGAGGTCACCACAGCAGGAGCGGGAGGCTGCTGGTCACCTCTGCAGCGGAGGAGGGTAATGGATGCGTCCTTCTCAGCTCGCTCCCTCCATAGATCCCAGTCAAGGATGGTGCTGGCCACGTGGGGAAGAAAGAGCAGGCATGCCTTCCCACCCCAAATTAATGGATCACAAAGTCATGCTTAGAGGCCAGTTCCCGGATGATTGTAGATCTTGTTAAACTGACAAAACCCAGCGCAGCTCCACCCCTTATTAGCCTGGTACCCAAATACATCGCTCTGAAGTCACAACCTCCCACTGCTTATTCTCACAGGCTCCTGGCCCAGAATAAGATTCATATTCTAAAATTGAAGACTAGGGTACAGAACAGGGCACAGCAAGTCTGTGTCAGCCCAATCTGGCATGGAGGGCTCATATGTATTCAGTTGGGCTCCAAAAGGCTTGGTTCACCGTATACCTTCTGGGGTCCAGACTGTCATCTGGTCTTCCCTTGACAGCTTCCTGCACTGCTCGCTCAAGTGCCGCATGCAGCCTCACTACACGCAGGCTCCCTGACCCTGCTATAGCTCCTGCAGGCTGCATGCTGTGATAGTACCAGCACCGTGTGGACAGCACCAGGTCCTGCCAGCCAGTGATGCATCCGGGCATCGCCGGGCCACCGGTATAGTGCTGCTACAGTGGAGCCCCAGCAGCTGAAGCAGAACAGTGTATCCCTTGCTGGTTGTTTCGGAGCAGGGCATCTCTGGGGCTCTGCAGGCCTTTTGTGAGCAGTCACGTGGGTGCTGGGAACCCAACTTGGGTCCTCTGCAAGAGCAGCCAGCACAGGTAACAGCTGAGCCGCCTCTTCAACCATGGCACTCTGGCTTCATGCGGTGCTGTGGCCCTGCGGAGGGCCTCATGTCCTGTCTTCTGCCCCTGTGTCTTACTGTGCTGGCCCCAAGCTATCTCCTGTCTCTCCGAAGCCATGCAAGGATGACACTTGCCAGAGGAGAGCTCTTCAGCGCTGTGGGCCTTCTGGTCCTTATTTCTTTTTCTTTTTTCTTTTTTTTTTTTTTTGTTGTTGTTTTTGTTTGTTTGTTGTTTGTTTTTCGAGACAGGGTTTCTCTGTGTAGCCCTGGTTGTGGCCTTGAATTTAGAAATCTGCCTGCCTCTGCCTCCCAAGTGCTGGGATTAAAAGTGTGTGCCACCACGCCCGGCTGGTCCTTATTTCTTTGTGACTTTTTCATAAGCTCTGCCTACTTCCACCAACCCCCGTGTCCATGAGAGCCTTGCTAGGTTGCCCAGGGCCTCGTAGTCCCTGCCATTGCACGCTGGGTCTTCGTCCCCATTTCTGGTGTTGACCCTGGCCCGGTGGCCTTTCTGGATTTTAGCACTGCATTGTGTCTAGCTTCTTCACCATTTATGAATCAGGACAAGGCCTTCCCCTTCTACCTCCCTGCCTTCCATGTTCAGGCAGACTGAGCCCACCCCCCTCCACAGGAAAGTGGATTTTTCGGTGCTTTCTTTTGTGGCCCGCCAACATGGCTGGTGATGCTGACACTGTTCCTTGGCCTTTGTCGGGGCGATGGGTGAGGCCTGTAATGGTGTGGAGTCTATCAGAGTGGCAGTCTTGCCAGGGATATGTCTGGGCTGAGAAGAGACATGAGGGAACTGACTGCCCATCATCCTCCCTTTTTCCTCCTAGAGAGTGTGGAAATGGCAGTCCAGAGCCAGGGATGCCAACAGTCCCTGACCTACAGGGAATTGCTGGCCTACAATTCCTGTCCCGTACCTCTCACGTCTCAAGAACACCTCAGAGATATGCTTATTTGTTGGTGCTAGAGATGGAAGCCAGTGCCATGCACATACTAGGCAAGCACACACTCTGTTGGTGAGCCAGATTGTGGCCCATTCGATATTCTCAGCGCAGCCAGCGTCATGGCCCCGTCTTGGGCGTTCCTCACCCCATAGCTGCTAAGGCTCACTGTGTCCTCCACCAGGCTGCATTCTGTTCCTGTGGATCCACCTGCTCTGGACATTTCTTAGAATGAGAATGAGATACTGTGTGGCCTCCTGTATGTGGCCCTCCCCCTGAGCGTGCTTTCAAGGCTCACTGTGTGACATTGTCTCACTCGGGTATGATGCTATGCCTCTGGCACAGTTTGCCAGAGCTGCCAGAGCTTCGTGCCTCACACGGGGCACTGCTCCAGGCTTTCTCACTCCATCAGATTCAGGCCATGGCCCCATGGGGGAGTTCCTGCCGTCTAGCTGATCTTCCTTGTTGCCTCTGACTTTCTTAAGCTGACTTCTATGTGGCTTTTTGTGTATAGGGGAATGAGGGTAATGGCAGTAGCTGGTAGCCACATGTCTTAAGGCCTTTGATCCTCAGGCTCATTATACTACCCAGACTTCCAGACCTTGTCCCACTGAGGCATCTCTGCCAGTTAGGAATGTATGTCAGGGTTAAGAAACATTTTTTTCGGGGCTGGTGAGATGGCTCAGCGGGTAAGAGCACCCGACTGCTCTTCCTAAGGTGATAAGTTCAAATCCCAGCATCCACATGGTGGCTCACAACCATCCGTAACGAGATCTGGCGCCCTCTTCTGGAGTGTCTGAAGATAGCTACAGTGTACTTACATATAATAAATAAAATATATAAAAAAAAAAAAAAAAGAAACATTTTTTTCCTTTTTTCTTTTTTTTTTAAAGATTTATTTATTATATGTAAGTACACTGTAGCTATCTTTAGACACACCAGAAAAGGGCATCAGATCTCATTACAGATGGATGTGAGCCACGATGTGGTTGCTGGGATTTGAACTCAGGACCTTCGGAAGAGCAGTCAGTGCTCTTAACCACTGAGCCATCTCTCCAGCCCAAGAAACATTTTTTTTAATGTATATAATGTTTACTTATATACCTATATGTGCGTCATATGTGTACCTACTGCCCTCAGAGGCCAGAAGAAGGTGTCATAGCCTCTAAAAATGGCGTTACATAGGGTTGTGAGCTTGTGTGTAGGTGCAGGAAACCAAATTGGGTCCTGTGCTAGAACAGCAAGTGCTCTCAGCCTGAGCCAACTCTCCAGCCGCCAAGAAACATTCTCTGAAACTGGATGTGACCAGACTCCTGTCCTGGAGTCATGCCCTCTTGCCTTCTGTAGGGCACACATCTATCTGTCTGTCTGTCTTCCTGACATCCCTAGCCCTTGACTTTGTGTGCATACCTCTCTCTGACACAGGCCAGCAGAGCCCACCGACTTCCTGATGCTCTTTGAGGGCAGCACCAGTGGGAGAAGAAGGGTGGCCAGTCTTAGCAAGGCATCCAGTGAGAAGGGAGCCACGTGGAACGTCCTGGTAAGGGTGGTGTGTGAGACATCCATGAGTCCTGGTGTTCCTGCCAGATCACCATCAGGCTCCTTCTACATCCTTCCTGCCTAGAGAGGCAGCTGTTGCAGGGGGGTGGGAGGGGGAGCGGGGAGGTGTCCCAGGTTTGCTGATCTTTGGTCCTGACACTGGTCCCTTAGGGAATAGCATCTGCTGCCTCATGACATGTAAGGGCCTGCTGTTGGTATTGGGCTGTGCTCCTAGTGTCCCAGGCTGTGAAGTATCCCTGTGATCCACAGGATGACCAGCCCAGGGGATTGGCTTTGCCAGCCAGTGCTCAGAGTCCCAGTACCCTTGACTCTGCCTTGGGCCCACGGAGGAAGGAGTGTCCGCTGGCACCCAGCTTCACCGCTAACAACAGGTATTGTCCCACCATACACACCTGATCCGAGGAGACTCTTTGTCTTATATGTAGCTGGATTCAGCTACTTTGTACTGAATGGAGAAGTCAATGACCAAACTAATGGCTTCCCCTCAGCCAAAGGAGAGTCCTATAAGGTGGTAGCTTGCACAAAAGGGACCTGTGACCACTGTTTAGACAGTACCAGTGGCCAGTGGTCAGCTCAGCAAGCCTCCTGGCTGGCTCTTCTCCTTGGAGGAGCCTTTTTTCTAGAAGCCTGAGTCACCCAGCTAAACTTTTCAGAAACGTCAGGTCCAGGAGTTTCCTTAGGGCCAGCTATTTCTGACTGGAATGGTTCATTTGGGAGGTGTCACCTTTGGGGCTCCCAACATGACTGCCAAAGGTGAGCCCATGTCAGAGCTGTGCTTGTCACTCTTGGGGACAGGACAGATCACAGCATGTCAGAGAGCAGTGACCAGCATGGCAGGCAGGAGCTGGTGCTGTGGCCTCACTGACAGAGCAAGTGGGCTCTGGGCCACTTCCAGAGCAAGAGTGCGTCCCTTGACCTTGGAGACAGTGACACCATCCACTCTGGGTGCAGGAAAGGGCTGTTGGCCGCTGGGGTCTCGGCCATGGGCTCCCAGGGGGGCCTGGTCATTGCCATCGCATGCACTGAGAGTTTTTACGGCAGCGTGTGCCACAAACCAAACCCGATTATCTCCTCCAGCCCCACTCCTTCCGGGTCTCTCTGACAGGAGCAACAAAGGAGCTGTGGGCAACTGTGTCACCACCATGGTGCATAACCACTATGCCTCCTCGAAGACGGTGTCGCCACCCAAGAGCTCCAATCAGATAGCCCCCTCCCTCAAGTAAGGCCTGCTTGTATGCACACAGGAAGGTGTGGCCCGGGGGAGGGACGAAGGCAGGCTGGGCCCTGAAGGAAGCTCCTGGGCCCACACAGAACCACGTGCCATAGTTGGAGTAACTGGAGCCCTGTACCCTGTCTGTCTCCCTCTAGACTTCTGTACTGAGAACCTCTTTCTGTTTATAAAATGTAAAGGACATTCTCACAGGTGCAGGCAATGGGACTTTGGGGGACAGGTGGTTTGGTGAAGAGTCAACCTTGCACCGTGGCTTATGGGCCTCCTCCAGGCTTAGAACCATGGGACGGGTTGGGGACCCTGCCTGGAGCTGAGGCAGTTAGGCTCCTCTTTGTCTCATCAGCAATATTGTGAAGGCAGCAGCCCGTGAGGGCGGTGAGGGCAGCGACTTGGGGAAGCCCCGGAAGAACTTGTCCAGGGCCTGCCAGTCTGCTCGGGGCACCACCGGCCTGCTGAGGCGGAGGGAAGTGACTGAAGAGGAAGCCGAGAGGTGACTATTCTCAGGGAGTTGTGGGGCAAGGGGCTTGGGACCTGTGACTCTAACCGTTGGTTTTTAGACAACGTGAATGGGAAGGCCACACTCGCTGAGACTCCATGGGTCTAAAATTTGAGGGCGAGATGGTTCTGCAGGGGACGGGCTGTAGTTGCTTGGGGCATGACAGGAGCTGGGACACCACAGGGATTGTTCTCTGAGGGTGATGGGAATGTTCTAGAATGGGATTGTGCTGGTGGATGCACAACCCTGTAAACCTGCCTCAGAAAGCATTGAGTTGTACGAACAGGAGGGTTTTATAGCATGGTAATTATACCTCCGTGAAACTGGTGATTAAAAACACATTTGCAGAAAGAAGATAAAAGACTGAGGAGAACAAACACCTGCCTGTGGGGCTGTAGCGGTGGGCACAGGCACAGGCACAGGCAAGGCCTTCCTGGCTACCATGTGTGAGGCTGCAGCGGTGGGCACAGGCACAGGCACAGGTTGGGCCTTCAGTGGCTACCATGGTGGCTACCATGGTGGCTCCTTGCCAGGCCCCATTAGCAGGTGAATAGCTGCATTGAAGGCTCTCAGTATGTCCATCCAGACCACCCACCTGGCCTGTGACTTGGGCTGAGTATGGGGAGAGGTCCTGCAAGTGGGCAGTGGGAGGGAAGGCACTGGAGGCTAGGCCAGGAGCCGTCAGCTCTCCAGAGCCCCATCTTGGTGCTTCTCTGGATGGGCCTCATCGCAGAGCCAGGGTGCTGTGGCAGGCAGCTGGCGGTACTTGGTCCTCTGTCGTTACCCTTGGCAACGAGCTGTGCATAGCCCTTCTGGTCAGGGTTGAGGGGTTTGGTTTAATCAGCTTTGTTGAGTTATTTGTCTTCTTGCAGTTTTGGGATGGGACCCAGAGGTTTGCAAGGTATACCTACCACTAAGCTCTCTCCCCAGACCACTGGGTTTAGTTTTTAAAATGTACCCACTTGACAAATGTATGTGGTTGCACACGCTAACATTCCCAGCACGTGGGTAGCAGAGGTAGGAGAACCAGTAGTTCTAGGCCGTCCTCTGGTAGAGTGGAATGTGTGACACTCTGGCTCAAAAACAAATAAGTGACCGGGTGTGGTGTCACACACCTATAGTCCCAGCCCTTGGGAGGCAGAGGAGGAGGATCTCTGAGTTCAAGGCAGCCCTGACTGTGGACTCTGGCTCTAGGAGACCCTGTCTTCAAAACAAAGCAAACAACCCTCAATTAAATAACACTAAAAATAACTCCCTCTGCCCACCCACCGTGCGGTCTCCTCTTGTACCCTAACCCTGACCGACCTGTTTGTCTCATGAGCAGCTGTGTTCTTGGCTGTGGGGTCTTGAAGCTTAGTCTTGCTCCCAGGCAACATCCTGTTGCTTGGACATCCATCCAATCCTGTTCTAGACACAGCATCCTCCCTGGATTGTCTTCCAGGAGGGTGGGTTTAGGTCTAGAAGGGCTGGCCTTCCACACCATAGCCTGGTGAGAAAGGGCTGT
Source organism: Mus minutoides (assembly GCA_902729485.2). Classification (NCBI taxonomy): domain Eukaryota; kingdom Metazoa; phylum Chordata; class Mammalia; order Rodentia; family Muridae; genus Mus; species Mus minutoides. The sequence continues at coordinate 42,409 of LR750492.1, read as the reverse complement.
GTGCAGCCCTCTTTCCATCTGGACACTTGACTAACAGCTTCTTGTTCTAGGGGTACAGGGATGTGGGAACCCTTCCTGGTCCTGAGTCTAGTTCTCTGGACAGGTTCATCCATCAGGTAAACCAGGCTGCAGTCACCATCCAGCGCTGGTACCGCTGCCAGGTACAGAGGCGCCGAGCAGGAGCAGCAGCCCTCGAGCAGCTGCTGGCGTCCAAGCGAGAGGTCAGTGGGTTCCTCAGGGTCTCACCGCCTGCAGTACGTACAGCTAGTGCATTAAGTGCCATTCTTTTTTTTTTTTTTTTTCTCCCTTGTTCTGGTCAACCCCACTCACTCCGCTCAGCCCTGCTCGCTCCTGCTGGCTCACCAGCTTCGCTCGCTCCCGCCAGCCCCACTCGCTCCCGGCCGCCCCACCACCACCACCTCCGGCCACCTCCGTACGGCCCCCACTTGTTCCAGCCGGCCTTGCTCGCTCCAGTCGGCCCTGCTCGCTCCGATGGGCTCCGCTTGCTCCGGCCGTCCCTGTTTGGCTCCGCTCGCTCCGGACAGCCTCGCTCGCTCCAGTTGGTCTCTCTGGTCCAAGGATTCATTTCTTATTATTCTTCATAAGTACGCTGTAGCTGACTTCAGACGCACCAGAGGAGGGCGTCAGATCTTGTTACTGGTTGTAAGCCACCATGTGGTTGCTGGGATTTGAACTCATCACCTTCGGAAGAGCAGTCAGGTGCTCTAACCCACTGAGCCATCTCACCAGCCCATTCAGTGCCATTCTTAAGACAAATCAAATGGACTCACTCCCCTCCCCCCCCTCTGTGGCATCTCTTGTCCTGGATGCTGCTGTTGGGTTGATGTGCCAGGATGACACCCTGAGCAGCTCCCGGCTGAGTGCTGCACTGCTGAGTCTCCTGACAGACTGCATCTCAGTGTGGGTCTGGCCTCTGATGGGCCAAGCAATCTCACCCACCCTTCCATGCTTAGTCGATGCTCGGTGCCTGTGGAGACCTCCCAGTTGGTTCTAGGGCTCTGCCCATCTTCCTGTAAAGTTTGTGGATTTGGCTTCCCTGGTAGGGGCAGAGGCAACGGTTGGGAAGTGGGAACCTTCTGGAACTGCACCGGCAGGAGGAGGCAGCAAGGAAGAAGGCCCGGGAGGAGAAGGCTCGCCAGGCCAGGCAGGCAGCCATTCAGGTACCGGGTACCCCAGGTGTCATCCCTCAACCCATAGCCCATTCTGTGTGACACTGATGCTTGGAGACACTGAGCCTCAGGGGAGCTGGGCTGCAAGAGAGTCAGGGCACCCTGCTTTAGCAGGCTGCTCAGAGGTGCTCCTCTGTCAGGAACTACAACAGAAACGAGCCCAGAAGGCAAGTGAGGCCGAGCACAGGCGGCCTAAGGACAGACCAGAGACCCGAGCACTGGAGCAGCCTCGACCCACGCAGGAGCCAGGCTGCGTCACACACCCTAAGGCCAACAACGCTGGTGAGTGGGTCTCCGTCCACCTGACCCTAGGAGGCCTACAGTGAGGGGAAGCTGGAGGCTCATACGGCCAGGCACGGGGACTTTTACCTGCAGAACTGGGATCCCACTGCTCCCCACTTCTGCTGCCTGGGTCACTTGTGGCGCAAGACTCTAGGGTGGCCAGGCCTCAACAATCCCAGCTGTGGGACCTGCACTTGGTTGCACTGGCTCCCACACAGCATCACACCCTGGAAGCCCAGGGCCCCTAGTGTCTCTTTGGCTTCTCCCTGGCTCATCCCCAGATCCCTGCAAGGTCAGGCCCTGGAGGAATGACAATGTATTCTGTTTTACAGGTGCCAGCATCTACCCCACAGGTCCCGCAGACCCCTGCCCTCCTGCCTCTGAATCATCCCCAGAGCGATGGCAGTCTCCAGAGGACAAGCCACAGGTCTGGATCTGTCCGTGCCTGGCTGGCCTAAGCTTGTCCTCAGCTTTGGGGTCCTTTGTGTCCTGAAGGAGCCCAAAGGGCTGCTGTTGTGGTGTGAGACAGAGGCCTGCTGATCTTGCTATGGGGAGGTCTGAGAACCACGCTGAAATCCTGCCAGTTCACATTCATTAGGGGACAGCAAGGCCACAGGCTGCTCAGTGTGACACTGGGCTGGAACCTTTCTCCTTTGAGGACAGCACCTGAGTCATATGCCAAGTGGTAGACGCACTGGCCCACGGGGACCATGGGTGCGTGGGGTGACTTAGCTACCTCTGGCCTGACCTCTCTCCCTCCTGACCTGTCTACTACAGGATATCCATTCCCAGGGGGAATCTAGGCAGGACCCGGGCTCTACCAGGAGCAAGGCCAGGGACAGAGCAACCCTGGACGATCTTCTGGACACACTGAAGCTGCTGGAGGAGGAGCCAGAGCCGCTGCCTCACCCCAAGGCCTACCATAAGGACAGATATGCCTGGACTGACGAGGTGAGCAGTCGCTGGGCACTCCCACCATCCCTGCAGGCCGGAGGCCTTCCTGCAGGTCAGGAAAGCACGGGCCACCATGTTCCTGCTTTAGTTGAGACCCTAACAAGGGCCAGCTGTGCCTGTTGACTCCCTCCTGTCTGGTCTCCTTGAGGTTAGGACACAGTGACCCAGGAGGGTACACACCTCTCCTGCTGTGACCATACTCTCAAAGTTCTAGAAAGGGAGGCCCTTCTAGCCACAGCCAGGCCTGCTGCCCCCCCACACACACTGCCCCCGTCCCCGAGGGACCCCAGGTTCTCAGGCTCCCCTGAGCCCCCAATTTTGGCCCTGCAGGAGGAGGATGCTAACTCCCTGACAGCTGACAACCTGGAGAAGTTTGGGAAACTGAGTGCAGCCCCCGGCCCCCCTGATGATGGGACCCTGCTCTCAGAGGCCAAGCTTCAGAGTATCATGGCCTTCCTGGACGAGATGGAGAAGTCGGGACAGGAGCGGCCAGCACCCTGGCGGGAGGTAGTCAGCCGCCACTGTGGGAAGTGATCATTCGCAAGGCCCCAGTACAGCCTCCTTGAGTCCCAAACAGAAGTGAAAGCCAGCAGGGCCGCCTTGTCCTGCCTTGGCATCCTCTCTAGATAGGTCGTCCTGTCCACGTGGGTGGTCTGCGGGCTGTGTCCTGAATGAACAGTGGTGACCACAATGAATACAGGGATACGGCTTGTTTTCATGGGACAGGAAGGTCAGGAGAGGGCAGACCAGGCCTTGTGGTCTGTGTTTGCGCACCGAGGCATAGCCCTCCCCCTGCACTGATTAATAAACCCGGTCTCCATGGTTAACCTGTTGCCCAGGTTTCCCGTGTAGCTGTCCCCTCGCAGCAGGGTGGGACAGGAGCATGCAGTGACTCCCTGTGGAGGGTGGGTGTCAGGTAGGCAGTAACTGCTGGGTGGCCTGCCTGAGGACTGCCATATCCTTAGAGCCTGGTGCTAGAGGCAGGCCCAGGGTCTGAGGGAAGCACATCTGTGATGCGGCTGAAGCTGGAGCTGGAGGAGAAGAAACAGGCCTTGGTTCTGCTGCAGAGAGCTCTGGTGAGATCATGAGCCATCACCCCAGGGCCGCGCTGGGGCGGGGCCTGACAACATCCTGCCCAGGGGCCAGAGCCATTGCCACCCCACAGGGCAGGGATTCAATACCACCATCTCCTGCCCATCCCCCTCCCCAGGCGCAACAGCGTGACCTCACCGTTCGACGTGTTAAGGAGACAGAGAAGGAGCTGAACCGGCAGCTGCGGCAGCAGAAGGAGCAGTATGAGGCCACCATCCAACGGCACTTGTCCTTCATTGACCAGGTGACAGTCGGGGAGGCAGTGCTGGCCCAGTGAGGGAAGGTAGGGCGGACACCAGAGCCTCACCCTACCCCCATCACAGCTGATTGAAGACAAGAAAGTTCTGAGTGAGAAGTGTGAGGCGGTGGTGGCCGAGCTGAGGCATGGGGACCAGCGGTGTCGGGAGCGCGTGGCCCAGATGCAGGAGCAGCACGAACTGGTAAGCTCCTTGGCCGATGCCAGGCTGTGATGACAGGCCGATGCCCTGGCTATCCTGGAACTCACAAAGACCCCCACTTGTCTCTAAAAGGGGCACTCCACTGCTGCCTGGCCTGCCTTTGTTTGTTTGTTATTTTGGAGGGAGTTGGGAGCTGAGGGATTTGTGTGTGTGTGTGTATGTGTGTGTGTATGTATGTGTGTGTGTATGTGTGTGTGTGTGTGTGTGTGTGTGTGTGTGTGTGTGTGTGTGTGTGTGTGTGTATGTGTGTGTGTATGTGTGTGTGTGTGTGTGTGTGTGTGTGTGTATGTGTGTGTGTGTGTGTGTGTGTGTGTGTGTGTGTGTGTGTGTGTGTGTGTGTGTGTGTGTGTGTGTGTGTGTGTGTGTGTGTGTGTGTGTGTGTGTAGTCCTGTTCCCTCTTCTTGAACTGCATCCAGGTGTTCAACGGGGACAGGTGCTGAGGTGTAGGCAGCCACATCCCAGGTCAGCATGCACAGCCCGCCTGGCCCTTCTCACAGGACAGTGCCATGGACCCAGGAGCCCAAGCCTGGCCTACTCCAGTGGCAGGCGTCCTACACTGCACCAGGTTCCTCCAGCTCCCTCCTGACTGGCCTGCAGATGCTGGTTAAAACTCTGACTCAGCCACCAGGTTGTGCTTCTCTCTGAAGTCACCTTAGACTGGAGCCCAGACCCCATATGAGGGTGGGCTGACTGTCTAAAGAGACCCCAGTGGCCATCACCCCCAGCCACAGTTGGAGACTGAAGTTCTCGGCTGGTCCTTTCAGCTTCAGCAGGAATGGAGTCACCACTTCAGTCATGGCTCCACAACAGCCCAGGGAACTCCCTTGCCGAGGAGGGACCTTCTTCTCAGGCAGGCATCCCTGTGGCAGAGAACTTCAGTATAAAGCACAGTAGGCACTTGTTAAGAGACTTGTGGCTGTTCTTAGCACAGGAGTTGATGGATGTGCTCAGGAAGCCTGCAGGTGGGAGTGGGAGGAACCTGGGTGACTGGGAGGGGTGGGTAAGATCCTCCAATGTTAGAGTGGACAAGGTACAAGGCTTACGGGTTAAGTGAGCTTGTAATACATGAGGTGAATGTGAATATCTGAGGCTGTCACTTAAATCTGGGGAGGAGAGAATAGCTAAGGCAAAGTTTTTTGTTTGTTTGTTTGTTTGTTTGTTTGTTTGTTTTTTATGGTTTTTGAGACAGGGTTTCTCTGTATAGCCCTGGCTGTCCTGGAACTCACTCTGTAGACCAGGCTGGCCTCGAACTCAGAAATCTGCCTGCCTCTGCCTCCCGAGTGCTGGGATTAAAGGCGTGCACCACCACGCCCAGCTAAGGCAAAGTTTTAAACCATTCTGGCCTTAAGTGTGCCTTCTGGTTTCAGTGGTTTTTGTTGGTGGCATCTCTAAGAAAACATGCCTCATCGCTCTAGTAAGTGACGTTTGTTGACACCTTGTCGATGGTGTCTGTCAGCAAGAAAGGCACACCAGCTCCAGATAGAGGGCCTCTTCTCCTTCCTTGGTTCTCTGCCCTTCTCTGTGGCCTCAGTAACAGGGTGGTGGCATCCCTCTCAACGATGGGACCAGTGGCTGTAACTGCCCTTTGTGGTACCTCAGGCTAGAATGTGAGTGCTGTGGTGGTCGCCGCCCTGCAGCCGACAGGCCCAGGAGGCGGACGGGACTCCACCTCCCCACTCACTGACTCCTGTGCTCTTCACGCAGGAGATCAAGAAACTCAAAGAACTCATGAGTGCCACCGAGAAAATCCGGCGTGAGAAGTGGATCAATGAGAAAACAAAGAAGATCAAGGAAATCACAGTCAGAGGTGGGGCCTCTGCTCTGCAGCTCACTCTAGTGGTGATGACCATAAGTGGTGTTAGGTGAGGCCGTGGTCGTGGCTGCCTAGGGCAGCTGCTGGCTCCCAGGTCAGAGAAGCCTGAGGGGGCCTCCCGCGCCTTGGAGGCTAGTATGGGAACCGCAAGACATGTAGGTCACACTGCAGAAACCAGAGAAAACTAGAAAAGAAGGGCCAGCACCCTTTAGGCTGACAGACTCGGTATGTGAGGGAGGTTCTAGGAGGCACCTTCAGACTGCCCTATAGAGAGTCCGTTTCCTCCAGGATCCTGGGCGTGTGCCACTGGGAGACCCAGTGGCCAGAGCACCAAGAGGCTGGGCAGCTTTGTGTACCACAGGCTGGGCAAGCCACCGTGCTCTGATGGTATATCCAAGACACGCCTGGAGTTAGGTCTCTGGAGTGTGGGCTAATCTACCGCCTCTCACCCGCCTCTAGTCTATCAGGCTTGCCGTGCTCTGGGGCAGGGGCTGGATATGAGGGGACTTGCAACCCCTGTCCCCACAGGTCTAGAGCCTGAGATCCAGAAATTAATTGCCAAGCACAAGCAAGAGGTGCGGAGACTCCGGGGCCTGCACGAGGCCGAGCTGCAGCAGCGTGAGGAGCAGGCCTCACAGCGCCACCTGCGTCAGGCGGAGGAGCTGCGGGAGCACCTGGAAAGGGAGAGGGAGGCACTAGCCCAGCAGGAACGGGAGCGCGCCCAGCAGAGGTAGGAAGGAGCACGCTGGAGGCTTGGGCCTAGAGCGCTCACCTGACCCTGCAACGTAGCAGCCTGTGTGGGACTAGTGCCATCCACCTACCCGGCCAGTGCTGTGAGCTTCCCGTGTGTGGTCATGGGAGGTCACTGTCAGAACGCTCAGACGTCCAGACTTGCTGAGCGGAGCCCCTGGGATGCGTAGGTCACTCTGCTGCAGAGGACAGCCACATTCATTCCCTCCAACCTAGGGCTCGCCACGGTCTTATAACCAGGCTGTGATGTCACAGCCTGGGACGTGGTGACCGAGGGACATGGCTCTGTGAGTCTATGCCTTGGCACCAGTGACCAGTGGACACCCCTCCTTCACTGTCGGGGCCTCCAGGCTAGGTCCCCTAAGGCTGTCATTTCCTCTCTTGCGACCTGCTGGCCCTCCCACTCTCAGGAAAGACAAGGGGACAGGTCATGGCAGGAGCTTGCTCGGGTCAAAAAGCCAGCAGGTGCCTAGCTCCTGCCCGAGGGTGGGGCTAAGCAGAGAGAGGCTGCAGTGTGACGATCCAGAAAGCCACATACGCAGCTGAGCTGAGAAGGCTGCAGCCCGTGGTCAGCAGAGGGTCCCTGGGAGCTGATGTAGCCGCCCTGTCAGCAGGGTAACCGGCACCGAGCACCACGGGCACTCACTGTGCTGTAAGTGTCCTCGCTGTCTTGCAGGTTTGAGCAGCACCTGGAGCAGGAACAGCGGGCCTTGGAGCAGCAGCGGCGGCGGCTCTACAACGAGGTGGCCGAGGAGAAGGAGCGACTGGGCCAGCAGGCAGCCAGGTGCCACCGAGGGCTGTCCTCCTCACAGTGACCCCTGGCCCAGCCAGCCCCTCTCACAGTGACCTTCTATTGCCTGACTCTCACTGGCCTGCAGGCAGCGGGCAGAGCTGGAGGAGCTGAGGCAGCAGCTGGAGGAGAGCAGCGCGTCCCTGACTCGGGCCCTGAGAGCCGAGTTCGAGAAGAGCCGAGAGGAGCAGGAGCGGAGGCACCAGGTGAGCCTGCTCGTCCTCTTGAGTGCCGGCTGAGTCTGGCCTGCAGCGGAGGAAGGGGGTCTCTTCTGCCTGACCCCGGTGGTGTGGGGTCCTCAACAGGGTGGGCAGGGCCTTGGGGTGGCCTGAGGCCCCTCACAGTCTACCCCTCTCAGATGGAGCTGAAGGCCCTGAAGGACCAGCTGGAAGCTGAGAGACAGGCGTGGGTGGCCAGCTGTGCCAAGAAGGAGGTAGGCGGGGCCGGGTGGGCCAGGTGGGCCGCAGCTCAGGGCTTCCTGGGTGCTTCCTCCTAGCTGTGTGGACCTCGGTGGAGCCTGCTGCTCACTGTCCACATGGATCCAGGACGGTTAGAGTCGGAACAAGAGGAAGTGGGGCTAGGGACATCCTGGAGACCTGAGAGGACCTGTCCTTCCTCTCCAGGAGTCACCCTGTCTGTGTCCTTCAGAGTCACCTGATACCCAGACCCTGAAGCCCCTGAGGGCCCTGGCCTCTGGTCTTTTCCTTTAGGAATTTGCCAGCCCCTTGGCCACAGGGCAGGTTTGTCATTTTGCCTTGGCCTGTCTAGCAGACAGTAGTAGTTGATCATCTTGGACTGTAGTTCTCCAAGAGAGAGGGACAGTCTGCTGCAGTGGTGACCCCCTTGGCTAAGGAGCCATACTACCCAGGGCCACCTCATGCCCCTGTTCACAGGAGGTCCTGAAAACAAAACATGGTCCTCTGGGGACCTGGGGACCTGCGCAGGGCTGGAGCCTTCTGTGTCTCCCTGTGGCTCTAAGCAAGAGCCATCCCCTGGAGCCCAGCAAGGCTAATCTTGCTGCAGCCTCCGGCTTCTCCTCTGCCCTCCTGCTGGCCAGTTCTGAGACAGCCGCGTGTCCCTACAGGAAGCATGGCTGCTGACCAGGGAACGGGAGCTGAAGGAGGAGATCCGAAAAGGCCGAGACCAGGAGATTGAGTTGGTCATCCACCGGCTGGAGGCCGATATGACACTAGCCAAGGAGGAGAGCGAGAGAGCAGCCGAGAGTCGGTGAGCTGCCTTTAGCTCCGCAGTCAGGGGAGAGCCCAGGGCAGAGGCTGAGACAGCACGAACACTGTCCTCTGCCTGCCAGTGTGAAGCGTGTGCGTGACAAGTATGAAACGGAGCTCGCGGAGCTGGAGCATTCGGAGCGGAAGCTTCAGGAGCGGTGCTCAGAGCTGAAAGGCCGCCTGGGGGAGGCCGAAGGGGAGAAGGAGCGGCTGCAGTCCCTAGTACGGCAGAAGGAGAAGGAACTAGAAGACCTGCGGGTGGTGAGTAGCCGGGGGCTCTTTCTGTAGGGGAGATGGGATGGGAGGGCCCCACCCTGCCTTCCTGCTCACAGCGCCCCCCTGCTTGTCAGGTGAACACACAGATGTGCAGCGAGCGGGCCAGCCTGGCCCAGGTGGTGCGGCAGGAGTTTGCCGAGCAGCTGGCAGCCTCCCAGGAGGAGACCCAGAGGGTGAAGGCGGAGCTGGCAGAGCTGCGGGCCCGCCAGCAGGTGGAGCTAGACGAGGTGCACCGGAGGTGGGTGCTCAGCAGTGCAGGTGGGGTACAGGGGGCCTGTCCTGCCCCTTCCTGTCTCTTCCAAATAAGCAGTGAAGCCCACAGGCAGGCGCTCACACGGTTTCCATCTGTGTGCCGGAAAGGCTAGGCGTTTCCCCTGGACGTCACTTAGCTCTGGGGCCTTCCGTGTCTCAGGGCTGGGAAAGACCCACATGTGCTTCTCCAAGGAGGTGGGCAGGGTTCTGGCTGGAGCAGGTGATGTTCAGCAGAGAGCCAGCAGCAGAGAGGGTGACAGTAAACACCCAGTCTCCTTAGTCCTTCCAAAGGACCACTCAGGGCTGTGGCTGCCTTCCTCCCTCTGTGCCTAACATGAGAATGAGACGCAATCCTGCCCCAACCCCATCTCTTCCAAAAACCACCTTAGGGTCTGGTTGTCATGGAGGTAGTGGCCCAGGGCCAGCTGCTCGGGTCAAGGTGGAGCAGGGCTGAGGCTAGGTGGTAAGAGGCCGCCCTTCAGGCTGACCTGGGCCTGTGCAGAAGCCCAATGCCCATCACTGCAGGGTGAAGACGGCTCTAGTGAGGAAGGAGGCGGCCGTGAACAGTCTCCGGAAACAGCATGAGGTGGGTTCCTTGGGCAGTCTGTGATTGTCTTGCCTGGGGTCGGGGTGTCCAGGGCCTGACTGAGATGTGTTGCAGGCTGCCATGAAGCGGGCGGACCACCTAGAGGAGCTGCTGGAGCAGCACAAAGGGTCATCTCTGAGTTCTAAGTGACAGCGCCCTTGGGATGACAAGCCAGGCCCAAGGCCGACGCTCAGTCCTGCGGCTGGTGTCCAGGTCACGCTCCAAGACACAGGGCTAAGGGTAGGACAGCAGCTGGTGTGTGAGAGGCACCGTGGAGCCCAGTGCCCGGGACATTACTGTCAGCATGCCTGCAGCTGTTCTATAGTAAAATGGTTAGGTGGCTTTTTTTAAGTGCTTCATGTCACCTGCTTGTCTTTCTCTACTGTGTTGGGCGTGGTGAGCCAGAAGCTGGAGACCACTGAGGACCCCTCAGCATGGTCAGGAGTGGGGGTCCTCACTGCAGGACTAGCTCCAGCTCTACCTCTCTCCCTTCCCACTCGTCCAGGCCGCCAGGGCAGTGGCTTACAGCCAGCCCCTGTGCTCTCAGCGCCAATCCCCAGCAGGTACTGGCCATTTGTTCCTACCCTGGCCTCTGAAGAGAACAGCAGACTCACCTCATAGGAGGAACTGTGTCTCTAGCTCAGCCCAGTAACCTCGGCGGCGGCTGCTTCTCCTTCTCCTCCTCCTCCTTTTTCTAATATTTATTAATTTAGAAAGTTTGTGTGTGTGTGAGTGAGGGGTGGGGTGGGGGAGAGGTTTGTCCCCATGTATATCTGTGTACTACCTGTGTGCCTGGTACCTGCAGAAGCCAGAAGAAATCATTGGATCCCCTTGAACTGGACTTACAGACAGTTGTGAGCCACCATGAGGGTGCAGAGACTTGAACCCAAGAACCTGTCTACACTGCCCAGCCTGGGTGACATGTCTACGCAGATGGGAAGCGAAGGCTGCTACCCATACATGGGAGGCAGAGGCCTAGAGCACTTGGTGCAGACAAGGTCTTCTGAGCAGGCTTCACTTCCCATCATCTTCCCGACAGGCCAAGTCCAGAGCCAGTGCCCTGGAAGACCCTGTGTGGTGTAGCTGCAGCTGGCTGCCAGGCCACCCTGCTGCTTCCTAGAAGCTGCTGCCTGTGACGGCCTGACTGGTCCTTAGCCCCTCTGCAGAGTGCCACTTGTCTGAGTCCCTGGCCTGCTCTGTGCCTGGGCTCCTCGGAGAAGGCTGACCACATGATTGCATATGATGTGGTGTTATTTCTCCTGTCTCCTCATAACTCAGTATGTGAGGTCCAGCACTCAACTTACAGTTCAGGGGTGCAGGCCCAGGGCTGAGGCCATACTCTCAGCCTGAAGGCAAATATGAATTCAGAGCACACGTCATGCTTAGGCCTGGGCACAAGGGGAGGCTGAGGCCAGCCTCAGGGTTTGGATCCCAGGTTTCGGCGTGGCTCTGACCTGAAGTGTGGTTCCTGTTGGATTGGCAAGATGACTTAACAGGTAAAACACTCACCACAGGAGCCTGTCAGCCTGAGTCCCCAGAACCCACCTATCATAGTCAGGGTCGCTGTTGCTGTGGTGAAACACCATGACCAAAACAAAAACAACGTGGAGAGGAAAGGGTTTATTCAGTGTACTCGTCCACATCACTGATCATCACTGAAGAAAGTCGCAACAGGAGGTCAGGCAGGGCAGGAACCCAGAGGCTGGAACTGAAGCAGAGGCCATGGCAGGTGCTGCTGACTGGCTTGCTCCCATGGCTTGCTCAGCCTGCTTTCTTATAGAACCCAGGACCAGCAGCTCAGGGATGGCTCCACCCACGGTCTGCTGGGTCCTCCCCATCAATCGCTAGTTACAAAAATGCCCTATAGGCTTGCCTGCAGCCCAGTGGAGATATTTTTCAATTGTTTTTGATGACTGGAACTTGTGTCAAGTTGACATACACTGGCCAGTACACCAAGTGAAAGGTAGAAGACGGCCAACTACAGAGCCACCCTCTGACCTCCGCATGTTCACTGTTGCACAGGCGCACACAGCACGCACATACAACAGTTTTTGTTTGTTGGAGGACATTTTGGGGAGGGAGGCATTAAACAACTATGGGCTGGGCCTGGTGCCTGTAATTAGTGTTCCGAATCTAGAAACTGGGGACCTCCCCCCCAGAACAAGTTGGCTAGTTAGACCAGCCATATTGGGGAACCATATTGATTTCAGTGGAGAAACCCTAAATCAAAGGACAGTGACCACGGAAGACTGGCGTCAATGTCATGCATCCACGTCTGTATATGGGTGTGGCCACACCTCCACACACATGTGTGTCCACATATGCCTGAACATATACATACAAGGATTCATACCACAGACACAAGCAAAACAGAAAAATCCTGGAGTGTGCTAGAATTCTGGAACTAGTGTGTTACCTGTGTCTGCAAGGTCTGCCTTATTCATTGCATCTTGAGTCACTTTGGAGCCCTACTGATTTCTTTCCAACTTGTTCTGGAAGTTCTGAGGACACAACGCTCACATCTCCTACCGTGTTCACCTCTTGTTCCAATATGCTTGCTTTTGCTTTGTGCATGTCGAGGCTGTGTTAGTAAGTGCATACACACTTAGAGTAACTGAGTCGCTGAATGTGACCCCTTGCCAGGAGTCATGGCTCTTTCTCCCTTGAGGACCCCTCACCTGACAGTCTACCCATAGCAGCTTTCCTTGTTTGGTGTCTGAGTCTTTCCCCTTCTACCTAACCTTTCCATGGCCTGTAGTTAAGCCACCTGCAGGCGTGGCCCCAGGTAATCTGCAACCCTAGTTTGCTGTAGCTTGTGACTCTTGATCCAGCAAGTCCACCTGTTTTATCTTTGTTTTCTGTCTGTCTTTCTATGTAGCCTAAGCTGAATTTTATTTTAAAGATTTATTTTTATTTCACATGTATGAGTGTGGACATAGTGCCAACAGAGGCCAGAAGAAGATATCGGATCCCCTAGAACTGGAGTTAGTTACAGACGATGTGAGCCACCATGTGGGTGCTGGGAACCAAACTAAAGTCTGCAAGAGCAACAAATGCTCTTAACCACCAAGCCGTCTCTCCAGCCCTGTCTGAGTTCTTGACCCTCCTGCCTGGGCCTCCCCAGTGCTGGGGTTTCAGGTACATGCCACCATGACATGTCCTAGCAGGTTCAGCGGGACTGGTGTCCTCAGTCTGGCCTGGGTGTGAAGGTGGGTGGGCTTCAGTGTGAGCACTGGCTGGACTTTCTTAGTCAAGGTTACCCCTGGAAGGACTGCAGCCACAGGACCTAACACCTGAGAGACCGTGGTCAGCCTCCACAGCCGCTTACCCATCGGCCAGCCGCCAATTGGAAAGTGTGTGACAGGAAAGTGCACTGTCTTCACACCTGCCTTTTCTGGATTCTGAAACTCTATGGTGGATGTTCAGTGTGCTGAGAGACAGGAAATGCAGGGAAACAGGCCCCAGTGAAATTCGAGAAAGGTGAAGTAATGGTCAACTTCACTGCCCTATGACCTCAGAGGGCACCATGAAGAGTTCTCCATGCAACCTAGAGGTGCAGCCCTGCAGAGGCCCTGGGACAAGGTGAACCTAGCAGAGCCCTACAGGAAGCCACTCGCCCTGCTTGTTCGCCTGACACTTCTGGACAACCAGAGCAGACAGATTTTTGTCATGGAACTATCAGCATGCAGATTGGGTTTCACCATGAGGCAGAGCCCACGGAGGGGGTGAATGTGGGTGGGACAGAGGCCCAAGAACTGGATAGCAGGGTTCTTGCCAGGCCTAGGAATCTAAAAGAGAGCTGACAGCTGACTCCCGGGCTGCAGGTTTTATGCTTCATACACCACTTGGCTGCATCTGAGCCCACACCTGTGTATACCAACCCTGCATGCCACCATGACTACCAGAAAGGCTCAGGAAAGACCAGAGAAGGCAACTTCAAGTGTTGAAGATCAGGCTGAGGGAATTCAGTGCCAGTGTCCCCAGCCAGAGATGGGATTCTCCTCAGGGTGCCCACAGTGACATGGGAACAAAGGGATGGAGAAAGGACAGGTGGACATGCCCAGTTGAAAGTTCATCTTTACCCCTCTGCTCAAGTCTGCACTCCCAGCACAAACACACATAAGACAGCATTCATTTAAGTTGTTTTTCTGTTTTTCCTGGCACATGGCACCCTCTCTGCTTCCTGCTGGAACTGCCCCTGGCATTGTCCACTGGGGCAGAGGCTCGCTCTTTGCTGCCCTGAGGACCTGGCAAGGCAGGGGCTCATCGTGGTGCTGTGATTTCGTTGGGGTTTTTCCCCCCCTTGATCAATTTAGAAAAAAAATGTTTTGGTTTGTTTGTTTGTTTGTTTGTTTGAGACAGGGTTTCTGTGTAGCCTTGGCTATCTTGGAACTCACTCTGTAGTCCAGGCTGGCCTCAAACTCACAGATATCTGCCTGCCTCTGCCCACCAAGTGCTGGGATTAAAAGTGTGCCCATCCCGCCCAGCTGATCAATTTAGAAAGTTACAAAACAGAAAACTAATTTGTAGGAAATATCCCAGTTTTGTGAGAGAGGCCTTTTACTTCCCAGATGTGGTGAACGATGCCTCTTGTGTGAGCAAGGCACACTTGATGGCAGCCAGGGAGGCACGGCTGAAGCTCCCCTTCAACATGTATGAGCACGTCCCCTAGTTTCTTCAGAGACACTCAACGATGCACAGCAGACCCTTCTGAAAAGGTGCCTTGTAATCACCCCCTTTCTCAGGAGGGAAACTGAGGCATTAAAACAGCTGCAAGCCTCAGTAGACCTCCTGGTCATCTGCCTTTAACTAAGCCTGTGGAATTTCCTGGACCAGGAAGTCAGGGATGGACCACATTTGGGCAGTGGCACCCTGGGGACTTTGGGCTCATGGCCACTTCCTATGCCCCCAAATAGGTCCCTAGCAGGACCTGAGCCTGAGGGCATTGCAAGATGAGCCAGACCTCAGGACATCCATGGAGACTCCAATGCTGGCTCTGTCCAGCAGACCTCCCCAAGCCTATGATACCGATTCCCCTCTGCCCAGAAACCTCTTGGATTAGGGAAAAACAGCTCATTCCACATCACTGAGATTAATGTTCCCCATCTGTTAGCTGCTGTGAGTTTGTGCCTGGCAGGTCTTTACCCCGAGGCTCCTTGGCTTGGCCTCCCAGCAGGCCAGTAAGGGTCAGCCAGGCATTTCAAGGGGCAGGCATGGCAGCTGTGTGGGCAGACACTGGGTTCTGGCCATTCATTTCCTTGGCCACCACTGTTACCTGATCTCATTCCACTCTAAGAAATGCTCTTGTCCCTCTCCAGGGTCTGGAAGGTCTTTCAGGTGATGGCCAGAGGCAGCCCAGTGGGTGGCACTGGGTCTAGGGACAGTGATGACCCAGTCCTACATCCCTTCCCACTGGGCAGAATCAAGTTGGGGCATAGCACTATGGTGTCTGTGAGGGTAGCAACTCTGTGTCCTTGTCTGACAGTAATGTGCCCATGGCTAAGTCCATTTTCTTCATCTGGATGGGCAATCTATCTGTCCTAACCCTGGAAGGACAGGTAAGAGGTAAAGGCTGTATGTCACGCCCATCTGTGGCTCTCAACCCCACAAACCTCAGTGTGCAGGCAGTGGGGTCACAAACCAAAGAAGGTCAGCTGATCTAGGGAGTTGCACAGGACCTGGGCTCTAGCTTCTGCCTTGATTTCCCCGTGGAGAAAGATGAAAGTGCCATCCTGAGATGGCACATGTCCCTGCCTGAGAAGAGACCTCACTGCCCCTTCATTCCTTCCTTACAGGGAAACCATGTCATGCCAGAGCTGTCAAGACTGACTGGGCCTCCAGAGGGCAGGCATAGCTTGGAGTGGAGCCTGTGTCTGTCTGGGTTGTCCCCACCAAGTTCTTGAGTTGCACCCCCAAAGGATGATGGGTTCTGGGGTACCCATAGAAGCAAGTATTTCTGAACTCCCAGGCTGCAAAACTGCCAAGTATCGTTGGCTCCTTGGCCCTCCAGAAAGTTCACAAGGTGGAGCTTTCTAGAACATGTGTGTACCAGGAAGTAGAGGTCCTGAACAGGGCTGGCTGGTGGCTGGGATCATGTCCAGTCTCCTGATATGACCCCAGATGGGGTCCTACTTCCTAACCCTGGGCATGGACACCCCAGCTGCCATTCGGCCTGAGAAGGAGTTAGACTTTGGTGACTGGCAGGCCTGGAACTGAGTCGGGGGGATGGGAGGCATTTTGGGTCTCAGGTCCCTAGGGTTAAACCTTTCCTAGAGTCGAGGGACAATTTTGGAGTTTTGGTTTCTTTGAAAAACACAGAAATATGGGAATGCATTTTCATTTTAATCCCAGGTGTGGGATATGAGGCTGCTTCAGATTGTTCGCAGCAGCTGACTGTGATTTGCCTCATGCTCTAGCAGGGGTGTGATTTTTGCCAGCTGCAGACAGTTTCTGTGATTGTATGACATTTGGAATTCTGGGGACTTTTCAGAGGGTACATAAATGTTCAGGTGTCAGAGAGGTGGGTTGTTGGTTGTTGTTGGTCTCAGTTTGTTATGCAGTTGTATGCAAAGAAGAAACAAGAAGGAAATAGATATCCTGATGGCGAAGATCAAACTTCATCAGGAACTCAATGCCCCTAATCAGCAGGAAGTAGTCTAATGATGATGTCACTATCTTTCTTTCTTTTTTTGGGGGGGGGGGCGTTTCGAGACAGGGTTTCTCTGTGTAGCCCTGGCTGTCCTGGAACTCACTTTGTAGACCAGGCTGGCCTGGAACTCAGAAATCCCCCTGCCTCTGCCTCCCGAGTGCTGGGATTAAAGGCGTGCGCCACCACGCCCGGCAGTCACCATCTTTCTGACTCCTGACTTTATTCAGAGATCTCTGTCATCTTCTCTCTATTCTTTTTTCCCCCTCTCTTACCTGGCTTTAAGGGTAGAAAGGGTAGAAGAAAAAGTGGTGGAGAAGGGTAGAAGAAAGAAGAACTTAGAAAGTAGCCCAAACCAAGACACTGTAACAAAAGAGCTACAAGACATGGTCAGTGAGGACTCTGTTCTGCAGGTGGGAATGCCTGTCCGCCATGAGACATGTCACATGTTTATGGAGGTAGTTAAACCAGGACATTCTGTCTATGGAGTTCCTGGTGCCCTTGGGCTTTGTTCTCTGTCCTCTTCCCATCTGACTAATGACTGGTGCCCTCCTCCTACAGTGCTGGAAACAGGTGCAGTCATGGCCTGAGGCAACGAGGCCTGGAGCTGTGCAGTCCAGTCTGGTGGGAGAATTTGAGCCCCCCCCCATAGCCCCTCAGGTTCTTCCCAGATACCTATGCCTCTCTCTGTACCTAAGAAACCCTTCCTCTCTTCCTCAAAGACCTTCTTTTCTTTTCATTTTCTGGCAATTGTCATTACATCAGAGATGGCTAGTTTCACATCCTGCCAGCCACCCCACGAGGCCCTAGCATTGCTATGTCCTGAGACCCCCTCACACCCCCATAACAGCAATCTGCATATCCCTCAGAGAGGCTGCTCCAGCATCCAGAATCATTCAAGGATGCTGAGTCACAGGCTAAGGAGACAGAAAGGCTTTTGAGGCAGGAGTGGGAAAGGGCACAGTGAAGCCCCATGGGACGGAGGCTGGGATTGGGGGGCCCTGAGCCCACCAGCCTGCAGGTCTTGGCTCTGGCCCAGTGCCTAAGGCCAGAGGGTAGTGAACAAGGTCTCAGACTCCCCATACTGTCCCAGCTTCTGGACACCCTCCCACCCACCCACAGATTTCATGAGAAGAGATGAGCGTATGACTGAGATCAAGCAGATAAAGTTGCCTTTGTATGGGGCTCCCCGGGACTCAGGAGCACGGCCTGCAGGAAAGGTTACCAGCATCCTTCCATATCATTTTCCCAGACCTTGCTGGCTTCCCTAGGCCCCAGCTCCAGCCTTCCTTGCCCCATGAGGCTTGCCCTCCATTCAGACTGGGTTGCTGAGTAGCCCAGGGGCTCAGTTTTACACCCACATCTGCTTGGCTAGTTTATATCTTGAGGCTGCAGCTTGTCCCCCACCTATTTCTGGACACTCCAGTTTGTCACTGGCTACTCCAAGAGGCTCCCTGGCACCTGACTCATCCACACTAGTTTAGGGAGCCTGACCATTGGCAGCACCTGGCCTCCATGGTGACTGAATGGGAGCACTGACTAAAGCCACAGACTGGAACCCAGACCTGGAGCCCCGGGCTGGATACCAGGCTAAGGTACTAGCAGGAGGGGCCGTGCCGTGGAACCCAGAGAGGGACAGACAGACCTCAGCTGGCAGGCACCTGGAGAAAGGCTCAGTCCAGCAGACTTCCATGACTGGGGAGACTCTCAGATAATATAGGAATTTGTTCGTTTGTCTGGTATGTCCAGTTACACCCTCTCCCCAGATCGCAGCCACTCCTGTCCCCCCCCCCCCAGCCCCCAGAAAAGAGGCTCCTGGCTGTCTATGAACACCAGTTACTCATCGTCTTCTGCCAGATGGCTTCACCGTGCATGGAGCCTGGAACCCAGCCTGACACCTATCTGTGGTCATTCTGAGCTGGCAGGAAGTGGAGGGAGGGAAGCTGGGCTGTGTCCCTGAAGCGTGTAGCTTTCCCTCAGAGGTCCCTGGCTCATGGGTGACATTCAAGCTGTGGAACAATGAAGGAGACATTCATTTTGATCTGGTCATAGCAGATGAGAGTGAAGGTGCACCTGCCATTGTTGGGCCATGTCCCCCTGCCTCAGAAACCCTCACAGTAGCCCCCAGGCAGAGCCCACCTGCACCCTTGTTCAGGAGACTACAGGAAGGTATGAAGAAATGCCCCGTAACTGGTGGTCCCCGTGGAGACTGAGGCTCGGTGGTGAAGGGAGCTACCTACGGCTGCAAGGAAGACTTCAAGTCAGGGTATGGGACACCAGTTGTCCCTGCAGCTCTCTTTACCAAGAGTCAAGCTGCTCTGTCATAGCAGGAACATGGGATTTCGGTTTCAGTGAGGCCAGAGCATAAACAAGCAGTTCTCAAGGTATGGTTGCACCACCATCTTGGCTCTAGTCTGCTGCAAAGAGCCTGTCAGCCTCCTCTGGCCACCACAGGCTTCAGCCTGTTCCTCTCGCAGAGTGAGATTCCTGGGAAAGTTCCAGTTCCCCGGGAAGTTCCTTGTTTCACACTGCGATAGCCAACTGGAGGGTCACAAATGTGTCTCTCTCTCTCTTTTTTTTTCCAGTTTTTTGAGACAGGGTTTCTCTGTGTAGCCCAGGACCCTGGCTGTCCTGGAACTCACTCTGTAGACCAGGCTGGCCTCGAACTCAGAAATCCACCTGCCTCTGCCTCCCCAGTGCTGGGATTAAAGGCATGTGCCACCATGCCCGGTTACAAATGTCTCTTTAGAATATCAATATGTTCACCCCTGCCAGGCTGGCTACAATCTACTGCTTCTTAAATGCAAGCCTGTGCCACCACCTGCTGTACCTTGATATACTGTATCCTGTATCTCTTTGAAGGAAAGCCACAGTAAATCCTTCCTCCCTATGTGGCTTATCCTGAGATTTTTTGGACACAGCAACAAGAAAAGTTAACAGGAGGTCATCTTCCTTCTTTTTTTTTTTTTCGAGACAGGGTTTCTCTGTGTAGCCCTGGCTGTCCTGGAACTCACTTTGTAGACCAGGCTGGCCTCGAACTCAGAAATTCGCCTGCCTCTGCCTCCCGAGTGCTGGGATTAAAGGCGTGCGCCACCACGCCCGGCTTGGTCATCTTCCTTTTTAAACATCAGCTCCACCTGCTCAGCAGTCAGGGAAGCCGGCTCACCTTTCTGTGTGACTAGTCTGTCCCTGTTAGATACTACATTCTTCACCCTTCCTGTAGGCCCCAGAAATCTCCTTCTACTCTATGCTTTTAGGAACGTGGTGATTGGGGGTGGGGGAGCAGGGGTGTCCACATAGGTAGATGTATGACACTTATCCTTTTGTGGTTAGCTTTTTCATTTGTCATAATATTCTCAGGACTTACTTATGTGATAGTGTGTGTCAGAATCATTTTAAAGATTTCATTTGTATTTATGTTTGTGGGGGATGTGTCTGTGGAAACCAGAAGACAGCATAGGACCCTCTAGAACTGGAGTTACAGATGGCTGTGAGTCACCTGATCACCGGATGTAGGTGCTGGCAGCTCAGTCCTTTGGAAGAGCTGCAAATGCTCTTAATTACTGAGTCATTTCTCCAAAACCAAACAATATAATTGATTTATTTTTTGCGTTTCTTTTTTTTTTCCTCATTCTGGTCAACCCTGCTCCTTCTGGTCTGCCCCACTCGCTCTGGCCAGCCCCGCTTGCTCAGTCCCTGCTCTCTTCGGTCTAAGGATTCATTTTATTATTATTATTCATAAGTACACTATAGCTGACTTCAGACGCACCAGAGGAGGGCGTCAGATCTCATTACGGGTGGTTGTTAGCCACCATGTGGTTGCTGGGATTTGAACTCAGCACCTTCGGAAGAGCAGTCGGGTGCTCTTACCCGCTGAGCCATCTCACCAGCCCTTTTTTTTCGGTTTTTCGAGACAGGGTTTTTCTGTATAGCTGTGGCTGTCCTGAAACTCACTTTGTAGACCAGGCTAGCCTCGAACTCAGAAATCTGCCTGCCTCTGCCTCCCAAATTCTGGGATTAAAGGCGTGCGCCAACATGCCTGGCTTCATTTATGTTTTTGCAAGTTTGTCTTTTTATTTTTTAAAGCTGGGGACTGACCCAGGGTCTTGAGCTTGCTAAGTGAGGAGTCTGCCATAGAACTAAGCCCCCAGCCCCTCAGCTTTGCTTTTAAGTCCAAATGAGATTCCACTACATAGACAACCACATTTTGTTTATTATCCACTGTACCGTTAACAGACATTGAGATTTTCTATACCCGTTGGCTCCAGGAACACAGTGGCTTGCATGTCCTTGAGGCCATTTTTACTTGTTTGAGAGATATGCTTAGAAGTAGAATTACTGATAATTTAGTAATTCAAAATTTAGTGTCTGGAGAGATGCAGGGTTCTCTTTTACACCAGCTACACCAGTTCATATTCCTACTGACAGCGTACAGGGCTCTGGTTGTCCGCAGCTGGCCCACACTTGTTAGTTCCTGTTTTGTTTGTTTGTTTGTTTGTTGTTGTTTTTGTTTTGTTGTTATAGCTGTTTTTTGAGAAGCCACCTGTAGGGAGGAGGTGGGATCTTGGGTCATGTCTGCTCTTGTGATTGGTGGTGCTGGGCGTCTGTCTTGTGCCTTCAGGTGTTTGTCTTCTAGCATTTTTCAATCTTACTACTCCAGGCTATTCTGATCGTTGCCCATTTTGTCTTATTCTGTTTGGTTTTCTTATTTAAAATATTTAAGGGCTGGGGAGATGGCTCATCCATTAAGAGCACTGACTGTTCTTCCAGAGGTTCTGAGTTCAATTCTCAGCAACCACATGGTGGGTCACAACCATCTGATCTGAGATCTGATGCCCTCTTCTGGTGTGTCTGAGCTAGCTACCGTGTACTCATATACATAAAATAATTAAATCTTTTTTGTTTGTTTGTTTGTTTGCTTGTTTGTTGAGACAGGGTTCCTCTGTATAGCCCTTAGCTGTCCTGGAACTAACTCTGTAGACCAGGCTGGTCTCGAACTCAGAAATCTGCCTGCCTCTGCTTCCCAAGTGCTGGGATTAAAGGCATGTGCCACTACTGCCTGGCAAATAAATCTTTAAAATATTTATTTTTATTATTTCAATTTATCCCTTGACAACTCCATACACGTCTATAATGTATTTTGACCAGGATCACGCCCCACCCATCCCCACTAATGTGTTCTCTCTCCTACCCTAGGAACCTTTCTTCCCAACACCCCCCTACCCCCACCCCCACTCATGTGTTTGTTTGTTTCCAGACAAGATCTGTCTGTGTAGCCCTGGCTGTCCTGGAACTGGCAATGTAGACCAGGCTGGCCTTGAACTCAGAGATGCGATGCCTCTGCCTCCTGAGAGCTGGGATTAAAGGGGAGCACCACCAGTCTCAAGTGCCTCACTGATCTTATCACAGGTCACTCGCTCTCTGCACAGTTTTGAGGCAACTCCTCTCCTTATCATGTCAGATGGCTAAAGACATTCCAGATGTTTCCCTGACCATCCACCTCTACTGTGTCACCTTGTGCATAGACCTTGTAACTCTTCCTTCTGTCTCAGAAGCACCTGAATTGCCTTGGTCATATTCACAGGGTTTTATTCCAACCCCAGGCACCAGCAGCTCACACACACACACATATACACACACACATACACACACATGTGCACACATACACTTTCGTGCACACTTTCATGCACATATACATGCACACACACATATGCATATCCAAGTGCACACACTCTCAAAAACACACACACATGTGCACACACACATATGCTTTCATGCATACTTTCATGCACAAACACGTACACACACATGAGCATGCACACCACACACACACACACACACACACACACCAATACACCCTGCCCAACTGTGGAATTTCTTTTGCGGTTGGAAGGAGTCAGTCTGCAATATTTGGCCATGTGAAAGAGCCTTGGGAATTCCACACTGAGCAAAAGAAGCCAGACAGGAAACATGACATGCTATAGGACTCTATTTTTAAGTAATGTCCAGAATAGGCAAATCCACAGGGACTGAGCAGGGATCACAGCTGCTTGGGGCTCAGGGAGGGGGATGGGCCATGGGTGTTTCCTGGGGACAGTTTCCTTCTGGAACAAGAGGACTGCTCTGCAGTGGGCAGTGGTGATGGTCACACAGTGGTCTAGATGTGTAAATACTACTGTTTCCTCCGCCTTAAGTTGGTTAATATAATGTTCTTTGGATTTCACCACATAGTGTGCACAGTGGGGAGGGGTGATTTTATTTCCTTTAGTTTAGTTTAGGCTGGCCTGTATGCACCACCGTGCCTGATTTACAAGGTCCTCATGCGTGTGAGGCAAGCACTCTACCAACTAAATACATCCCTTATTTTATTAATTTATTCTTGACTACTTGAGATGGGACCCTACTGTGTAGCTCTGGGTAGTCTGAAACTCACTCTGTAGAACAGGCTGGCCTTGAACTGGAAGCAAATTCTCCCGAGCTTAGTGCTGGGATTGCAAGTGTCCAGCAACATACCAGACTGATGTTTTCAGTAACATAAAAGCCAAACAGACAAGTATCTCCAAGAGATGCCGTAGCATACGTAGCACCTGGCCTGGCCAAGGGAGCCAGGGAGGGAATGGTCTCAGGGAGGGGAGGCAAGAGCCAGGAGCCAGGCCTCGCTTCAAGGATTCTAGAACTGGCCCAGCCCTCAGGGGACACTCCCTGTGGGCCCTCCTGCTTCTGTTGGTGCTGCTGCTTCTGTGCCATCCCTGGCCTTAGCTTATGAGAGCCACAGGAACCGTAGCTGTGGTGACACTGCACTATTTCCCTGTCCCCTTGGAGAGGCTGTTAGGAAGCTCATACTGCCCACTCTCTTGCCTGGAGCAGCAGCAGGTGCAGCCTGCCTCCCAGCCCGGGTGTCCCCAGCAGCCCGCCCTGCCCGGATTGCAGCCTGAAGAAGAACAAGCTCTTTCTTAGGGAGCCATTTTTATGAAAAGACGGCCCTCAAGCCCCAGCCTTAGCCCGTGTTTTGCCCTTTGCGGGAAAGTGGGCTGGTTCCTGATGAGCTCTGAGCTCTGGGCCCTGCTGTACCTTCCTGGGGAGGCCAGGCAATGTTGGCAAGCTGTCACTGCTGTCTGGTGTTTCTGGCCAATGTCAGCGCTTGGCCAAACCACCAGCTTGTTGAGCACAGCTGTGGTAGGTGGGGCTCTTTTCAGGGTGAAAGGCTGTCTCTGAGTGTGACAGGCCCCTCCCCCGAGACAGGGACAGTGCAAGCTCACCCTAGCCTTCCACTCGCCCTTGCCCACGGATCCCAGGGCGGGCTGCATCTTGCTATAAATGTTGCAGTGCCTCTGTTTCTCTCTGTGTTCCCAGGAGGTTGAGATTGGGATGTACCTGGAGGTGCTGTGCCCTTGGCAGGGTGCGGATCTTCCAGGTAGGGGTGCCCCTGGGGTGTCCATTGTGGTATTCACCATACAGGTTTGTCTGCTGACTCTGGGGAGTCTCGATACCTTGCAGAAATGCTCATTTGTTGCAGTTCAAATGTTTACAGAATGCCTGGGCGGGGGTGGTGGGCAGCTCAGTGGCCAAGCACTTGCATAGAATGCAAAAAGCTCTGGGTGTTTGATTCTTAGTACTACACACACACACACACACACACACACACACACACACACCAGACGCTAATGGTACACACTCACACATACCCATGCACACATACTCATACACATTCATATTCACTCACATACACACACACACACACAGAAAGGGGAGAGGGAGAGCTCAGCCTAAGGCAGTCTCTAGATCCAGTGACCGCTGCCTTTGGAAGAGGGTGCACGCAGAGCACCAGGTAACCACCGAGGCAGAGTTGGGGTCACGCTGGGACCTCAGCCAAGGAAGGGACACCAGAGTCCCAGGAGGCCAAGGAAGGACCTGGTCAGAAGCTCTTGGGAAGTGTGGCCATCTGATACCTCAACATCACACTTGGGAAAGTGAGTCCTGTGGTTCCTTCCACCATTTGTATCCTTTGGCTCTGGCAGTCCCAGGACTCCCTCTTCCCCACGCTCTGTTTCTGTGCCTTCTTTCCTCAACCATGACTCCTCCCCGAGTGTCTGGGTGGACCCTGTTGGAGCTACTCAGATCAGGACGAAGGCAGGAGGCAGGGAGGTTTGGAACCCATGCTAATAAAGAATGCTCTTCTTCTTCACTGTGATGGAGTTGTGAGGCCTGGGACACCTGGAAAGTGACCGAGAGCCCCAGAGTCTCCCCAGTTGCATCTCTAGCACAAGCTATCTGCGAACGGCCAGAAAGAGGTTGAGAGGTGGCTGTGGCCTCAGGCTCTGGAGGCCCAGCTGCCTCTCTGTTCTTGCAATCACTGAAAAAATAGAGTATTTTACTTGATGAATTTTGGTTTTGGTTTTGGTTTTTCAAGACAAGGTTTCTCTGTGTAGCCCTGGCTGTCCTGGAGCTCACTCTGTAGACTAGGCTAGCCTCGAACTCAGAAATCTGCCTACCTCTGCCTCCTGAGTGCTGGGATTAGTGTTTTTGGTTTTTTAAACATAAAAACTGACTCTTTAAGGCATAACTACTCAAATTTTAGGTTCCTACAAGCTTTATTGAGATGTCAAAAAACTGTAAGATCAGGCTGGAGAGATGACTCAGTGGTTAAGAGCACTGACTACTCTTTCAGAGGTTCTGAGTTCAATTCCCAGCAACCACATGGTGGCTCACAACCATCTGTAATGGGTTCTGATGCCCTCTTCTGGTGTGTCTGAAGAGAGTTACAGTGTACTCTAAATAATTCTTCTTCTTCTTCTTCTTCTTTTTTTTTTTTTTGTTTTTTTTGAGACAGGGTCTCTCTATGTAGCCCTGGCTATCCTGGAACTCACTCTGTAGCCCAGGCTGGCCTCGAACTCAGAAGTCTGCCTGCCTCTGCCTCCCGAGTACTGGGATTAAAGGCGTGCGCCACCATGCCCGGCTAAAATAAATTATTCTTAAACAAAAGAAAACTGTAAGATTCACTGCCACTGTGCTGGCATTTCCAAAAGTGAAGGCACCAGGATCAAATGTTCAAAGTCAAGCTCTTTTATCCCACCTTTAAAGGCACACACCTTTAATCCCAGCACTCAGGAGGCAGAGGCAGGTGATCTGCGCCCCCATGCCCGGCATAGCTGTCACTTTTATGTAATTCCAGAACTTTATTTTTTTCTAATCACCTCCACAGTAAGTCTTGTGCTCACCCAGGACACCCTTCCCCAGGGACTCTGGCAATCCCCATCTGTGGCTGGTCTCTGTGGACTAGGCTGCTCTGGACATTCCTGTAAACAGAGTCGTGGCCCCTGCAGCCTCCCGCCTGGCCTCTGCACTGAGTAGCCTGTTTTTGTGGTTCATCCCCATTCCTTCTGCACGTGTGTCCGTGTTTCAATTCTGCCTGTGCCTTCCTCTCTTCCATGAGCCTCCCTGCCAGGTCATCTCTGCCTTCCTCTCCTCCATAAGCATGACCACTCCCAACCAGGCCATGCCCTCTAGGTCAGCTGCATCCAAGGACTGTCCCCATGGCACCCCATAACCCCTTGCATGGAGCAGGATTGTAGAATGATCTTCAACATCAGTTGCCAATGCCTCTGTGACACTACAGTAGTCCCTAAGACTTCTGGCCACAACCAGCAGGTGCATGGCCCTCCTTGCCCAACCAAACTGCCACCAGATACAGCCTTTGTACATTAACTGAAGAGTCTCAGAACCTTGTTTCAGCCCTGGTCAGGGAACAGGGGAGAGCCGGACACTAAGGGTCCTCCTACCTAGAGGTGATTGCTGCCCCTGCCTGACATGGGAAGGAGTTGCTCTTCTCTGGGTCAGGTCTATCTTGATCACCCTTTCCAGAGGGTTCCAAGAGAATCAGAAACTCAAAATCCTCTAATACCTAGTCAGCCATGAGCTCAAGACCAAACCAAAAGCCCACACACCCTCCAGGTGAGCTGTTTTGGGTCACTCTGCGGACAACACGAACAGAGATGGCTACCCCCAAACTTCACAAGGACCATGTCAGAAAAATCAGGGCAGCTCTGATACCTGGGACCCTGCTGACCCTCTACCCAGACATCTTCTCTCCCTCAGTCTTGGGGCCCTCCTACCAACAGGGCCCCTCCGGCTAGCACAATCCCTTTGCTCTCCCAACTTCGGACCCCAACGGGCTCTGTAACTAGGCCAAGAATGAATAAATAGCAGTATAGCTGGTTGTCCAGGACCCCAGAGCTTCAGGTGACAACCCCTCTTCGTGCCTCGCCTACATGCCTCCAGGCCCGCAGCTTCGTCGCAACGCTGCAAGATGGCGCTGCGGCGAGAGGAGGACGGGCGCGGGGCAAGGCGTCGGTGTCCTGCGCCGCCGCCTGCTCCAAGCGCTGGGGCTGTTCTGCGCTGGTGGGGCCAGCCGTTTGTCGCATCGTGGCACAGCTACAGGCGGTCAGTGCAAAAACAGCACCCTAACCGGTGTAAGCGCCTCCCGACAAGCCACCCCCAAACCTGCGAGTAACCCTGTAACCATGAGCTCCTGGGTCCCCACCTATTATTTCCTTCCACTACTCAGCTCTGCACCTCCA
This sequence comes from Mus minutoides, assembly GCA_902729485.2. NCBI lineage: Eukaryota > Metazoa > Chordata > Mammalia > Rodentia > Muridae > Mus > Mus minutoides. The sequence goes on along the minus strand of LR750492.1, from coordinate 15,517 downwards.
GGGCCACTCCCGTCTGTAACCTCCTCTATGACCCTTGGCCTCCGTGACAACCACCACAACGTCAGTGACCTCTTAAGATGCCCACAGTCTCAAGTCAGCTTCCAGTCTCAGTCGCTCCCCCATCTAGGGCTTGGCCCCTCATCGTCATCTCAGCCTCCCCTGACCTCTGACCTCCGTACTCTCCTCTATCTCCTCTATCACCATAACCTGCCTGGGTGCCCCTGACCTTCAGCACAGGCATCCATCGGCTCCTTCCTCCAAAACCTCCACCCACTTAGGAGCAGACTCTTCTGGAGCCTCAAAGCTTCGGTGACCCCACTGTCTCCATCTCAACACTCCGTGTCTCACAGCCACAATGTCTCTCCTCCCTGTCCGGTCCAGTCTCCATCCCAGTAGCCGGTAGCCGGTAGCTGAGGCCTGCATACCCTTTCCCTCAGCCCACACCCTTAGTATGCCAAGACCTGCGTGTCGCTTCTCTGCTGTGTCTCCGCTCGATGCTCCTCAGCTCCCATAACATCGGCCTCTGGGCCCTCTCCCCAGCCTGCATCCTTTAGTGTCCCACAGCCTGTAACCCTCCTTCTGCCTCTGTCCCCTATCCTTTCCCCCAGTCTCCATGCCTCCCAGGCTTCGGCCCCCTCCGTATCATCTGTGCACTCCTACCTCCCCTCCGTGCCCTCAGCCTTCATCCTGCACCGCCCCCCCCCCCCCCCCCCCCCCC
>LR750492.1:0-14699 GCA_902729485.2 Mus minutoides | reverse complement strand
AGGCGCCTAGTCTGTCGCCGCCCCCACTGGTGCCCGCGCTGCGGCGGTGGCTGGGGGCGCTAGGAGCGGGGGGGCCGTGCGCTCCGCACCTGCGGAGGCCGCTGGACGATGATGCCGGAACGCCGGCCCAGGCCGCCGGCGTTCTGAGCTTAAGCACAGCGCCCACCCCGGGGATGCCCATCGCGCTGCTGGCCCTGGCCATGTCGTCGTCCTTCTTCAACCCCAGCTTTGCCTTCAGCTCCCACTTCGACCCGGGTGAGTCCGCGCGGCGCCCTCGGAGGCGGCCTTGCGGCTGCGACTACCCCCCCACCTGTCTCCCCACCGCCGACATGATGCTGCTGGAGCCACGGTTTCCCATTTTGCCTGGAAATTAACCCTTTCTCCGCCCTGAGTCCCCGCAGAAGAACAGGGACCGGCGAGGACCCACTACAGGTCTCCGGAGGTGGGCAGGCCTTGGGGCCAGACCCTGTACAGCCGGCCCCTTCAGCGCTGGCTGGCAGCATCAGCCCCTGCCTCTTTGGATGCCTCCCTGGCACAGGTAACTGGGACAAGAGGGCCTGTGTTGGCCCCAGGTGTCCCGGAGAGAGGTTGCCAGGACTCAGGGCCCCCGGGGAGGTGACGGGTGTTCTGCGAGGCAGGGCAGGAGCCCAGGCCCGCTGTGGAAGCTTGCTCATCCACGTTCTGGCGTTGACGGCTCCTTCCTAAACCTAGTGCTGTTTTCTGCAAATCCCTGTCCAGGCAGCGTGCCCCTCTCCCTCGGCAGCCTGTGGTGGGTGTGGGGACCGACTAGCATGAGCCCACTTGAGGTCCCACTCTAGAGAGGTGGTGCTGACTAACTGCACAGGACCTGGGGTCGGGCATCTTGCTCCACCTGGCTAGTGGACATGGGGATAATGTGTTTACCACAACTAGCTGGCCAGGGTGGGCAGAGGGGGCCAGAGCAGCTGTTTCTAATCCTGATTCTGTTTGCTTGGCCTGGGAGGGAGGGGAATGAACCTGCGCCCAGGAGGAGCCTGGAGTCCCACCCACACGTCCCCGTCCCCGGAGCTTTGGCTTTGGCTGCACAGCCCAAACAAAGCCCGGCTCACATACGATGACTCTCCTGGGTCTCCCTCCTGGAGTGGGGCCAGAATGTGCAGTGATGCACAGAGTCCCCTGGGCAGGGCTGGATCTGAAGGCATTTGCTCCCAGGAAGGGGAGCCGATGGAGCTGTCTACCTGGCATAGGGCTGTAAGTGTCCTTTGCTCAGAAATGACTTCCTGGGTGAGCCAAGGGGCTTCGAGATCACCATTTCACCATGCAACCGAAGGCACAGAACCTAGGCGCTGTGTCAGTGACCCCTTAAGCCCAGGGTGGGAGTGGAGGTGCCTTGAGAAGCCACCCAAGGCCCAGACTACCTTTAGGGACAGACATCCAAGGGCAGCATCACCGTTTCAGGATGTCCCACATGGCAAGCCTCACCCAGCCCTTGGTCCTTCCAGTGGGCAGCTACTCCTGACTGGAGACAGGTGGCCTTGGAGCTGTTGGGGTAAGGGTGGGGCCTAGGCTGACCACAGTAGGGAGGAATCTATGTACCCCCCCCTGCCTGCCCCTGCTGGGCCCAGACTTGCCCTGGTGGCCTATCACCCCTTGCTCCTCCAGGGTATCCAGGACAGGAGCTCCCTTCCCCCACACCAGAGCAACAGCAGGGTTCTGCAGCTCTTGCGTTTCTTTTTGCGCAGTCGATCAGTGTAATTACAGCGTGCTGCTTTAATGATCTAAGGGGAAAAGTGTTTTAGGCAAGAGGACTTCTCTTGAGAGCTGTATGCCTGTGGACATTGTGTCCCTCCTGTCCTGATAGTCCACCCATGGGTGTGGATGACAGTGATGAGGTTGGGGACCTCAGTGGGGTGACAAACCCTGGCCCTGTGGGTGCTGCAGAGGAAATATGGAGTTCACTGTCTTCCCACTAAATCTATGCTTAAAGCCCCACCCCCACCAGAGTTCCCCGTGTCTGTCTTTGCTTTGCCTCTGTTTCCCAATCTGTAAAATGGGATGGTGATGCCTATGGCTAGGTCTGGGTTGGAGGAGATGCCTGATGAACTATTTGTTGGGGTGAGGAGGTGTGGACACAACTGGTGTCTGAGACCTCTGCACCCACGGAGGGGGAGTGGCTTTTCCTCATGCTCATAATACAGAGAGATGATCTATCTGGGCTGTTGGAGCCACCAGAACTCAAAGGAGGTCTCATGTACACAATGGCTGAGGAGCGTTTTTGTGGGCTCCCAGCGCCCCCCAACAGGGTGCTGAGGCTGAACATAATCATGGGGTGTCACGTGCTGGCCAGACAGGCACCCAGAAGGGCCGGCCACCTGTAAAGTCTGACTCTTTGCTCCCTGGCATGTAGATGATCAGGAAGGATTTCTTGGCAAGCTTGGCTCAGTGGCCTCTTTGCTCTGTGGTCTTGGGCCATTCTTTCAGCCTCTTGGAGATCACTCTGCAGGTAGGCAGAACGTGGAAGACAAAAATGATGGAAGTCTTCATGGAGGGCAAGGGTGGCTGGGAGGAGAAGGAGCCCATAACCACGTAGTCATCTCGCATCGATGCAGGGGGATGATCTTATTTCTCACTCTCCACACCAGTGTGCCAGGTGCTGAGATGGGCAGGCCTCAGTCAGGGCACGATGGTTGCTGGAGCCTGGTACCATCCCTGGTGCCAGCAGTAGCGGTGAAAGGTGAAAGATGAAAGGGGTGCTTTACTAGGGGTTCCTGTACCCCCAGCATGCCTTGGGGCTGCCCTGAATGCCGGAGCTCTGGGAGATGCCCCCACCCCCGTTTGCTCACCTCCTGATGTCTGGCCCTCTCTGGTCCTTAGCTTCCTGATCTGTAAGGTAGCCATGTGGTGGTGTGGACACTGAGCACAGGCAAACAACAAGTAAGGCTAGTCAAGATGGCCTCTGCCGGGGTCTAGCCTGAGGCCTGTGGGCTGTGGAGCTAGCATCCGTTTGCAGAAGCTCAGAGAGCGCATGGCGGTCCCGCTCAGTCATTCAGCATTGCCCACGTACCCTGCACTGTGCCTTGGTATCTCTAGCCTTCCTGCTTACATCATTGCCCACGTACCCCGCACTGTGCCTTGGTATCTCCAGCCTTCCTGCTTACATCCCGGTCCTTGTACAGGTCCTCACTCCATGTTGGGCTCCTAAGGAAGAGCCCACTGTGCCTTCCTGGAATGGTTGTTCCCTTGGTGTCCGCGTGTGGCAGGGTACAGAGCTGGCATTGCTGGGATTGTGGCGACTGTGGCAGAAGAGGTTTGGTCTGAGTAGCACATGGAGCTTGGGACGAAGGGAGCCCTGGAAATGGGCCAGGGAGTCCCCAGGAGTCCTGGTCTCTGGCTCATAGATATACTTGGACTATGAAAAGTTGTGTCCATTGAGTGACATGACACCCTGATCCTCGGTGGACCTGGCTGAAGGAACCGGTTCACCCGGCCTTCATAACAGCTGGACCTAGAGCACAGGCACTGCCCTGGCTTGTCACCTTACCCTATGGGCCCAGGGACAGGAAGGTCAGAGCCTGGATTTAAGGCTGACCCTACCTCAGTATGACCTCGTCTCCGTGAGTCACTAGAGCCTCTAGGTTACAGGTGACCAGGCTGAGAGGTAACTGAGCAAGGACCTGACTGGCAGTGGCCATATACAGACTGCTCCTCAGAGAGATAGCACAGGAGGAGCACTAGAAGGTTTGTCCTCCAAACACCACAGCTATATACCCACAGGTATGCAGGGCTCTGTACATGCGTGGCACATGTAGACAGGGATGTGGAAAACCTGCAAACACACACCTCCCAAATGGCAGATGAGGCAGGGCTATTCAGGCTGGCATGTCTATGTCCAAGTGCACCTGCACGCACATGCACACACACACAAACATACACACACACACATATACACACACACATACACACACACATACATACATACATACACACACATATACACAAATACATATACACACGCACACATACACAGACACACACACATACACATACATACACACACGAACACACACACACACACACACACACTTTGTGTGCACATACAGCGTACAGGCACCTCTGTGGGCATCCTTGTGGGTGTGAGAACCCTTCTCCTGGGAAACCTCTCTAGGACATGGGGTTCTTTGCTGAATCCCACTGTTCTAGCTCAAGGACAGAACATCTGCATGTTTGTGCTCCCTTGAGAGGTATCACCGGCTCCATGTCCACCCAGCACCTCAGGGTGGGGTCTTGTTGAGAAAGAGGATCTACAAAGACAGTTTGTAAAGGTGAGGTCATACCGAGGCAGGGTGAACCCTAAATCCCATGGCAGACATCCTGCTACGACACAGAAATGGAAGGAGATGGGGCGGGGTGCAGGGGATAGGGGTGGAGACTGGAGCGGAGGAACCCTCCATGAGCAGAGGCCTGTCTAGACCCCACGCTGGAAGAGCTAACAAGGCCTCTCCCCAGGCCTCACTGAGCCTGCTTGCTGCTGGGCCAGGAAGGAACCACTCTCACAGAAGCCACCAGTTTGGGGATCTCCACCCAGAGCATCTCCGAAAAATAGTGCATTTTCCCTCAGGCCTAGGGACCTAGGCAGGAGCTGCAAATCTGGAGCTCGCTTTGTGTCTGTGTGTACATGGTGGGTCCCGATGAGTAATGTCCTTGCTGTCTCTGGCACCTGTCCTGCACTCTTGGAGCATTTTCTGAGGGCAAGCTGTGCCCAGCCCTCTGCCAGGCCCTCCTCCTGGGACTGGGACCAACTGCTTTTCTCCCATGGCTCTTGAGACGGGGACTAGGGTCAACCGGAGGGAGCATGATGCAGATCATGATCAGGGGACCCTCTCTTACTGTCTTGTTCCCAGGTAGGATGAAGAGAGTCAGCTGAGAGCCTTTTCTATAGTAGAGAGACCTCTGTGCCATGCCTGGCCCTTGTCATGTGATAATGTAGGTCATAGTGCCTGTTGGGGCTTTGATTTCAGACCCCTGTAGGCTGGGCCCTGCCTGGCTGTCACAGAGGAACCAGTAGCATTGGGACCAGTGTCTGTGGCCTACCCCGCCCCCAGCTCAGGAAGCCAGCAGAGGAAATGAGGGCAGTGGCCAAAGCCAGAGCCCGTTCCCAGGCTGACAGTCTGGGTGGATGGTGGCCTGAGGACTGTCACAGGAGGCAGAGTCACGTGGCATCCCCCCCATCTACTTCCGTCAGGGCCAGGGCTAGGGTCAGGGGGCTGGGACATGAGGGTGGGGAGTTCTCCAGAAGGCTACTCTGGGTGGGGCAAAGCTGGAGCCTCATAGGAGCAGCCGCCAGAGCCGGTATGTGGGGATTCTGGGAGGACGCTGCCGACTCTGTCCCTGCCAGCCCGGGGGGGGGGGGAGGATCTCTGATCCAACCAGGACCCTACCTGAAGCAGTGGCAGTTCCTAGAGTGGGGAGGGCCTCTGCTGGGCAGCCAGGGTCACCTGTCCCAGGTGAGGTGAAGCAGGTGCCTCTCACAATGGTGATGGTCATACCTTCCCCGTCTCTATACCATCACCCCAAGTTTGCATGAGTCCCCACCTTCTTGCTAAGCAACAGAATCCAGCACTACTCACACACCTCCGTCTCTGGGGAGGTATGTCTGTCACTGGCTTACTGACTTGGGCACATGGCATCAGGGACCCCTTGACCATTTGGCCTTGGGCTCCACCTGCCTGCCCTGTGAATCCGATGGGATGGGAGCCAGGATCCCAGACTGGGCTCTGGAGGAGGCCAACCTGCACTCAGAGACTGAGCTTTGAGGCCCACTGGGCGTCTGGACACTGCTGCAAGGTGGAGATAGGGTCTATCATGGCTCTGGCTTCCCTCTGCACCCCATTTCCTAAGATTCGCCCCCACTCTCTGTGCTGCCTTGGAGGGAACCTAGGGATGGTGTGTACCAGTCAGGTACTCAGAGCTGAGTGGCTGGCTCTGAATTTGCCAATAACTTTCAACAGGGTACCAGGCAGTGACCTTAACACCACACCCAGGTGCTCCTGTAGCTTGTGCCTTACTCTGAGTGGCTGCAAGGTCACCTGGGAAGGCTGACCTAGGTAAGGAAGGTGTAGTCGGCTCTGGAGGGTTTGTTTTCTGGGGACATGGAGCTATCTGTGGGCCACACTGTGGGACCTCCTTGAGTCCCCAACTATTTTCAGTGGCGCACATATGCTTAGGTGCCCCTGAGGCTCTGTGGCTTCACGTCAGTCAGACACACCGATGTCCATACGATGGACCATACTCCAGGCCCTGGCAACCCCCTTGTCCCACAGAGCCACCTATGGCTTCCTCAGGCCTCTGCAGGATATGGTGTCGCCCACACCTTAGGAACAGAACGTCAGAGGCGTCCACTCTGGGGGTAGGCACTGGCTTCTGTCCAGCTTTGGCTGTCTGTCTGTCATGGTGATGCTCCTGTGAGTGTTTCGGGAAAAGCACCGCCCACTTTCCTCCCTCCCTCCCTTCCTTCCTTCCCAGCATGTTCTGCCTACAACTACTAGCCCCTCCCTTCACTTTACTGAGACGTAATTTGCATATTATACATTCATCTCTGAGAGCATAGAATTCATGGTTTTTATTATTTTTAGAGTTGTGAGGTCTTCACTATAGTCCATTTTTGGAACATTTTGTCTTGTTAATAATCACCCACACCAATTAGCCACGACTCCTGTCACCACTCTGCTGTCCCTGTCCGGGTCCCGTTGATCATTCCTGTCATAACAACCTGTCCCATGTCATGTCTCCTGGTCTCCATGGTCAGTCTCTGCTGAGCACACACTGCAGAAGTTGTCCTAGACACTATTGTGTGGCTTCCCCGACCCTACAGAAGGTGTCGTCTCAGGAGCATGGTGCCCTGGCATGTCTGTCCTTGGGTACTGAGGACCTCTGTGAGGCCGCCTGGCTAAGTGGAGTGAGAAGGCTGTTGGCCTGTCTACTCCCTTACATTCTTGTTCTGTCAGTGACCACAGTGCAGTGCAAAGCAGGGTGGACACCTCTGTCCAGCATGAAGGCCAGGGTGGGAGTGTTTGCCCCCGGCACTGGCACACTTCCCCTTTTGCCTTCAGTGAGGCACGTTGGCCACTCAATTAGCCACTTCCTGGGCATCGCTGGGTGCAGGCCATTGTATATCCTGGAGCTGCCTGGAATCCTTTTGGCACTCACTAGTCATGGCTGAGAGGCACTTCCTGGCTGACTCGTGAGAGAGGATGACAGGAAGGACACTCCACGATTGCCCTCAGGCCTGTCCTGCCCACACAGGCCTGCCCAGCCCACAGAGATGCCTCATTCTCTATCCAGAGGACCTTGTTACTAAGAGTGGGACTGTGGCAGCTGCCCAGGAGCCGGAACTTCTGTTTTATCTTTCCTTACAAGTCCTGACTAAACATAGCCAAAGCCGGTGTGCTCTATGCGCTTCTCGGTCTAGTTGAGGACTTGTGGGTTTCTCGGTCTGGTTGAGGACCTGTGGGTTTCTCGGTCTGGTTGAGGACCTGTGGGTTTCTCGGTCTGGTTGAGGACCTGTGGGTTTCTTGCTCAGCCAGCTACAGCTTAGGCTGAGCTTCTCATGTGTGAGAGTTGGGGTTCCAAGATGATCGAAAAAATCAGGCCAAGGGGCGTGTGTCAGGAGGCCGCAGCATGTCCTTTTAAAGGGAGCAGACAGTGTGCCTGGAGGGGGGAGCAGTTTGGGGATGGAGCTCCCAGGACAAGCTCTGACTTTGTCATTCCCATAAGCCACCTGAGCTGGCTGGGTGTGGGGTTCTCAGATGGGAGGCACAGTGCACACTGAAGAACTACTCCATCCTTGGACCAGCCTGGGGGCGCTGGGATGCTAGAAAAAGGGGTGAGGGGCTTGGAGGTCAGACTTGGCTGTAGTTTTGACATGTGTCAGTGGAGGTGGGGTCACCTGTGAGTGTCCTGCTGTGGAACTCCCTTCTGTTCCCAGTCTCCTTGGTGGACTTGATTTCAAGGTGCCCTCTGGAGGATCCAGGAAGGCAAGATTTGGGGTCTTGCAGAAGAATCCTAGGAAGCCCTGTGGGGGGTCCCCTGCAAGAGTAGAGGGGTGGCACTGACCCCTCGTGTGTGCCTTAGGATGAGAATGCACATGTGAACACTCCATGTGAGATGTGTTGGCGGGGCAGAGTGTGTATGCTCACGTGAGCGTGTCTGTGAGCGTGTGTATAGGTGAGCCACAGCTACTGTGTCTATGTAGGTGTGAGTGTAATGTTTGTGCATGTATTTGAGCACTTGACAGGGATGGGGAGATGAGTGTGAAAGCAGCTGTTGGGTACATGTGTTTATGTGCATATGTGCACAGGTGTGTGTGCATCTGAACACAGTGTAAAGGTGTGACCCCCAGAACCCCTCTGCCCTCCTTGTTCCTGCCTGCTCTCTTAGGCTTCTGGGTACAGATGGTCATTTTATGTCCATGTTTACCCGGATGACAGAGGGGCACCAATGACCTGCCCTCCTGGAGCCGATCCAGGGTCTGAAAATAATGAACCAGGTCAAGCATTCATGTAGTCTTTTTCCTGTACCCACCTGCCAACCAGCTGTCCTTATAACCTGGCCAAGCTGGATCTGCTTCCTTCAGCGCACCCCCCCCCACACACACACCAGGCAGGACAGTGGGAGGTGTGCGTGGAAACGCTGGTGGGCAGCAGATTTGTCGGCAGCACAGTAGTCTCCAGGCAGGTCAATTTGCAACTCATTTAGTTGCGGCTACTTTGTATCCATCGGGCACAGTGTTCTGCTGTCGGAGGGAAGTGATTCTGTAACTCAAGCTTCCCATCCGACATCCTAAACATCCTAAACAATGCCCAGAATTCCATGTGGCAGCCTGAACCTGCCTTGTATGCTGGGGCTGAGAGGCTGGGGAGGCTGGGAAGGAACTGGTGGATACTGCTGCCTTTTTCTTTTAGTCTTTTTCTCTTCTTCTTCTTCTTCTTCTTCTTCTTCTTCTTCTTCTTCTTCTTCTTCTTCTTCTTCTTCTTCTTCTTCTTCTTCTTCTTCTTCTTCTTCTTCTTTTTTTTTTAAGAATTCTTAAAAAAAAAAGAGAAAAGCCGGGTGTGGTGGTGCACGCCTTTAATCCCAGCACTCAGGAGGCAGAGGCAGGCGGATTCCTGAGTTCGAGGCCAGCCTGGTCTACAAAGTGAGTTCCAGGACAGCCAGAGCTTCACAGAGAAACCCTGTCTCGAAAAACCAAAAAAAAAAAAAAAAAAAAAAAACCAAAAAAAAAAACCCCCGAATTCTTTATTTATTTTACATTTATGAGCATGCTGTAGCTGTCTTCAGACACACCAGGAGAGGGCATTGGATCCCGTTACAGATGGTTGTGAGCTACCATGTGGTTGCTGAGAAATGAACTCGGGACCTCTGGGAGAGCAGTCGGTGCTCTTAACTGCTGAGCCATTGTTAGGTCCATGAAAAAAGACCCCACTGGAGTCTCAGGAGTTCGCGCACACAAGGAATCACAAAAGACCATCTTAATGTAATACACATGAGGGAGGTTTATTCACGGAGCTCCGCGGGACAACGCCCACCCATGCAAGAGGTGGAAGAGTCGACCACGAGGCTCGCAAACTAGAAGTTTATATAGTGAATGGGGTGGGGGTTGGGAAAATTGGGGTAGGGGATCGGGGAATTGGCACGGTTTCACATGATTGGCTAGTTCAAACATCAGCAAGAGCCCTAGGTAGCAGCTTGAGGTAATAGCTAACTCTAAGAGACAAGGGGGCGCCAGGGTGGCCAGTTCTTCATCATCTCTCCAGCCCCCAGTATCTGTGGTCTTTTGAGGGCACAGTCTTCTCTCACAGTGCCCTCTCACAATGCCATCTTACCTCCTGGGAGGACTGATACACCTTGCTACATCTGCCTCAGTTTGCCCCCTACTGGTTGGTGGTCAGGACAGGAGGAGAATCTAGAACAGTCCAGGAGGCTGTGAAAACCTCTGTGTGTACCTTTGCTCTGGGCCCGGGGTGTCCCGTGGACAGTACCTGAATCCGGCAAGATCAAGAGGATGGAAACCAGGAACCTAACAGCTAGCTCTGTAAGACAGCACAGAGTGCCAGTGGCCTAGGCTCAGGCTGCTGAACTGGCTTCTGTGTCCCTACCCAAAGAACTATGTCCCAACTAGGGGCAAGACCTGCCTCTTCCTCCCTTCTCTGTTTAGGACCCCTGAGCTCCATTATAGTGCCAGCAGGAACTGGGAAGGGGCTTCTGGGACAGACACATGGCACCTAGGCTGCCTGCTATCCAGGCCTCCTGGCTCCAACTGCACCTGGTTTGTCTGTCTCTCCAGCTTCCTTTTTGGGGGGCTTTCCCTTTGCATCACAAGAGTTAGGGGTCCTCAGGTGCATGGAGCCCTTGTGTTCCACCTCCAGGACAGAGTCTAGCTGTATTGGCAAGATCAGAGATGCTCTGTCCTTGGAACCCACAGTGGTACTGACACAGCCCCTGAGATCCCAGGTCAGGGGTGACTGTCACACCTCCAGGATGGGGACCCCAGAGCTGCATCTGTTTAAGTGTGCCCTTTGTTCCAGGACTGTGTGGCTTCTGTGCGTGGACATTGAAGAACAAGGCTTGGGGGCAGAGCTTCCTGGGACAGGGCAGGAAGGAGGTCTGGGAAGGAGCATAGACCCAATGGGACATTGTAGGTAGGGCAGCGTTTGCTGTAAGAGCCCCTAGCCTAGGTGGACACCCAAGCGTTAAAGTGTTCTCTGCAAAGAGCACCCACACCAGGGAGGGCTAGGAAGCAACTCACTGCCTCTGAGCGAGCCGACCATTCAGGTAGCACGCCACTGCTTCTGTCTGGTTCTAAAACATCCTTGCCATCCCAGAAGGACCCTGGTTACTGTAAACCCATGTATGTCTGAGGGTTTGCTGCCCTTCACATTGGGGGATCTCATGGTGTCCATTGAGGTAGCACACCGGGTGGAGCCCCTGGGGGCTCTGAGCAGTGTCTCATCTCTCACCTCCGCGGTAGTCTTTAGCTGTCTTCAGAGGCCAGGTGGCTCACTCCTGTTCTTCAGACAGCCTGACTGCATCTTCTGCAGGACCGGGGACAGTAAGGCCACGTGGCTCTGGGGATGAGGTCTCACCCACTCATTTATTTCCCTTCTAGCCCCTGTGAGTTTGTTCCTGTGAGTTTTCATGGGTGTTTGAATGTGGGTGTGTGTGAGTGTATACAAGAAGGCTTGTGCTTTTGAGCGTGAGAGTGCACATGAGTGTCCAAATAGCATCAGTGTGTGCGTGAGCAAGTGCGCAGAGACTAGTGAATGCATAAGGGCACACAGTTGGAGCGTGCACATGTAGCTGTGTGTGCTGAGTGCACTTATGGGCACCCTTGTGAGTAGACATGATTGTGAGTGGGTATCTGAGTGTGCATAGGTGTGCCCAGTGTGGGCTAATGAGTATGAATGAATGTGAAGGTGCTACATGAGTGTTCTCAGTGTGTGCCTGCACACTTGTGGGCTCACAAGTGTGTGTGTAATACATGGGTGTATATGAATATGGGTGTGTGAATGAGAAGGTGCATGCCTGTTGCCTTAGTTAGGGTTTTACTGCTGTGAACAGACACCATGACCGAGGCAAGCCTTATAAGGACAACATTTAATTGGGGCTAGCTTACAGGTTCAGAGGTTCAGTCCATTATCATCAAGGCAGGATCATGGCAGCATCCAGGCATGCATGGTGCAGGCAGAGCTGAGAGTTCTACATTTTCATCTACGTTGCTAGTGGAATACTAACTTCCAGGCAGCTAGGTTGAGGGTCTTAAGTGCACACCCACAGTGACACACCTACTTCAACAAGGCCACACCTATTCCAACAGGGCCACACCTTCTCATAGTGACACTCCCTGGGCCCAGCGTATACAAATCATAAAACCCCTATTTGCTCACTCCCTGGCCTGCACTGGCGCTCTCTCGCCCACTGTGCCCTACTCTGCCCTCTAGGACACTGCCAATGTCCTAGAGCCTCCATGTAGCCCTTGTGGGCTTCGTATCTGGTGGTCTTAGCCCTATCACTTGCTGGCAGAAGTCCCTGGGGTAGGTTCTCCAGGTTCTGGGCCCAAGGAAAGGCCTGTGCAGGGCAGGAGTCTATGGATCCCAAAGTGGAGCATGGAAACCAGCTTTACTCTCTCGGCCAATGGCAGCTCAGCTGAGGCACCCGTACCTGGGTATTGAGTGCGGCAGGGGTGGGGTGGGCAGAGGGCTGCTTGGAGACCCTAAGGTGGGGGTTGAGTGTTAGGGTTGCGGGGTTGGAATAACTTACACATCCCATTCCAAGTGGCTTGCCCTCAGCCGCCAACATGAAACCTGAGGAATGAAGCCACCAGGTTTCTGCCGTTGTCCATCTCTGTGATGCTTCCTCATTTTCTGTTTCTGGTATTTGTGGTTGGTAGTTACACAGCCCTACATCCTGTACCGGGCTTCATGTTGCAAGGTGCAGTTGATCCAGATGAAGATGTGTTCCCAGAGCAGAGCTGGGTGAGTTTTGGCGTCTTCCCCATCCCCCTTTCTCCTCTTCACTCCTCCCCTCCCTCTCCTTCTCTCCATCCTCCCCCCTCCTTTTTCTTCTCCCTCTCCCTCACCTTCTTCTTCTCCCTCCCCCTCCTCCTCTCCCTTCTTCTCCCCTTTCTTTTCCCTTCCTCCCTTTCCTCCTCTCCCTCCCCTTCCTTCTTTCCCTCCTCCCCCTCTTCTTTCTCTTCCCCTCCTCCTTCCTCTTCTTCCTCCTCCCCCTCTGTCTCTTCCTCCTCCCCTTCCCCTTCTTGTTGAGTCAGGGCCTCCCCTGTGCTAGGTAAGCACTCTACCATTGTCCTGCACCACCGTTTGTTTTAGGCAGAGCCTTGCTATGCAGCCGGTTAGCCTTAAAACCTTTGTCCCCTGCCTGCCCTGCTTCCCAAGTGCGAGGATTACGGATGTGATCCACCGCATCCTGCTTTTACATCTTCTGCTGTAGCCACTCCAGTTATTTGATTGTGTACATGTTTATATGCTCATGTATGTGTGCATACATGTGTGTGGAGGCCAGAGACTAACATGGAGTGTCTTCCACAGTCCCTCTCAGCTCAGTTTCCAGACAAGATCCCCCTGAACCCAGTGCTCACCCATGTGATTAGGCTGTCTGGCCAGCAGACCTCAGGCAGCCTCCTGCCTCTGCCTTTCCAGTACAGGGATTACAGGAGTGTTTTTATTAAAAAAAAAAAAAATGAAGCATACTTAAAGAAACTCAGATCCAATTTTTGCTTCTGTGGTTTTTAGTTGGCCGTTTACCATTCTGTCTTCCCCGAGGAAGCTGGGCTGAGCCGCAGCTCATTTGTACAGCAGTTGGCGAGTTTGTGTGAGGCCCTGGGTTCACCCTCAGTGCTGCTGAACACCCTGAACACCCTGCTTCCAACATTCCTTCTTTTCTGTGATCCACTTAGACACCCTGTGTGGTCCAGGCACAGGAGGCTTCCGTAGCCAATGCTACACCAAGGGCTGGCCTCTCTGCTGCAGGCCTGACTGGCTGTTCCCCATTTGATCCTCTTGAATGGGAGCCTGTGTTATGTGTCAGGGCAAGCTCCCCATCTTACACCCTTCCTTCCTTTTTAAGGGGTACAGACGCGTGTGACTGACTGCCTCCGCAGTCTTCCTAGGGGACATTCTGACCTCAGTCCTCCTGTCTCCACAACCTGCAGACTGCAGCAACACTTTATGGGGAGAGTTCAAGGGTCACCCATGAGCCCTGAGGGTGACCATATGGGCACCCTCTTTCTGGGTGCTGACCACAGGACCCCCTTAGCTCCAGCTCCTTTTTATACCTTTGCTTAGCCATGCCCATCTTGGGGGCACTTAGAGGAATACTTTAGGGTGTAGTCCAGGCTGAGTCTATGTCAGGCCCAGTTACCAAGGCTGCACAAGGCAAAAAGGAGGGTTACCCTGCATCACTGATGAGGGTCCTCAGTTACTTGAGGGTGGTTCCATGCCCCTGGAAGGGATGGATACGCCAATCACTGGAAGTGAGTTTGTGTGATACAAAGGGAACCTTGTATCACTAGCGGGGAGCCTTCTGTTACTTGAAGAGTGTCTCACCTCACTGGAAGGGAGACTTGGTTACTGGAGAAGGCCTGACGTCATGGGAAGACAATCTGGAGTCACTGCAGGGGCCTCATGTCCTCATGTCCTCATGTCGCTGGAGTGAAGCCTTGCATCAGTACAGATGAGAACGCCGTCACTGGGGGGGGGGGGGAACTTCTGTGTCACTGGAGAAGACAGACCTTTGTTACTGAAGGGGTATCTTACGTCATGGGAAGTGGTGCTTCATCTCGTGTGGATGGGGTGTAGTCTCGTGTCTCTGGAGGGACAGCCCTTTGTCACTGGATAGGTTCCATGGATGCCAGAAACCACTTCCAAAGGACCCCAGGGCTCTGAGGTGCTTTCTGTTTCTGGCGGTCCCCTGGCACCTGCCTTGGCATGAGGGGAGAGGGGGCTGGAGGAGGTATGCTCTGACTTCCCACATCTGGCTGGCACTCACTCTAGGTGTACTCTGATATAGGAAAGAGCAACTCAGTCTGAGCCCAGGCTTGAGGCTCACACTCACCCTGACGCACATGGGCATGCCCGATGATGAAGCCTCTGCAGACCCTGAAGGTCAAGGGCCAGAAAGCCGAGACTCCAATAGTGAAAGACTTGCCTTTC
>LR752498.1:59224-81488 GCA_902729485.2 Mus minutoides | reverse complement strand
AAAAAAAAAAAAAAAAAAAAAAAAAAAAAAAAAAAAAAAAAAAAAAAAAAAAAAAAAAACTTTATCATGTAAATACAGGAGAGGACAAATTGTAGGATAAAAGAAAAGTGTCTTTACAGTGTACCCTGGAAAGAGAACCTGCTGGAAACTCAGCATTTTCATTGGTGATTCCATTCTCAGCACACTTCATAAATCCCCCGTTTAATGTCAGGCTGCCTTCACAGGTGAGTCAATGGAGCGTTCTAATGCTCTAGGGATGGACAGAAACTTCTAGGCTTATCTATTATTTGTTCCAAAGTTTTCTTCCCATGGTAGATTGATGGTATTTTGTCATTGTTGACCTCAAATAAATATTAACAGTTTACATCTGTAAAGGTAAAGGTTGCAAACTATACCTGAAATTTCTTTTCAAAGTTGTATTTTAAAATTTTGTTCAAAATTATACATTGGTTATATATATATATATATATATATATATATATATATATATATATATATATATATTCATACATAAAACACACACACACACACACACACACACACACATATATTATTAAGACTTCTTTGTCACAATGATGTTTTTAATCCTGCTATACTAGAGATACTGGAATCTGCTGTCATCGTGAAAAGGTTTAATTTTTTTCTTAAACTCTCTTTGTTTACTATTAATTTAGAAGGATTCCAGGTTGAAGTATTGAGGTGAGTTTATAAAATATCAGCAACAATTATTATTTCTGAATGGAAGTGAGATCAGATATTCTTAAATAAGAAACTATTGTTTATTTATCTATTTATTTAATCAAATTTTAGTTTTGTTTTCTCTCCAATAAAGAGAATGACATGGCATGGTTAGATATTTATTGTTTTTTAAGTTTGAAATCCTGGAGCAATTTGTTTGAACCAGCAGCATAGTGAATAAGTCCTAGAATTTTTTATTATTAATATTTAATGGTTTTATTCCTATTGATCTGTTCATTATACAGTCAGACTGTTTATCTCTATATGGCTCAGACTTGGTCAGTTATATAAATCAAGGAACTCATCTACATTTTTGTACACTACCTGCTTTGTTAAAAAATAATTGTTCACAAAAATCTATTATGAGCCTGAGGTCTTATGAACTCTCAATTGGATTGTCTCCCCTCTAATTCTGAATGTGTTTAAATATTAATGTTCTTAGTCCAGCTAAGCATTTACAGATTGTATCTTGATATTTTGACAGTTTTTAGTTTTATTGGAATTTTTAGTTCTTCTAACACATATATTTATAGTTGTATCATCCTTTGCATAAATTAGGCTCAATTGGCTTATGTTTATCTCTTCTTACTTTGCTCTGAGACATTAAATTGGTTATCTGAGATTCTTTTAGTTGTTTACTGTTATGACTTTGCTAGTACAACCATTTTCATTACACTTCATTTGCTTTGGTATATTTCCAATTTTTTCTCAAAATACATTGTAAAATTCTTCTTTAACCCAAATGCAACCTTTAGTAGCACGCTGTTTAATGGCTTTATATTTGTGGCATTTACAAACTTCCTGCTGGTGCTTGGTTTTGAAGTCTTATCATTAAAACGTAGAAGGATGCTTGACAAACTTTCTATACCCCTAAATTTACTGATCTGTTCAGTGGCCTGAAGTGGGATCTATTCTTAAGAATATACCATTTATGCCTCTGCCAGAGTTTTTAATATTTTTATGTTTTTAAAGCTTTTGACTATTTAATAGAATATTTGAACATGTAATGTTCAATACATACCTACACATAAATCTGCTAACTTTTAATGTAAGTTGGAAAGAAAAATTCTTGAGTTTTAGTTGATATAGTAGTTATATCTTCATTTACAATTTAATTTCTTTTGTATAAGGTTGAGAATATTATCAATATTTTATTTAATATTCATGTGCATAATTAATAAAAACTACCACTTATTTACATGATATCTAACTTCTAATTATATTTTAAATTAAATGCAATTTTACTAACAAAATGATCACAGTCATATGTTTGAAAATATTACATGAAAAATAAGAATACTTTATATTTTTCTTATAATAATTTTTAGTAAAATCATCTTAATCTAATTGATTTTAACTTTTTTCCTCTTAGAAATTTTAATATAACATATTTACTAACATCATTACATTTGCACTTATGACCTCTGCTTTAGTTTTTGTTTTTGTTTTTTTTTAGTTTTACTAATTTAGCAAATGCTTACATTTTGGTTGTAGGAATCAAATCTAAATTCTTGTGCTTACAAGGCAAGTGTTCGACCATTGAGATTTCCCAACTCCCAGGCAGTTTAAATGCTTCCTAAACACTTTGTAAATTCTCATCAGACAAGAGGGTAGTACAAATGCAATCCAGGCAATGTCTCCCAGATACATCATCATGAAACTACATCTTAGAGATTCTCCTAAGTCATTGCTATATGCAAATTCCTTATGTGAATTCTGCAGTGATAGCAGGCTGCTCTTATATAATAATTTTTTTGTAGAACATGACTTTAATATTTTCAACTGTCAATATTCAATGAACAGAGTAATTATTTTAAGATATATTTAGTTGTTTTGTCACCTTTTTATTTCTGATATTGTTAATTTGGATATATAGACTCTGTGCTCTCTGGTTAGTCTGGTCAAAGGTTTATCTATCTTGTTGACTTTATCAAAGAACCAGCTCCTGGTTTTGTTTGATTCTTTGTATAGTTCTTTTTGTTTCTATTTGGCTGATTTCAGCCCTGAGTTTGATTATTTCCAGCAGTGTACTCCTCTTGGGTGTATTTGCTTCCTTTTGTTCTAGAGCATTTAGGTGTGCTGACAAGCTGCTAGTGTATGCTCTCTCTAGTTTCTTTTTGGAGGCACTTAGAGCTATGAGTTCTCTTGTTACCACCGATTTCATTGTTTCCCATAAGTTTTGGTATGATGTTTCTTCATTTTCATTAAATTATAAAAAGCTTTTAATTTCTTTCTTTATTTCTTCTTTAACCAAGGTATCATTTAGGAGAGCATTGTTCAGCTTCCATGTATATGTGTGCTTTCCTTTTGTTGTTGTTTTGTTTTTGTTTTTGTTTGTATTTAAGACCAGCCTTCCATGGTTTGTTCCCCCCTCTAAGAAGGATCAAACACTTCAGTCTTTTTTCTTGAGTTTCATGAGTTTTGCAAATTGTGTCTTAGGCATCTTGGGTATCTGAGCTTCTGGGCTAATATCCACTTATGAGTGAGTGCATATCATGTGTGTTCTTTTGTGATTGGGTTACCTCAGTTAGGATGATATCCTCCAGATCCATCCATTTGTCTAAGAATTTCATAAATTCATTGTTTTTAATAGCTGCATAGTATTCCAATGTGTAAATGCACCACATTTTCTGCATCCATTCCTCTGTTGAAGGACATCTGGATTCTTTCCAGCTTCTGGCTGTTGTAAATAAGACTGCTATGAATATAGTCTAACATGTGTCCTTATTACATGTTACACCATATTCTGGGTATATGCACAGGAGTGGTATTGCTGGATCCTCTGGTAGTACTATGTCCAGTTTTCTGGGGAACCAACAAATTGATTTCTAGAGTGGTTGTGCCAGCTTGCAATCCCACCAGCTATGGAAGATGATTCCTCTTAGAAGGGGGAACTTACCCATGGAAGGTGTTACAGAGGCAAAGTGTGAAGCAGAGACTGAAGGAATGACCATCCAGAGACCACCCTACCTCAGGATTCTGCCCATAAACAACCACCAAAACCAGACACTATTGTGGATGCCAACAAGAGCTTGCTGACAGGAGCCTGATATAGCTGTCTCCTAAGAGGCTCTGCCAGTGCCTGACAAATACAGAAGTGGATGCTCACAGCCATCCTTTGGACAGAGCACAGGGTCCCCAAAGAAGGAGCTAGAGAAAGTAGCCAAGGAGCCGAAGAGGTTTGTAAGCCTCATAGGAGGAACAACAATATGAACTAATGAGTATCCCCAGAGCTCCAATGACTAAACCAACAACCAAGGAAAACACATGGTGGGACTCATGGCTTTAGCTGCATATGTAGCAGAGGATGACTTAGTTGGTCATCAATGGGAGGAGAGGCTCTTGGTCCTGTGAAGGTTCTATGCCCCAGTATAGGGGAATGCCCGGCCAGCAAGCAGCAGTGGGTGGGTTGGTGAGCACGGGGAGAGGGGAAGGGGATAGTTGGTTTTCAGAGGGGAAACTAGGAAAGGGGATAACATTTGAAATATAAATTAAGAAAATATCTATAAAAACAAAAAATAAACCAAAAAACAAAACTAAACAAAACAAAACTAAACAAAAACAAAAACAAAACAAAAAAAAGGACCAGCCTTAATCCCTGGAGATCTGATAGGGTTCATGGGATTATTTCAATCTTCTTGTATCTGTTGAGGCCTGTTTTGTGACCAATTATACGGTCGGTTTTGGAGAAGGTACCATGATGTGCTGAGAAGAAGGTATATTCTTTTGCTTTAGGATGAAGTATTCTATAAATATCTGTTAGATCGATTTGGTTCATAGCTTGGGTTAGTTTCACTGTATCTTTGTTTAGTTTGTTTCCATGATCTATCCATTAATGAGAGTGGGGTGTTGAAGTCTCCCAATATTATTGTGTGGGGTGTGATGTGTATTTTGAACTTCAGTAAAGTTTCTTTTACGAAGGTGATGCCCTTGCATTTGGAGCATAGATGTTCAGAATTGAGAGTTCATCTTGGTAGATTTTTTTTTTTTCTTTGATGAGTATGAAGTTTCATTCCTTATCTTTTTTTGATAACTTTTGGTTGAAAATTGATTTTACTTGATCTTAGAATGGTTACTTCAGCTTGTTTCTTGGGACTATTTGCTTGGAAAATTGTTTTCCAACACTTAATTCTGAGGTAGTGTCTGTCTTTGTCGCTGAGGTGCATTTCCTGTATGCTGCAAAATGCTAGGTCCTGTTTACATGTCAAGTCTGTTAGTCTCTGTCTTTGGGGGGAATTCAGTCCATTGATGTTAAGGGATATCGAGGAAAAGTGATTGTTACTTCCTGTTATTTTTGTTGTTAGAGGTGGAATCATGTTTATGTGGCTATATTCTTTGAGTTTGTTGAAAGATTACATTTTTGCTTTTTCTAGTGGTTAGTTTCACTCCTTTTGTTGGTGTTTTCCATCTATTATTCTATCTAGGTCTGGATTTATGGAAAGATATTATACAAATTTGGTTTTATATAGGAATATCTTATTTTCTCTGTCTATGGTAATTGAGAGATTTGCTGACTATTATACACTGGGCTGGCATTTGTGTTCTCTAAGGGTCTGTATGACATCTGCCCAGGATCTTCTAGCTTTCATAGTTTCTGGTGAGATGTCTAGTGTAATTCTGATAGGTCTGCTTTTATATGTTATTTGAACTTTGTCCCTTACTGCTTTTAATATTCTTTCTTTGTTTCATGCATTTGGTGTTTTGATTGTTATGTGAAGGGAGGAGTTTATTTTTGGGTCCAGTCTCTTTGGAGTACTGTGTGCTTCTTGTATGTTCATGGGCATCTCTTTCTTTAGGTTACAGAAGTTTTTTCTATAATTTTTTGGAGATATTTACTGGCCCTTTAACTCAGGAATCTTTGCTCTCTTCTGTACCTACTATCCATCTGTTTTGTCTTTTCATTGTGTCCTGGGTTTTCTGGACGTTTTGGGTTAGGAGATTTTTGCCTTTTGCCTTGTCTTTGACTGTTGTGTCAATGTTTTGTATGGTATCTTCTGCACCTGAAATTCTCTCTTCTATCTCTTGTATTCTGTTGGTGATGCTTGCATCTATGTCTCCTGATCTCTTTCCTGGGTTTTCTAACTCAAGTGTTGTCTTCTTTTCTGATTTCTTTATTGTTTCTATCCGCCATTTTTGGATCTTGGATGGTTCTGTTCATTTCCTTCACCTCTTTAATTATGCTTTCCTGTAATTCTTTAAGGGATTTTTGTGTTCCCTCTTTAAGGGCTTCTAGCTGTTTACATTTGTTCTCCTGTGTTTCTTTAAGGGAGTTATTTATGACCTTCTTAGATTCCTCTATCACCATCATGAGATGGGATTTTAGATCCAAATCTTGCTTTTATGGTGTGATGGTGTATCCAGGACTTGCTATGATTGGATACTTGGATTCTGATGATGCCAATTAATCTTGGTTTCTGTTGCTTATGTTCTTATGTTTGCCTTTATCATCTGACTATCTCTTGTGCTACTTGCCCTTGCTATATCTGACTGGGGCATTTCCTTCCTGTGATCCTCTTTGTGTTAGAGCTTCTCAGAGTTCAGTTGTCTCTGTGATCCTGTGATTCTAGGATCCTATGTTACTGGGTGTGTCAGAGCTCCTGGGAGTCAACCTGCCTCTGGGACCCTGAGATTCTGCTGTGACCAACCTCTTGGTATTCTGGGATCCTGGAATCCTGTGGTCCTGGGAATGTTAGAGCACCTGGGAGTGGAGCTTCCTCTGGGTGTTGTGGAACTGGCTGTGGAATTCGCACCCAACGTCTGCTCAAGGCACCAGCTCAGACCTGAGGAAACCTGTCCCACTGGTCAAGTGGAGTTCCTGGGTGCCTGAGTCCTACTGGTCCCAGTTACGTCTAGTATTGGGGTGGATGTTGTGTCCTCCTCACCTCTGATCCTAAGATCCTGAGCATGTTAGAGAGCTTGGGAGTGGAGATTCCTCTGTGTGTTGTTGATCTGGCTGTGATCCTATGATCCTGGGAGTGTTGGAGTGCCTGGGAGTGAATGTTCCTCTGAATGTTGTGGGAAGGCCTACAGAGGTCACACCCAAGGTCTGCAGATTTTATCCTTTAAAACATTTCCTTAGGTAACACAATAACATAGCTGCCAATAATTAATCATATCAGATGTAAGTAATTTAAACACAAAGGACCACACTAATTCTATAAACTTCGACAACAACATGTCTCTAAAAATTTCCACTTTATGAAATGTCAGAAATAAATATTTTCATTATTGGGATTTTCAGTAGATTAACAATTTTATATCCATTTCTAACTATCCATTCATGTCATTTGTATGCCTCCTTTTCATCTTTGCATGAAGTTAAATTTATCCCATGAGATAAATTGATGTATTTTTATTTAGTAAAATGAAATGTCACACACTTCATTTAAAATTGCATAGAAAAGTATACAGTGATTCTCCAAAAGCTCACAATTCTAAAACTCGAATAAACTTACCACAAACATGGGAAATATTTTCAAGTTTTTCTTTAAACTTATTTAATATTTTTCAGAAAAGTAAAAAATGTATATATGCATTTCATTCATGTTTATAGGACTTGCTCATTTATGTAATTGAGATACAGTAATGTATGATTTTCCATTTTGCTGTTATTGTTACTTATCACCTTATCAGATGATTTTCCTGTTGAACTAATGTCTGCCTATGCGTATTTTTCTTTTTTGTTTATGTGTGGGTTGTAATGCAGTCTATCTATTGAATATATCACAATTTATAATAGATTTAATCAAGTTACTTTTCCATTTTCTTGCTGATATAAAAGGAAGTAACTAACACCATTAACTACAACACTGAAAAACCCTAGTCATGACTTCACAGACTTAGCATTTTCTAGTGATAACTTAGGCAGCATTCTTTAGTAGTGTAGTAGGAGAACTGGGATTTATGATTCAAAATCAACTTCAATAAAATTCTCTTGGTGCTAAAGTTAAACTTGTTCAAAGTTTCTATTTATGTCTTCTCACAGTTCTCAGTCATGTTACTGATTTTTGGAATCTTTCATGTATCTTCAGAACAACTTCAATATTTACTTAGTTTAGTGGGAAATCTTAGTATCTCTATTACTTGGCTGTAAGGAGTGTCCTATGGTGTAGATAAAGGCTGAGTTAGACGCTCAGTATCTGCTCTCTTTGAAGTGTGCTCTTGACTGTGTTGATCAAAATGTGACTGGAACTTTAGGGAGAACATGGAACAGGATACGGGGACAAGAGTACATAGAAGGGATTAAGCTAGTTCTTGTAAAATGATTGACAACTATAGAAATAATCTCATGTTCATTATGTAAAAGTACTTAATTAAAAAGTGATTGACTAATGAGCTGAGGCAGGACTAGAAGGTGGGATATCCAGTAGAGAGAAAAGAATTCTAGGATTGAGTCAGTCTAGGAAAAGACTTGCCTGAGAACACTGAGAAAAATATAACCACCGATTTGGCACACATAGAATAACTAGGATAGCTAAGTTATTATCTAGCCAGGGAACAGAATGAAGGCTATTTGCCTAGACAATTATTCATATATTAGAAGCCTCAGAGTTATCATTTTGTGAACCTGGGTATGGGTGGAAAGGCCTGAAGATATAAATGTCACCTAACGTGGGGCATGAATTCCAAACTTAGAAAGAACCAGGTTTAGAGCATGAAAATTTCTTGGAGAAAAAGCACAAAATTTTTTTCCCAGAAACAGATAAGGTTCCTAGAGAAGGGAACTGAAGCCTAGTGTATTTCCCGAGTGTTGCTTGTTTAAGAGAAAGCTCTGCTTTATAGCAAAGCTGGCTGCTGTGTACTAGAACACTGCTGTGAGCAGCTGACTGTGAGCAAGAGCTGGACTCTGCAGCAGTGTCTCAGGAAAGTCCAGGCGCTCCAGTTGAGAGTAGACCTCAACTGTCTGAGACAGTCACTGGAGGTGCAGCTGGTGGATACCACTGTGAAGCCAGCAAATGACTGACAGCAAGGCAGGACCACCCCTTGCTGTCCATTTGGTCCTTGGGGGAGTTTGTCTATTTAAGTGTCTCCATGGCAGAGAATGGCTTCAGGCAACAGAAGCCAGGCCCAGACTCATAAGCCCTAAAATTCTGAACTGGTACGCTATTAAGTTTGAAAACCATAAAAGAGGAAAGACTAATGTAGTCTCTGATTTTTCAAATCCTATCTTTAATAATGGTTCTTAAATGCTTTAACCTCCCTTCTAGCCCAGCACCCCAAGAGGAAATGGAAAAGAAAGGTTATTAGAATAAGGGGGAAATGGAACTGCTCATAAATAGTTCTTTGAAGCAAAATCCAATATGGGTTGACAGCATATATACCATCAGTCCAGTCCAGTAGTTTCAGGATAGCAAACATGAATTATCAGTAGAAAGAGTGAGGCCTCAGCCAATTTGGCATAAGTAATCAGGAGTGACCAGGATGACCAGGAATGCCAAGGAAAATTCTTTCTCCATGTCTCTCTCAAAGAAGTGAAGATCGGCAAAGGCTCAGACAGAAAACCAAGGAGGTATTGCAGAGCTAGTATTGTGAGCCTGGTATCTCTGTCCCTTGAGTCCTATTTATACTTCCTCTAAACATCATGTAACTCCCATGGTCTTATGAAATACTATATGAGGCTGTCTTAGTAAAACTTATGTGAGTATCAGCTGATATCACTCTGCCAATTTGCCTGGGTCTACAGAAGTACAAAGAAGCTGACAGAACACCACTAGGGTTTTTTGTTTGTTTGTTTGTTTGTTTTGTTTTGTTTTTGTGTGTTTTTCTTTTTGTGAAGTTATGACACACAACTACCATCTAGTCATGGCAAGGCATATCAATAGCATCCAGCATTGTCCATCGTCTGTTGGGTCCTTCTTAACGTTATGTGTCCTTTCACATGCTTGCTTTAGTAAAGCATCCTTTCACCTGTGTCTGCTTCAGGAAAACACTCCTTCACATGTCTGCCCCAGCAAAACACCATCAGACACATCTTACTTTCCAAAGAAAACAGGTTCACATCAGACCAAATATAAAACATAGTAAACACAAACAATTTAAAATTGTTAAGACCTTAAGGAAAGAGTTAGAGATTAAAGAGAAAAATATTCCCTCTGTTAAAAATGGAAAGAAACACAATGACACCATGCATCTGGATTCCATATGATTTTTTTTCACTTGTCAGCACACAAATGGTTGTTTTTTCAATAGTGATTTCAATAAAGAAGAGACTGAGAAATTAGATGCTAGATTAGAGGTCATACAACAGAGGTTAGAGGCTTCTTCACATCAAAATAAGAATCCTTTGGAGGAATCCAATTGGGAATCTACAATAACATCAGAGAGAATAGTTCCAGATAGAAATCCACAGGTTTATAATTAGGATGGCAGCCCACAGAGATACAACATATTACCTTAGAAATCCAGATGCTACCTTAGAACAATGTCATACAATGTTTCATTTTCTTTTTTTAATAATGATTTTTTAGACTTATTTTCTGTATGTCAGCACATTGTCACTCTCTTCAGACACACGAGAAGAGCGCATTGGATCCCATTACAGATGGCTGTGAGCCACCATGTGTTTGCTGGGTATTGAACTCAGCACCCCTGGAAGAGCGGTAAGTGCTCTTAATTGCTGAGACATCTCTCCAGCCCATATGTTTCATTTTTTAGAGTTCAGAGAATTAAGATATGTATGTGTGTTAAATGCATCATGCAGTTGATACATAATCAGAATTCCAATGGACTTTTGTCTTGAATTCTGAAAAAGGTAATTCTGAGATTTTTTAAAAATTTATTAGAGATGGTGACTTTATTGGAAATGCCTTTACAGATTCAACCTGATGATGCTTCAACATATGTATCCATTTGAATACAACAATATTTTAGATAATATGACATGAGACATGTTATAGAGAAAGCTTACTATCCTATAGTTCAAGCAAATATGAAAAGATCTAACAGGACTTTAAAGAAAATGCTCATATAACAGAAGGGAGATATAAGATCACCCAGAGATAGATTAAATAATGATTGTTGACTATATATTTTTTGTTTGTTTTTCAAGACAGGGTTTCTCTGTGTAGCCCTGGCTGTCCTGGAACTCACTCTGTAGACCAGGCAGGCCTCGAACTCAGAAATCCCCCTGACTCTGCCTCCCAAGTATTGAGATTAAAGGTGTGTGGCACCACTGTCCAGCGACTTTAACATTTTTAAATGTCAATGAGACAGATAACACAGATACTGGACATTGTTGGTTTATTAAAAAAACAACAACAACACAACAACAACAACAACAAAAACCAAAACAACAAAACAAAACTGCTGAATTAAATCACTCGGTTTATGTTAAGGAAATCCTAACCTCTGAATGGAAGAAATGAAATGTGTTACTTTGTTGGAGAGAATATGTTCTTCTTTCAATAGGAGAATAAAAGGCTATTGATTCTATCTAAATTGATAAGAATCAGATTTGAGAGGGGNAAGATGCTTTACCTGCTTGCATAGAAAGCAGAAAATCATCTCTAAATAAATTTTGCACAGTGTGTATTTCATATATATATATATATATATATATATATATATATATATATATATTAATGCAGAAATGTATAATACCTTTGAAAGTTTATAAGTTTGCAGAATAAAAGGACCAAATACCAAAGAAGATAAGAAAAGTACCACAGGTGATCCAACCTCAGACTGCTTTAATAACTGTTTCATGACAACCTGCCTCCAGAACAGTTTCAAAGAAGCTATCAAATCCAATTGATCTAGCTTCTCAGACTGTTCCAGGCAGCATTTGAGGCTTTACTTTCACAGCAGGAAGAGACTGGACAGCAAATTCTGCAGTTAGCTTTCTTAAGACTGACCAATGTGCCATAATTTACGGGGCCTCAAAAGGAAAACAATGACCCAAATCCATATGAAACATTTTAATGAGAGTGATACCCTTATTTCCAAGAGTTGAGGTGGATGATTTTTGGTTGTTCAATGGATGATGGAATTTTTGGTTGTTCAATGGATGAAGGAATTTTTTCTTTCCTCTATCCTTATTTCTCTCCTAAGTAATATTACAGGGAAAGAGAGGAAAAAGGGTTCAAAAGAGAAGGGAGATTTAGGAGTTATAGAAATAAAGGGGAGATTACTGAATCTACTCTTAAACTATAGAGATGACACTAGTAAAAAAAGTTACATTGGTGTAGATCTTTGAATATTGATACAAAATTATTGTTATATTTAGTTACAACATACTATGTATTGACTCCTGTTTAACATATTGTACCTATGCAATGTTAAGTTCTAGTCCTTTGAAAGCTTCCATTACAAACTGTTAGATAATTAGGACATGCAATTTAATAGTTAATCAATCAAACATAATCATGTTAGATACTAGTCTAGTCTACTACAGAAATGTGTTTCTTGATTGAAATGTTTCTTAAATGGAAACAAGCAAAACTTTCCTATTCAAATAAACTATATATAGATGCCTTTTAAGAACCCGAGTGATTCACAGAACATGGAATTTAGAGATGTTTTATCATCAAAAGGTTTAATGACAATGACAGATTTGCTCATGGCAGCTTCCCCAATCTATCTCAAGGAATGATGAGCATCGAAGAGCCTCTTTATGGAGTTTGCTTCATATACAGCGAGCTAGCCACTGGGCAGGAAACTGCCCTTGCTTCAACTGCTGACAGCATCCTGTCCAAAATTGGACACAACAAAGTTGACTCCCAAGCTTTGCTAAGACAGAGTAAGCAGTGTTTCATAATTCCTGCTTCACACACAAAAAAAGTCTGTTAGATATTCTGGGCCATAAGGCAGAAGATGGATGCTTCTATGATGTAGGAGATGTTGGGTGACTGTCCAGACTATGACAGCTTCTTTGTTTTGTAAGCTGCTTGCCTATACTTCCCATGTACTCATGTAATAATTGTTCCTGAGTCTATGATGAGTTTGAAGAGTAGTTATAGCTTCATTATTCATCATAAGTTGTTTATATTTTTGTTTTTGTTTTTATTAGATACTTACTTTATTTACATATCAAATCTTGTTCGCTTTCCTGGTTTCCCCTCCAAAACTCCCTAACTCCTCCCCTTCCCCTGCTCACTAACCCACCCACACCCACTTCCTGGCCCTGGCATTCTCCTACACTGGGGCATAGAGCCTTCACAGGACCAAGGGCCTCCCCTCCCATTGATGACCGACTAGGCCATCCTCTGCTACATATGCAAGTGGAGCCATGAGTCCCACCATGTATGCTCTTTGGTTGGTGATTTAGTCCCTGGGAACTCTGAGGTTACTGCTTAGTTCATATTGTTGTTCCTCCTATGGGGCTGCTAACTCCTTCGTTCAACTTCTTGGGTCCTTTTTCTAGCTCCTTCATTGTGGTCCCTGTGCTCAGTCCAATGGTAGGCTTTGAGCATCTACTTCTATATTTGTCAGACACTGGTGGAGTCTCTCTGCAGACAGCTATAACAGACTTCTGTCAATAAGTACTTGTTGGCATCCACAAAATTGCCTGGGTTTGGTGATTGTATGTGGGATGTATCCCCAGATGGGGCAATCTATGGATAGTCATTCCTTACGTCTTTGCTCTGAACTTTGTCTCTGTAACTCCTTCCTTAGGTGTTTTCTTCCCTCTTCTAAGAAGGATCGAAGTATCCACAATTGGTCTTCTATCTTCTTGAGCTTCATGTGGTTTGTGAATTATATCTTGGGTATTCCAAGTTTCTGGGCTAATGTTCACTTATCAGTGAGTGAATACCATGTGTGTTCTTTTGTGTTTGGGTTACTTCACTTAGGATGATATTTTCTAGTTCCATCCATTTGCCTAAGAGTTTCATAAATTCATTGGTTTTAATAGCTAAGTAGTACTCCATTGTGTAAATATACCACATTTTCTGTATCCATTCCTCTGATAAGGGACATCTGGGTTCTTTCTAGCTTCTGGCTATTATAAAGAAGGCTGCTATGAACATAGTGGAGCATGTGCATGTTGGAGCATATTCTGGGTATATGCCCAGGAGTGGTGTAGCTAGGTCCTCTGGTAATACTATGTCCAATTTTCTAAGGAACCACCGGTCTGATTCCCAGAGTGGTTATACCAGCTTGCAATCCCATCAGCAATGGCAGACTGTTCCTCTTTCTCCACAACCTTGCCAGAATCTGCTGTCACCTGTGTTTTTGATCTTAGCCATTCTGACTGGTGTGAAGTGGAATCTCAGGGTTGTTTTGATTTGCCTTTCCCTGATGACTAACAAAATGTTCTTAGTTCTAATAAGATGTTTTAGGTTGGTAATGCACAATATGATAGAAATTGATTTAGGTACAGAACTCTGAACTATCCAAGGTCGGATGGATATTAGAAAACTTTCTCTAAAATTGCCAAGTAAACCTGGACTGGATATTTGAAATGTATGGCTTGCTTGATAGATTTAAGAATTGCTATTTTTGTATATAGTTTATTATATAAGGAAGAGAGCCTTTTATTGGATTAAAAGTGGAAAATATAGAAATAATCCCTTGAGTATTATGTATAAGCATATACCTGTTAATCAAAATCTGATCAGCCAATTAGCTGAGACAAGTATAATAGGTGGGACACTCAGCAGAAAGAGAAGTCTGGGATTTAGTCAGGCATGGGGGAGATTCTCCTGAGAACTCTGAAGAAATCATGGCCTGAAGCTGAGAAAAATGTAACAACCATATGACACACATAGATTAATTAGAATAGTTAAATTACTAGCAATTGGGATCAGAAACAAGGCTTTTGACATAGGAATTTGTTCATATATGTTCATATATAAGAAGTCTGAGTCATTATTTTGTGAATCTGGACATTGGAGAAAATGTTTGAAATCACAGACTTCTTCCTGCAAAAGCACTGATATCAATCTGACTTCTTTGTGCAGACCTCAGGGCTTATTTTGGATTGATGTGCTCATAGCTAGTCTGATATCATTGTTACAAGCCCATAGATGTTAGTGCCATGCTCTTGAATCTTGAGAACTCAAGTGACATAAGCATTTCTTTGTTTTTTCTAATTTTACCAGCTTCATATATTTTGTTTCTATAATAAAATTCCAGCTAAAAGCCATACATAGTTTTATATTCTTACTGTATTGAGAAAGTTAGCTGCATCATTGCAATGCTAAATAATGCTTATTTTGGTTAATGATGGTTTTAGTCATTCTTTTGGGCTGACATTGGTACAGTTTCTTTTAGAAGATCAGGTATATTAGATTGATTAATGGTAGTGTACACCTGAAATCTCAGCACTCATCAGTCCAAGGAAGCAGGATGGAGGCTCTTCCGAGGCCATTTGTGTATAAAACAAGTCCATGTCTCACATAAAGACACATGACAAAAACAAAAATCAGCCATGATATAAGAGCGATTCAAATTGGCAGAGATAGCTAAACAGTTCCTGTTTCTGCAAGGATCAAAACTTCCTTAAATTTACCTTTTCCAAAAGCCAACTGTTCAATATAAAAGGTTTTGTTTTTGTTGTTGTTAAACTCTGCTGTTTTCATTGGGCAGGAGACTCCAGAAGAAGAACGTAACTAATAAAACACATGTGTGCATCTTTGCACAAGTATATACATAGTTTTCTTTGGATGAATACATACATACTAAAATTATTAAAGGAGTTTGTTATATTTGTTTAGTAGACTCAGGACGAGAGGTCCACCAATGGTTATCTGCATGCTGCAGAGGCTCTGAATTAGGTAATCTTGTAGTTCATGAGATAGGAGGCCTAAGATCAGTCTTTCACTGAAGGTTCAGATTTCTGGACAGCTGCTGATATTTAGTTCATGTAGGAAGGGTGAAGAAGGTAAGATCTGAGGCCAGTGGACGATAATGGCAGTTGTGGATGTAAAGATGGTAGCAGAGGTGGCTTCAGCCCTCTAGGAGATTTGCTTGGGTTGAAATGAAGACAAGAAAACAGGAGCTCTCTTTTCCTTGGAAGGTGTAGGCCACTCTCCTTGGGAGCAGATGCAGTCTCTCATTGAGGCTCCCCAAATGCCCTATTTGACAGAACCTTAGTTGTTTTTCCCAGGTGTTTTAGATCCATCAAGTTAACCATCCATATTACTCATCCAATTCTGTTTATTATGAATATATAGCTTCAGCTTAAGTAGTCTGTAGTGAGTGTTTATGCTCACCTGCAATTTAGTGTTTTCCCAAATTCATGAAATTCTTTTCTTTGTCCAATGTCTCGTACAACAGAATGATTCATTGTCTTTCTTTTCATTTTTCATTATTTTCAGAGATGTGTGAACAATTTGTCTGCTGCAGAGCTAGGGATGAGCCTGGAGGATTGATGTTAGGGGAGCAGAGGGAGAGTAGAAGATCTGTAGTTACCCAACTAACTTCCCTGGAGTGGGTAGATTATTCATTTTCAATGATTCCTTCTGTCACTTTCATGATATGTTAAGCCATATACTTACTCTGATGTATTTTTCATTGATCTTTCTGTATTTTCTTTCTTCAAACAGGAAATTGATATAGCTAATGAAATTGTATAATCCATTTCAACCAGTAATAAAATCAGTTTATATGTTGTTTTTCATTTAATCTATTTCTTAGATTCTTGAATGACTTTCTGTCTATTTTAGATGTTAAAAGTTAGGTTTGTACAGAAATTCAGGATAAACTATCACCCTATACAATTTATTCAGAATTTTTTTTTAGTTGGAAAATACCTTTTAAGTAGGTCCTTATAAGTTTATTTATATTTCATGATGATTATTATATTATTTTATGGCGATTTCAATAAAGCTTTTTATAACATAGTAGTATACAGAGTTAATTTACCTGTGTATGTGAAGGAAAAAATAAACTATTCTGTGTGTATATTTATGTATGTGAATGATAGATGGAAAGGGAGAAATTGTGATCTATGTGTTCGTGGTATGGTGTGTGTGTGTGTGTGTGTGTGTGTGTGTGTGTGTGTGTTCACATGTGTGTGTATGTGTTATAGGACACGGGTACATTTCTGGTGAGTGTGTTTCCATGTGCTTGTGCTTATTACTATGTTGATGATAAAAATGTAACAGTGATAAAGATCCTTATGAATAGTATTTCCTATTTGAGCCACATGAATGACAACATTAAAACCTATAGTTTTCAGAAACCACTGTGTCCAAGATTGTAATTTCCTTGTATCCAACAAGGAGCTGCTCATGAGCTAATCATGGTTCTTGTCTTATGATGTTGTAATTCCAACTTCCAGGCTCTCCAAGGTGTCAGAATTGGGCACCTTCTTACTCCCTTGTTCGTTTTTCACATCCTAATCTCAAGGTAACTTCTCTAACAATACTTGAAACAAAAGTCCACTTCTCAAAGTAAATTTCCTTGGGACTATCTTTTATTTTTATGGCACTGTAGTGCAAAGCTAGGTCATCCCAACGGCAGGGAAGAACATTAAGAAAGCTTCATCACTCAACCCTTGGGTCTGATGGACCACAGTCACAGAGCAAGCATGAAAGCAAAATAGATTTTACCCCACAGAAACAAAAATATATGTATGCAAAAGTATTTTTGATGCTGAGGAGAGCAGAGAGTGAACTATATTGATCTCAATAGTGTGGTATGACAATCTTTTCCAAGAAGAAATAAAACTCTTAACAGACTTATATTCTGATATAATAAAATACATATTTGTCAAGTGAAAACTTTGTGTGTGTATATGTTACTTTATATATATAGCAATGTTCATCTTGTTACAAAGGATTACAGGGGTTGGATTATAGTTTGAATTTCTTCTTATAATGGAAATAGCAAATCAATTGTTTCAAGATAGGACTCTTCACTTGACCATTAAATTACTAAATTTATTGTGACAAAATGAATGATGAGATTTTTCATAGTGTTTGAGAAACAATTTGTACTAATTTGAGTGAGGTACTAAAAATGGCCTGCTTAAAGAAGCATGGCATCTGGTTGTTGTTACTGACTCTGCCCTCCCTGTTGGATGAGTAGTAGAAGGAGAAAAAATGAAAACAAGAGCACATTTTGCTTTAAATGAAATTTGAGTGCACATAAATCACAGGAATAAACATAAATGAAGAAAGCATGTTTTAAGGCAATTGGAAAACACACACACACATAGACACACACGTACATATATTCATATGGGTAAAATTTGTGTAGACATGCATTTTAAAGTTTCATTTTTCTCATTCCATGAATACTAACTAAATTAAGTTCCCTAGAGAGAAACTGGAGGAACTGTATCATTGTTCAGGAAGCAGGAACTGGCTTTTGATAAAAGGCTTCCCGTTCTCGTGCAGAATCCATCTGGGACCTTCACAGTTGATTACTATAATATTTATACAATATAGCTTTGACATAAAGTTGAGAAGTATAACACATTTAATACTATAAAAAATTGGCCAGCATCTGATATTTTAATGAATTGGAAGACAGCCTACTTTGCTTTGTCTCAAATCATGAAACGGTGCCAGATTAGTCACTGAACACTACTTGATGATTTTACAAAGAATGTTTAAGACTCCTTTTTTAAAAAGATGTGAATCAAAATTCCTTCATCATTACACTGTAAAGCTGGAATGAATATAGGAACTTCTTACAGACACTATGAATTATGGTAGCAAATCAATAGCTTTTCCCTATGAAAAAAATAACATAAGACTGCATGCTTTTAGATAATTAATTTTCTTTGTAGGTAATAGTATTTTATTATGCTGATTTTGAAGTTTTAAAATATTAAGAACTTACTTATTTGCCTATTAAATTGATAATAAATTCTATATCAAACATTTCAGATAACATTCCTATGAAATTAAAGAAAATCAGCAAAACTAGACACAAAATTTGTTAGAATAATTAAATTACCTAGGCATCTCAAGGCATCATAACATTAAATTTTTACATAATTTAAACATGAGAGTTCCTAAAATACAGAATTTCAGGAAAATTAAAATATGCACAAACATTCATTTTTCCCCATCAGATCAAGCAGAGCTCAAATGATATATTTCAAAAGTTACCTTGTTCCTGGGCTATTTTTTCAAAATATAATATCAAGCCAGTCAGAATAAAGTGTCAGATAATTTAAATTAAGATTTATTTTGTGGTACTTTGAATGAGAATGACCATGATACGAAAATATATTTGAATGTTTGTTTAAAAGTTGGTAGACTGTTTAGGCAGGATTAGAAGATGCGACCTTATTGGAAGAAATGTGTGACTGGGGGTGGAGTTTTTGGTTTTAAGGTTGCTGAAACGTGTGTGTCTGTACGTGTGTGAGTGCTTGTGTGTGTGTGTGTGTGTGTGTGTGTGTGTGTGTGTGTGTGTGCATGTGTGTGTGTGCATGTGTGTGTGTGTGTGTATGTGTGTGTTTGGATCCACCTTAGTTCCCTGGGCCATCCAGCTTCTACTTCCTGTCCATCTAGGATCATACATGAACTCCCTTTTGAGTCTTGGGCTTAAATTAGATGAGTCATTGGTTAGTCACCCCCATAATCTCTGAGCCATCATTGCTCTAGCACATGCTACAGACAGGTAGGTCAAAGGTTTGGGGCTGGGTTTATGTCCTAGTCCCACTATTGCATGTCTTGCATTGTCCCAGAAGATGACTAATTCAGACTCCATACCCTCCATTACTGTAAGTCCTCTCTAGGACCATCCTCAGAGCTTCCAAGAAATTTACCCTTGATTTGACATCACCCTCTGTATTAGTCAGGGTTCTCTAGAGTCCCAGAACTTATGGAATGTATCTATATTTTAAGGGAATTTATTTTAATGATGTACAGTCTGTAGTCCAACTGACCCAACAATGGGAAGCTGTGGATGGGAAGTCAAGAATCTAGTAGTTACTCAGTCCCCCAAGGCTAGTTTTTTAAAGCTGGGTTTCTGTAGAAGTAGATTCTAGCAAATGTGCTGGCAAGTAAAAGAAAGTGGTTAAAGAAGAGTGAATCTTCCTTCTTCCAATGTCCTTATATAAGCCTCCAGCAAAAGTGTGGCCAAGATTAAATGTGTGTACCACCATGCCTGCATGTGGAACTTGCTTTATCCCAGTCTGACCTTGAACATAGAAGGCAGCTTATTCCAAATGTACTCAAGTTGACAATCAAGAATAGCCATCATATCCCTTCAAATAACACCTAATTTCAGTCATTTCTAACCATATTCTAGGTTGGTTCCAGTTTCTGGAAATTATTAATACAGCCACTATGAACACAGATGAAAAATGTGCTTGTGGTAACATGAGGTATCCTTTTGGTATATATCCAAGAGTTAGATAGCTATGTCTTGAGGTAGATTCTAGACAAAGCACCAAATTGATTTCATAGTGTCTGTACAAGTTTGTTTCCAGAAGCAATGGGAGAGTGTTCCCCCTTGTTCCAAATCCTCATGAACTGTTTCAAAAACAAATTTTAAATTATCTTTCAAATTCTACATACTTTATCATTCTACATAGATGTAAAAAAATTGTTTTCCTATTTCAATCTTTGATCAAGTGTGATGGCCTTTATAGGGTATCTATAACTTGTTACTGCTGTATGCTACTTTTTTTCCCCTTGCTTTACCTTCTAGTCTTCAGTATCTCAACTTAAGGATTAACTTAAGTATTTGTCTTCGATCTTGTTTTTCTTTTTTTTTTTTTTTTTTTGGTTTTTCGAGACAGGGTTTCTCTGTATAGCCCTGGCTGTCCTGGAACTCACTTGGTAGACCAGGCTGGCCTCGAAATCAGAAATCCGCCTGCCTCTGCCTCCCGAGTGCTGGGATTAAAGGCGTGCGCCACCACGCCCGGCCGATCTTGTTTTTCTAAGAGAAACTGGATTAAGCTATATTCATAGACTCATTTTAAATGCAAATATAGAAATTTCTTCCTAAATATTGCCAAAGATTACTTACTATGAATTCTGAGAAGTTAAGTATGCATGACTTAAAATCTTCACAAGTAAATTAAATGCAAAGGAATATTGAATCAGAGATTGTATTTTTTATGAGAATCCTCCTATTTTCTTCTCTTCTCTTTTTTCTGTTATTCTTTCATACATTACATTTGGTACAGTTTCTCCTCCCTTTACTCTTCCAAGTCCTCCTCCACCTCATCTGTCTTTGAATTCTCTCCTTATTTGAGAAACTATTACACTCTATATACATATTAATGGAATGTCTCTTGACTTCTTTTGGACTCTTGTCTCCTTAATCTCAATTTTTATCATATTATTCTCTTCTTACATATTTTACTTGCTTCTTATTGAATTTACAGTAAAGTGCAAAATACCATATATATTATAAATGATGTAAGGAAAAGAGCTTAAA
Source organism: Mus minutoides (assembly GCA_902729485.2). NCBI lineage: Eukaryota > Metazoa > Chordata > Mammalia > Rodentia > Muridae > Mus > Mus minutoides. The sequence continues at coordinate 60,464 of LR752498.1, read as the reverse complement.
TATGGATATATGAATCCTCTGAACTGAATAGTAGTTCAAAAGGAAGTTCAAAATGTTTTCTTACATTTTTTTACTTCACCAAAAATATTCACCGTTATTCCACAATTAGGAGCTGTGGGAAGCGGGCACTGCTGCATGAGCCAAGATGGTACCCTGGCTCTATGCCAAGCCCTGCAACTCTTGCTTGTTTATCCCAGTCTCTGTAATGCCCTTTAACTCTCCAAAGAGATGGCTTAATGCCTCGCGATGCCGTTCTATCAGCCTATCCTGCATGCTGCCTTGGGCGTGTGCGTCTATGATCTAGTAGTGTGAGGTGACATGAGTGAATGGAAGAGGATAAATTGTGGGCAGTCCCAGGGGGAAGTGATTTTTAGATGGAGATGATGAAGATGGAAGCTGGGGAAGCTGCGTGAGACCTGAAAAAATAAAGAGAAGCAGCTGCAGCTTCATGAGACCTGCATTAGAGTCCGTGTCATTTATTCCCATTCTCTGCTGGTCAGAGATAGGGGTTGCAACAAGGAGCTTTTGTGAATCATGTGTTAAGTCCTCCAATAGCTGTTACTACATGAGAATTCATGTCTTCACCTTGAATTCAGTGATCAAATTCCCTATAAATTCTTTAACTATTATTATGAGCTAGAGATTTGTGGATGTGTTAGTATATAAACTAAGTATAAATCATAGTCTATCTTGAAGTCAGGAGTTGATCAAGAAAATGGTTGACTTTTTTCTACATACTGAAAAGTTAGTAAAGACAAATTTAATAAAGAAAAATACTCATAATTATATGATATTACCTAATCCTAAGTGAATCTGATATGACTGAGAGAGTTAAATTTTGAGGCTGTCAATGTGGTATATTTTCATTTTATCATCAAGACTCTTATTTAAATAAATACAATAGAATAAATGAATCAAAGATCCACTGAATCAGAATTTAGAGTTGGCACTATTCATTTCTTAATTAAATTTTTACAGATCATTGCTTCTCGAGCATCAAGTATAATTTATGATTAATTATGAAAACAATTTTCGAGGATCCATGTCTCTTTTGAGCAGTGTATTGGAATTGATGAATATGAAACCCCAAGAAGCAAAGTCCATGAATGTTAACAATTTAGAAGCTTCAGAATTACCATTGTTCCCAGCCAAATTGACATGCCTAACTTGTCTACATTAGCATTTACTGGATTCTTTTTAAATTTCATTTTTATCAGTGGCTTGTGCTATAGGCAAGGAA
>LR752498.1:0-53645 GCA_902729485.2 Mus minutoides | reverse complement strand
TTCAGTTTGCGAGAATTTTATTGGGTATTTTTACATTGATATTCATAAGAGAAATTGGTCTATAGTTCTGTTTCTTTGTTGGATCATTGTGTGGTTTATATGTTAAAGTAATTGTGGCTTCATAAAACAAATTGGGTTGGTACCTTCTGTTTCTCTTTTGTGGTGCTGGCTCAACTGTCGTGTAGCATATAGAAGAATGTGAATTGATTACTTATCTACTTGTATAAAGCTCAAGACTACATGGATCAAGGAGCTCCACATAAAACCAGAGACACTGAAACTTATAGATGAGAGAGTAGGGAAGAGCCTCGAACATATGGGCACAGGGGAAAAATTCTTGAACAGAACAGCAATGGCTTGTGATATAAGAGCAAGAATTGACAAATCGGACCTCATAAAATTGCTATGCTTCTGTAAGGCAAAGGACACTGTCAATAAGACAAAACTGCAACCAACAGATTGGGAAAAGTTCTTCACCAATCCTAAATCCAATAGGGGGCTAATATCCAACATGTACAAAGAACTCAATAGGCTAGACTCCAGAAAATCAAATAACCCTACTAAAATGCGGTACAGAGCTAAACAAAGAATTCTCACCTGAGGAGTTCAGAATGACTGAAAAGCACCTAAAAATGTTCAACATCCTTAATCATTATGGAAATGCAACTCAAAACAACCCGGAGATTCCACTTCACACCAGTCAGAATGGCTATGATCAAAAACACAAGTAACAGCAGATGCTAGCAAGGATGTGGAGAAAGAGGAACACTCCTCCATTGCTGATGGGATTGCAAGCTGGTACAACCACTCTGGAAATCAGTTTGGTGGTTCCTCAGAAAATTAGACATAGCACTACTGGAGAATCTAGCAATACCACTCTTGGACATATACCCAGAAGATGCTCCAACTTGTAATAGGGACACATGCTCTACTATGTTCATAGCAGCCTTATTTATAATAGCCAGAAACTGGAAAGAGACCAGAAGTCCCTCAACAGAGGAATGAATACAGAAAATGTGGTACATTTACACAATGGAGTACTACTCAGCTGTTAAAAACAATGAATTTATGAAATTCTTAGACAAATGGATGGATCTGGATGATATCATCCTAAGTGAAGTAACCCAATTACAAAAGAACATACATAGTGTGCACTCCCTGATCTACACAATGCCAAACACAGAGCCAATATAGAGTATATACTTGCAGGTTAAACAAAAATATGCCCCATTATAGGGGAATGCCAGGGTCAGGAAGTAGAAGTGGGTGGGTTAGGGAGCAGGGAGAGGGGGAAGAGATAGGGGATTTTTAGAGGGGAAACTAGGAAAGAAGGATAACATTTGAAATGTAAATAAAGAAGATATCTAATAAAAAATAGAAAAGAATGAATTGAAAAGTCAATCTAATATCTGGACATATATTAGACCCATCTACATTTTAAAAGAATTTTTGTATGCTTTCTCCTAAACAAGCTGAAGTTTTGCAGTATGGCTGGAAGCTACTGTACCACAATGAGTCAGGGAGGAGAATATTTTAGATTTGAGGGAAAGAGGGTGTGCCTGAAATGTCCTAGCTGATAAGCAAACACATGTGTTTAATAACTGGAATTGTTTCTGAAATTGTTCTTCTAGAGATAGCTTCATTATTATTTCTAAATACATGAACAGTTAAAAAAATATTATAATAGGTGACAAGTCAAAATTGACATCCAAATTTCCAAACCTCTCTGAAATATAAGACATTAAGTCAATGAACTAAAGGGCTAAAACTCTTCTAACAGACTATATAAAGCTTAGTCCTACATAGAAATGATCATCTAATATGATTTTTTTACAAATCAAAGACACATAAATACTAAAGGATATAGAGAGAAACTATGTTGAAGCTCATTAGAGCTTAAAATGATGCTATGGAAGGGGTATGGCATAATGATAAGAATAAGCTAGAACAATTTCATAAGTGAGCTTGCTGAAGAGTATTTGGGAAATAATAATAAGATTTAAAATGTAATTCAAAGTATAAAAGAAAGAAAGAAATGAAAAGAAGATAAAGAAGAGAAAAGAAAAGGTAGAGTGAACTGGTGAGAGGAGATAAGAAGATACAGGTGCTGACATTTTAGAATGATGTAATAATTAAAACAATGTAAGCCCTGGTGACTTGCTTAGACTCTTAAGCTTCCTCTTCCTTGGGGTTCCCCAAGCTCTAAGGGAAAGGATTTTTATAAAGACCTCCAAAATTAGACTCAGGTGTATCTGATTGTGGTTCTCTTTATCATTTCCCATCTGCTGCTAGAAGAGGTCTTTCTGATGATAACTGGTGAAGGCGCTGATCTATGAGGATAGCAGGATATCATTAGGATCCTGGGTCTTGGTTACCCAAGCAGTGCTAGGTGTTGTCCTGAAGTTAAATCAGACATTGGTTGGTCACTTCCACAAGTTCTGCACCATGGTTGCTCTAGCCAATATTGAAGGAAGGACAGATTGTAGTCAAAGATTTTATAGCTGTGTTGGATTTCATGTTTCTCTTTCAGTATCCTTCAGAGAAACTTCCCAGACCAAGGAGACTAGTACACAGAAGTGAAGACTCTATGTACATATCAGCTTGACTTCTCCATATTCAAAGAACTTTGTCATTAACAATGGGGTCCCACTGTAAGATTGCAGAGAACAAATCTTTTTAAAATCATCAGCCTCAGTTGGTCTATGGCTTCCTATTGGAACTCCCTTGGTCAATAACTTGATTGAATGCAGGCCAGTCTCTCTAGGCCCTCTGAATCAAATAAGCGAAGTGAATATGTGCACAGAGAGACTAAATCTTCCACAATAGGCCCCGCATGGGTTTATATCAGGTCTTCTGGGTACATATTATATCTACTAGCTTAGTATCTTTACAGGATATCTCATTATGATACTAAGTGGACCTCTTACTCTTTTAGTAATTCTTTGGTTCCTTTACTTCCTGTGATGGTGTCCAACTTTCCTATGGAAGTTTTCTGTTTAATATTATTATATTTATTTTTGTCATGTTTGGTTGATATCTCCTAAAAGCCTATTCTTTTCTAATGAGAGACAGAAAGTGAGTAAATCCACATATTATTGGAGGCAGGGAGGAACTATGAGGACCAGAAGGAGAGGAAAGAGTAGTTAGGATATACTGAATGAGAAAAGACTATATTTTCAACTAAAAATTATATAAAAATAATGCAAGCCCACAACTATAAAAATTATGTAATAAATTAATAAGACACGCCTAGTTCCAATTCTGACAAGTGAGTTGTGATAAGTTGTGATAATATCTTTAAGGGGCTGGAGAGATGGCTCAGAGATTAAGAGCACTGTTTGCTCTTCCAGAGGTCCTGAGTTCAATTCCCAGGAATCACATGGTGGCTCCCAAACATCTGTAATGAGATCTGGTGCCTTCTTCTGGCCTGCAAGCATACAGGTAGGCAGAACATTGTATACATTATAAAGTGTTCTTTAATTAAAAAAAAAGAACTTATGTACTCACTAATAAGTGAATATGAGCCAAAAAAAAAAAGTACAGATTATCCAAGATACAGTCCACAGAACTCACAAAGGTTAACAAGCCAAAGTATCCAAGAGAGGACACCTCAGTCCTATTTGGGAGAAAGATGAAAGCAATCACAGGATGGAGGAGGAATGCAGAGACCTGGGTGGAAAAGGGGACCTGGAAGAGAATAGGGGAACATGATCAGGTATTGGGTGGGGGAAAAGGACTGAAGCTCTGAGGGCCAGAAGAAATATTGGAAATAGGTAACCTTGGGAGGTAGGAGATGCGGGGGGGAACCTCCAAAATGTAACAGACCTGGGAGATTAGAGACTCTCAGGATTCAAGGGAGGGGACCTTAGATGAAATGCCCTACAGTGGGGAGAGGGAACTTGTAGACCTCACCTCCAGCACAAAGACAGGGCATCAAGTGAGGGACAGAGTTGCCATCCCACAGTCAAAACGCTGACCCAGAATTGTTCCTGTCTGAAAGAACTTCAGGGGAAAAAATGGAGAAGAGCCTGAAGAAAAGAAGGTCAATCAACAGGCTCAAAATGGGCTCTAGCTCAAGGGGAGGCTCCATTACTGAGGCTAAGGAGTGCTCACAAAAAGCACTGTCATGACTGTCATGACTGCCCTCTGAAAGACCCAACAAGCAGCTGAAAAAGTCAGATGCAGATATTTACATCCAACCAATGGACAGAAGCAGCTGACCCTTTTTACTGAATTAGGGAAAAGCTGGAAGAAGCTGAGGAGTAGGGCTATCAAGTAGGAAGACCAGCAGTTTCAATTAACCTGGACTCCTGAGATCTCTCAGACACTGGGCCACCAAACAGGCAGCATACACCAGCTGATATGAGGTCCCAACACACATACAGCAGAAGACTGCCGGGTCTAGGTTTAGTCAGAGAAAGTGCACCTAACCTTAAAAGAATGGAGGCCCTAGGGATTAGAGGGGTCTGGTGAGGTCAGGGGTATGGGGTGAGGTCATCTTATGGAGATGAGGTGGGGAGAGGAGATATGGGATGTAGAATAATTAGAGGGAAGGAGGACTGGGAAGGGGATTAAAAACTGGATTAAAAAAAATAGATGAAATAAAATTTTAAAAAATTCAAAAAGAACTGTCTTTAGAGGCTCGATAAGCATGGAATATTTCATGCCTGGTTTAAAGGTGTATTTATTAATGAAGATGCTAAGGTAATATTAAAAGTTTGATAATAGTGAGGCTGGAAGTGTGGCTCAGAGGTTAAGAGTATCTTTTACAGAGGATCCATGTTTGGCTCTCAGAACCAATTTCAGGAAACACACAGTCATTTGTAACTCCAATTTCTCTAAGATTCATCGTCCTGTATGGTCTTTATAGGCATCATACACATAAATACACACTTTAAATACCTTCTTGCAAATGCTAATAGTGTTATCCCTTATATACCTATACGTAGGTGATTATGATTCTAAGAAAGTCATAAAAGTATATTTTTAAAATTCAATTATTAGCACTATTTTATAAACAAAAACTACTGCTTTATATGATTAACCGACATATCTGAAGCACAAAATATCCCGAAAAACAGTCATGTTTCAACTTCAGGCTTAGATCCACAGTTTCACTAACACCACAAATGTCACAAAAAAAAATCTGCAGATTTTTGCCATATTTTAATGTATTATTCTTGAAGGAATTAAAATAAGTAAACTAAAATGCTACACTTTGGACAATATGTGAATATTTATTATGTTATTGCCTTGATTGTTTTATTCTTTATATTTCTATATGAAGATGGAAAATAAAGATACAAGCTAAAGCTGTTCACATTTCCACGAAGAAATAACAGTATTAAAAAAAAAACCAGTTAACCATAAGTAGATATGTACAGGCATTACTTTATTTGAAATGTGAATATCAACAGATCTACAAACATTTTAAACAATGTTTTTAAGTATTACCTGAATGAATCCCCAAACCCACAAGTACATGACTCAGGAAACTTCTTTTCTTAAGTAGGTATATTTTCTAAGTAAACGTTTTTGTGAAACTGCATTTTATGTTTCATGTTCAAAAATCAGTTTTTATTACTGGTACATAAACTAATCTTTGTGGGAATGGCAATTTCTTATCTAATCTTTGTACACTGTGACACTTGAGATAGAATGCAAATTACATAAGTCTGGATGGGATGAAACCCTTTCAACTTGGATTAGTTTAACACTCTGTAATTTCTGCCTCTAAAAATCATAATCCAAAAAAAAAAAAAAAAAAAAAAAAGCAGGGTGTGGTGGCGCACGCCTTTAATCCCAGCACTTGGGAGGCAGAGGCAGGCAAATTTCTAAGTTTGAGGCCAGCCTAGTCTACAAAGTGAGTTCCAGGACAGCCAGGGCTACACAGAGAAACCCTGTCTTAAAAAACCCTGAGTGAAGTAACCCATTCACAAAAGAACTCACATAACATGTACTCACTGATATGTGGATATTAGCCCAGAAACCTAGACTACCCAAGATACAATTTACTAAACACATGATACTCAAGAAGAAGGAAGATCAAAATGTGGACACGTCACACCTTCCTAGAATTAAGAACAAAGCACACATTGAAAGAGTTAAAGAGANCTGAATCCAAAGGATGGACCCAACGACTGTGGCTGCCAGGGATCCATCCCACAATCAGTCACCAAACATAGACACTATAGCATATGCCAGCAAGATGGTGCTGAAAGGGCCCGGATATAGCTGTCTTGGGGGAAAATATACCAATGCCTGGCAAACATGGAGGTGGAAGCTCACGGTCAGCTATTAGATGGAACACAGGATTCCCAAGGAAGAAGGAGCTAGAGAAAGTACCCAAGGAGCTGAAGGGGGCTTCAACCCTATAGGTGGAAGAATAACCATGAACTAACTAGTACCCCCTGGGCTCGTGTCTCTAGCTGCATATATAGAAGAGGATGGCCTAGTTGGCCATCAGTGGGAAGAGAGGCCCCTTGGTTATGCAGAGTTTATAAGCCCCAATACAGGGGAATGCCGGGGCCAAGGGGTGGGAGCGGATGGGTAGGGGAGCAGAGCCGGGAGGGGGGAGGGTATAGGGAACTTTCTGGATAACACTTGAAATGTAAATGAAGAAAATATCTAATAAAAGTTGAAAAAAAAAAAAAAACCAACCAACCAACCAACAAACAAAAAAACCCATATGGTATTTAACTTTTCAAAGTTTTGGTCATATACATACTAGTCAAATAATCAATTATATCTATAGACCAGAATTTAAATTTCTGATATTATTTTAAAAGAAAATGTTGATGAAATTGAGTTTCATGACATATTTAACATTTTCTATACATTTATACTTTCTGCTGTGTCTTCTCAAATGGTAAGCATCTTGTGATTATGACAATAAACATTATATATAATCTTATTACTGTTATATGATCCTTTTGGTGATGTTGTTATATGTATTATGCTATTATTTGTGTGTGTGTGTGTGTGTGTGTGTGTGTATGTGTGTGTGTGCATGTGCACGCATTTATATCTGTCTCCCTATAACACACACACACACACACATGTATGCATTATGAAGGTTTAATTTTAACAAACCTGGACTGATTTTATTTTCTCTTAAAGTGTTGAGAATTAAAATCTTGTTCTCTCATCACTTAAATTTTAAGTGTTATGAAATACAAAATCATATGTAAAGGAAATTAAATATTTAAATCAAAATACTGCTTCACTGACCAATTGCCAATATCACATTTTCTTGTTTATTTGTGGTTCATTCACTATGAATTTGAGTTTCTTGCAAAGGAAAGAATTTAAAGTTAGCATCTTTTATCAAGTAAACAATATACAGAATGAATCTCTGTTCATAAGATACACAAAGTGATGTCATATGGTGGGTGGGAGTGGAGAGGAAGTGATTCTAGGCAGAAGGCCCAGCGTGAGCTGGAAGGATAGTCAGTAAACATATGGAGTTTGGTGTGGCTGCAGTGTGTGGTAAAGCTTGTTTTGACAAATGTGGAGAAGCATCATATGTTCTATGCCTTCCATAAGGCCTAAGTATTAAAAAAATGTAATTCTTACTCACTTCAGTTGACAGATAATTGTATACTTTGGTCTTGATCCCAAGGACAGTCTTTATCTACAATAATACATTTGTGTTTGTGTGTGTGTGTGTGTGTGTATGTGTGTGTGTATCTGAAACAACTGAGCCAAATACTAGAAGACACAATGAAGAAAAGATCCTCATATTCTAACATTCTTAGAATAAAAACCATATAAGGAATTACTTTATACTTGTTTTAGCAATGAATATTTTGAATACATCATTGAGAACAAAAATCAACAATGGCAACTGAAAAAGCTTTTGCATGTCAGAAGATTCATCACAAGGAGAAGCCCCTGAAGGACTAGCAGAAGACATGTGCAAATTTGTGGCTGTAGAGAAAACAGCACATTAGAAACATCAGTCATTTGACAAGTAGGAAAAATTGTAGCCTCAGTAAAAATTAGACAAATATTCAGAACAACATTTTCTGAGGAAAATATTTGAATGCGTAATAGGGAAATAAATGAAGAGAGTCATGAAAGTTTGCTGTGAAATGAAGTATCATTCACTTCTGTTATAATGCCACAGAATAGATGTAAACAGAATAAATATTTGTATATACAATAAATGTTTACCAAAAAATTGTGAAGCTGTGAATTTTACAATGTCCTCATTAGAATTCAAAAATCTTAAGTTTGTGGTTTTCAGTATAGAACCTTCTTCAGAAATCATGAAAGAATTAGCATATAACCCAGAATTTTGATTTAAATTAACTGCAGTGAATATGTGAAAGAAAGATTTGCACTTCCAATTTCATTGTAATAATACTATTCATATGTACAGTACATGGAAACAGAATTTATCCTTGGATAATTTAATAATTTGATAAAGGAAATATCATGCGTAAACATGATTGACAGTTATTCTTCCTTGTGAAAAGGAGGCAAGAAAATATCACCATTTGTGGCAACTTTACATTGTGCTAAGTGAACTCAAGAGTGCAGAGAAGGACAGATGCTACCAGACACCATTTCTGTAATAGACAGACTTACAGAAGCAAGCACTTGTGGTTACCAAGAGGACAGTCATGAAGAATATGGAGAGCACTTGTCAGTGAGCACACAATTACAATTACCCTACAAATCTAATCTCTAAAGAACTCATATAACTCTCCAATAGGCTTGCACATCTATTGTTGTGATTAATAATGCAATACCTCAAATTTTACTGAAATGTAGATCTTGTGCTATTATCACAAAAATAAAACAATCAAAAGCAAAGCAACTAAGGCGCTTAGGAGAAACACTGGGAATATGACTGCCTTGTATTTATTATAGTTGTAGAGCTGTTTGTATGTACCCAAAACATCAAGCTATAGATAGTAAATATATGCAACTATATGCATATCAATTAAACTTCAACAAAAATGTTTTTTTTTTAAGTTCCTTAGTTAAAAATCAATTGCTCTCAAATAAAAAGAGTTTGCTGACAATAAATGTCACCCTGGAGGAGACATTTTAAAAGAAACATTTCCATGAGCTCTGGGTATCTTGTTTTATGTACCAAATTATAGCAGGCAAGGCTTGGGTTTATGAGTAAGATGTTTATTACAATTGATGTTGGCCTTTATCAAGCTCTCTTTGGGGATCTCGATGTTAACTCTATTTTCATTTTAAGATTTTGGACAAATTTGAATGTAGACTGTACTTTCCACATTGTCTACTGCCTTGGGACATACCCACGTCTTCAATGGGAAAACCTGATAGTAGCTTGGCATCCTGTAGAGTGGAAAGAGAAAAGAATTAGAATTCCAGAGTCATTTAAATAAATAAGGCATGCAACCATAAACACATGTACATTGTATTTTATATTTCTTGCTATTTATAAGTTATAAAATATTCTAACAAATAGTCATGGATATAAAAGAAGAATGTGTGTAACCGTAAATATTTTTTATATGTTCTTGCTAAGTAATACTGCATTAAGAAGAGTTTAGTGAGTTCTTTGAAGACAGAGTAGTATGATTTCACAATAGTTTTGTGTTCAAAGCTTTAAAAAAGGTTAGAAAAATATTCATAAACACTATGTGTTTGCAGGGGCATGTGCATAGGGTTGTATGTGTGCCTAGATCATGTTTGTGTGTGCTTGCACATGTGTCTATGGAAGCATATAGAGGGCAGAGGCAAACNAAAAAAAAGAAATTCCTTCTTTCTTACGGGGATAATGTATTGGCTTCATGGTAGTAGATGCATAAATTAACCACTGACATATTACAATGAGAAATTCTGTAATTCTACCTTTCTAATTTGGGAGGTTAAGTAGGCTCTACAACACAAGCTTTTAATTACAAATGGATAACAGTAATGGCCACTTTGAAAATTAATGTACATGCATAATTAATTTTCATACACATGAAATATACATGTGTATGAAAATCCAAAATTATAGAAAACAAGTCAAAGAGAATCTCATATCAAAGAAAAGAACATTGCTAAGTGTGAGTTTACTCATTGTCCACTCCTAAGCTACTACTCACTTATTTTTTATTTAAAAAAATACATGAATAGAAACTACAGTGTTAAGTCTAATTTTGTTACTTCAAGTAGGAAAATTAAACAGGTGAATTGATCTGAAGAAGTATTGCTGCAAGATGGAATGGCAAACCTAACACAATCACCCATCTACATCAAGTCATCCATCCACTCAATATAGTGAAGTTGTTATCACTAAATTTAAGTCTTCAATACCTGTCATGAAGGATCAACTTCCCATAAATATGTTCAGTTGTTCTGCAGCCTCATAGAGACTATAATTTACAAGTGTGCCCAAACCAACACAAACCATCACACAACCTCTCCTAGCAAGTCTTGCTACAGCGAAATCTCCTCTCATGAAGCCACATTAGGAAATTCTTAATTTCAATGTAACTGTAAGGGAAGCTGATTCAGTTTCTAAACACTGGAATCTTCTTATGAGGGTACTAATGACCTCCGCAGGCCTTTGGAGAAGATTAGCACTTGAGCTTCCCACTCTTTTCCCAAGATACAGATCAGATGGTTTTGAAGGAACCATGAGCTCAAGAATCATGATTTTGCATTCCCCCATCCCCATGAGTTTCATGTATTTTCTCTGCATATTATGAATGTCTAACTATAGCAAACTTTGCAGTGAAGGGAAATGTAATAACATAATAAAAATTTAGTCACTTTAGCTACTAATCAGTTAGTCTGATAGCTAGCTTCTTAGAATTCACACTATGGCAGGAGAAAGAAGAGCTCTGAAACAGAAGAGTAGCTTCAGTGGAAGAAACGGGTAACAGCAAGTATAAAGTGGGGGATGACTAAAATTTACCATAAACATATGTGAAAGTTATAAAAAAGAAACAAAAATATCAAGGCATCATGTCTAGAGTATATGCAGAGAAAAACTATATAATATTAATCATGTGGAATCAAATTGTATAGTTTAAGACAAAAACCATTCATAGACATTTGTCTTTGACATATATATTTAGAAGAAACAAAACAAGAATAATGACCTTGTATCTGAACTTATATTGGAGGTACAATAGAACATGAAAAATAATAGAAATTAAATGAGAACACTAAGAGGGAAATAAAAGAAAACAATATTCAATTATGTTCATAGAAATGTTCAATGAACTCATAGTCCCATCTGGAAAAATGAAACAGCTTATAATCACTCACAATTCATGCAAAAGAAAAAAACTCCCAAGAAGGAAGGAATGTAACTATTGACATGATAAGGAGCAGAATGTGTGAAATGAAAAAAATGTTCTCAAAAGATCCTTAACACAATTTGAGGCCATCAACAGAATATCCAATAAAATTATAATTATGAAGATAAACTCTATGATGTTAATCTGTTCATTTTACTCATTGAAAACATCATGAAGATTAAAATATGAAGTCCCACTAGAAGAAGATTAATTATGTGCTTCTTGAGAAATTATTCATAATTTATTTTATAGGGTAATATTCTAAATTACATATAAAATATTTGATGTAAGGATGGTTTTCATAATGTTTAACAGGAGTTAGTATCAATATGTGAAGCTGCTTGGTTACATGTTTCGATAGTGTGCCATCACTTCCAATTACACAGACTTACTCTTCTAATTATCCCAAAACCATAGATGCTGAAGACTATGTAAATGTACCAGGAGATGTGGTTGTGTGCATTACAGAAAAAGGCTTATACTTTCAATGTTCTTTATTCTATCTCTTTGTATTTCTATATTATGGAACAAAAAATTTAATCAGAATAATAAAATCTGTTGTTCCGAGTAAAGAATAAATTATGTTTTATTAATATACCCTTTTAGAAAGCTATTTAAAACTATAAATTAGACATCATAATCTTTAATATAAATATCTTATTTAAAAATGTATTTCTATACTGTTTTCTGGGGATATTCTCTATAAATTTCAGGGAATTTTTGAAATTGTTCTTGCCTTGTCTTAATGATCTGAATTTTAACAGGGTTATAACATATTCAATAAATTTATTCAGATTTTGAAGTATTCAAGTAATGGAAACTATGCCTTTGTAAAACCCAGGAATGTTAGTCTTTGATTTTTTTATGGTTTAGACTGCTTTATGACCCTCTCTCAATAAAAACTATAAAATTAAAATGACCATGCAAAGGTTTATGGAGCACCTCTGACCCAGCATGGAGAAGCTAAAGGCAGTGCAATTGCTTTCGGGATCTGTTAAAGTAGCACGGGGTGGGATGGGAGCTGATTTTGCAAGATGAGGGCAGAGAAAACATCTGGAAAACCCATCATCTGGCAGATGGACACAGAAAGAAATAATGTCAGATACACAAATTATGTTTTAAACATTTCAAATTATATATCAAAAGACACTTCAGCCATCATGACTTGGGGAAAATAGGAGAAAGAATAATAAAAATAGACATGTAATCATTGCTGAAATTTCAACAATTAAATTATTAGGATATTAATTAATTCCAATATCACGTTTTTATTTCTTCTTAGTTTTATAGAAAACAATTAAGTGATACACACACATGTGTGCGCGCACACACACAGAAACACACACACACATATATGGTCATGGGTATACATTTGTTAATTCTGCCACTTTTTCTTATGAATCCCTTCATTTGAATAATTTGCTCATATATAAAGGTATAGGATCTGTCTGTCTGTCTGTCTGTCTGTCTGTCTGTCTGTCTGTATCTACACTTTATACTTACCCACTGATCATGCTCAACAGATTTATTCTTCTCACATAAATAATTTAGAGTGAACTTTAATATATATATATATATATATATATATATATATATATATATATATATATTTAAACACAAAACTTCTGACCAACATTACCTCCTTTATATGAGCAGAACAAGGAATACAATAATTGATGTTCTAAGTTGGACAATGGTAGCCTACAAAACTTCAACTCTACATTAAGAAATGTAGGCAACAAGAGAATATTAGGAGTGGAATAAATAGTCTTCCCTATGGAGGAAAACACCAATTGGTTATCCAAGTCTAAATGGTCAGCCGGGAAAACATACACAATAGTAATCTTGTACAGATTGACTGATTGTACTTCTATATTTAAGAAAAACATGCACATATTTTTATAACAACTATTAATGGTAAAAGATACAAATAATTTGACAAAAGATTTAAGAGTCACCTATGGGAGGTTTGGATGGAGAAAAGAGAGTGGGGAAATAACGTTGATTACATTAGTATCAATATGTAAACCAAATTACTTTTAAAAATCAATAATCAAGGCCACTGATTTATAATTGCTGCTGGTCAGTAGCCTGCATGAACAGGTGCAATCAGAGGGCTGAGAAATACAGGCAATGCATTATGACAATATTAGAGCAGGTAATACTTGTAACTTTTCAAACATTTTCTTAAAATATTTTTCTGTTTCTTTATTAAGCATAATCTACCAAGTAGTAGCCTAATCAAATTAAAAAAGGTCTTGCCGACACTTTTTCGTCTCTTCTTTAATGTGGAAATAGTTGCAGTCATAAGGAAGCTATGGCTAGTTGAGTACCACAGCATCTGAGATTCTCAAAGCTTTTGCATGAGACTTTTATATTCTTCTTTATAGGTCCAGCAAAATAACTCCATTTAAGGAAAATGGATGTTGAGGTTTCAGCCAATTACATTCTCTTTATAAGGAAGCAAAAGCTTTTTCATGGATACTTTTTGCAGCTTCTCCTAAAAATTATAGTATCTAGATTATGCCACATGACTTTCTCCAGGTACTATAAAGACTGATATTGTGAGAATTATGCTTTGTAGCATGTATTTCTTGACAACTGTAATAATCAAACTGTCCATGAAAATGAGTACTCTATTATCTGAGCACTATGATCTGTTAAAAACATTGGAAATGCTATTCATCTTCCAGTATAAATTTGTGAAATATCAATATTATTCTATTTGAATAAGTTGGAATAAAAAGATCAGTTTATTTTTATGTATAAATATATTTTCATAAATGAAAACAAACATTAAACAATTATAAAACAAAGTATATTATTTGTCTGAGTTTGTCCATTATTTATCATGATATCATGAAAAATAATTCCGAGAAAACTAACAGAAGGTAGCAAGTTTTTACTTTTGTTCATAGTTTTTCATTATATTCCCTAATGGTGGGGAAATAAAGGTATCAGGAATTTAAAGCAGCTTCTCATATTACTCCAGCATTCAAAATAGAGAAATGAATGTAAGAATGCATATTCCATTACAACAGGATCTCAGTTTGGAAATTTTATCACCCATAGTGAAGACAGTTTCAATGTCATGTAATCAAGATAATAACACACAGGCATACTGAGAGATTTCTCTCCCAGGCTATTCTATCTTTTGGCAAGCTGATAGAGACAATAACCATAATACTATTTGTAAGAAAGTAAATATAATGCTAGAACTTTGTCATATATTTTAAAATTATAACATAACAACATTTTATATGTATTTACTGTAATATATTATTACAATATTTGTTATATTCAATATAACGTATTATAATTACTCAACTGCTTCCTTTTCTCCTTCTAAACCTTCTAATAAACCTCTCTCTAAAATTCTCATTCTTGAATGTGGTGTGTGCGTGTGTGCATGTGTGCATGTGTGCATGTGTGCGTGTGTGCATGT
This sequence comes from Mus minutoides, assembly GCA_902729485.2. Taxonomy (NCBI): domain Eukaryota; kingdom Metazoa; phylum Chordata; class Mammalia; order Rodentia; family Muridae; genus Mus; species Mus minutoides. Next base: position 38,921 of record LR752498.1, on the reverse strand, counting down.
GTGTGTGTGTGTGTGCGCGTGTGTGTGTATGTGTGTGTGTGTGTGTGTTTGTGTGTGTGTGTGTAGGTAGGTATAATGGCACCTATACATGCATGATCTCAGGTACTGCATAACCAAGTAAGGGTCTCTTCCTTAGAGAAAACCATTTCCTCAGCTATGAAATTTCCATTATTTCATTATTCTTTGTATAATGTTGGAGCCCTGCAAGTGTTCACCCATCCACGCTAAAATGTTCATTAATGTTGCTATTGTTTAAATGCTTTCCAGGAAGCCATGATGATATGACTTCAAAGGTGAGCTTCTCTAAAATATCAAGGAGACATTATCTCACCACAAACATTTTGTTCAATTGGTTCTTACAATCATGCTTTCACAATGATCATTGAGCCTTAGGTACATGAGTTACTTTGTAGATGTATCTATTGGCTCTATATAATGCATTATCTCTTGTTTTCAGTAGTCCAATAAGAGATCTATTGTCTATTACCAAAGTATGAGTGCAACTACCCTACTCTTAGGATCATTATATCAAGTAGGTCATTGTGGTTTCTAGGCATCATAACTAGTAGGATCATTGGCTGTTTCTCACCATTTGCAGATTGCATGGAGCCTTCTGGTATCAATCTAATATTTAAAAAGGAGGCCTTCAGAAAAGATTCCTATGTCAGGTCTCCTGGGAATCTTCATTTTGACTTCAGTTCCTCAGCACCTATCACTGGCAGGTCAAGATAGTTCTTGTGGATATATCCAATCTATGGATCTAGCAAAGAGCATTGTCAACCCAGATATATTTTTCATTTAAAAATATTTGTGTATGAATACACAGACTTGTGTGTCTATGTAATTCCATGTAGACATACATTAAAATGATGTGCTATGATATTTCTGGGCATGCCTACCATTGTTTTGCTCTCCTCCATTTGTACTTACCTCCCTAAATATGTGTCTTCTAAAAATGTCAGAGAAAAAAACATTCATGAAGTCTTACTAACATCACTTGAGCAATGAGGACACAAATAGACATTCTAACATGAAAATGGAGAAGCTCAACATACCTCTACCCCACAAAAAGAATTAGACTCAACAGGGAATGCCAAGAGGTGGAGGAATAGACTTTCCCAGGGAGGAGTATATCCTATTGGATAACTGGGTTATCCAATACCATATTATCACTTCTGAAAATATACAAGTAATATTATGTGTACTGAGCAGGTTGTACTTTATATTGGGGATATGTGTGCATGCACATGCACGCATGTTCACACACACACACCCCCACACCCACACCCACCCACACACACACACAAGCATACACATCATTACATATAGCAACAATTAAAGAAAAAATCCATAAATTTAAAAAAAAAGTGGGAGTGAATGAGTCCCTGGACAGGTTTGGAGGAAAGGGAATGGGGAATGATTTATTATAATCCAAAAATTTTTAAAAAATGAAAAAATATATATGAAGGCATTTCTCTAAAAAGGTAAAGGGATAATATACCCATAATGAATATGATAAATCTTATGAAATCACCAGAGTAATGCCCTCCTTATACACAGTACTCCTTAAAAGCCCCCTTTGAAGCACAGGCTTTTCTAGAGTAACTGGCAATAAAAGTTTTTGTTTGTTTGTTTGTTTGTTTGTTTGTTTTGTGAGAAATGTTAGCCTATTGGAAAAAAATGAATTAAATGGGAAAATTGTCAAATTTCATGTAAGTTCTTTAAGATGATAAAAGCTTAATAAATAGCAGTAGTGACATTGCACAATGACAAAATCATAAAGTTGGGAAATTTTAAGTACACTTAAAATTTTGTTTACAATGCATCATTTACACTAAAACAGTATCAAACTTTTTGTACTAGGAGTATTTTCATTTTAAAATTTAAAACATTTTGGAAGAATGCATACACAAAGATTTTTGCTCTGATAATAGGGATAATCTAGAAATCCTCTTAACATAGTGATATCTGGACTGCAACTGATTATGTGTGTCTAGGCCAAGCATATATAATTTTAAGAACTATGTGATTCTGATAGCAGGGTAACTATATTCTATGTGCAGGGGCAAGAATACATGTTTTGGTGCTTCTTTTTTTTAAATTTAATCTTTATTGATTTACACTCTAGATTTTATCCCCTTCCTTGTCCACCCTCTTACTGCTACCCATCCATACCTACTGGCTATCCCTCTGTCTTCTCAAGGATGTCCCCATCATCCCAACCTCCACCCCACTAGACCGCAAAAATCCTTGGAGCCTCCAGTCTCTTGAGGGTTAGGAGCATCTTCTCTGACTGAACGCAGACCAGGTAGTCCTCTACTGTATATGTGATGGGGGCCTCATATCAACTGGGGTATGTTACCTGATTGGTGGTCTAGTGTCTGAGAGATCTTGGAGGTCCAGGTTAATTGAGACTGCTGGTCCTCCTACAGGGTTGCCCACATCCTCAGCTTCTTCCAGGTTCTCCATAATTCAATCACAAGGATTAGCAGCTTCTGTCTATTGGTTGGGTACAAATATCTGCATTTGACTCTTTCAGGTGCTTGTTGGGTCGTTTGGAAGGTAGTCATGATAGGTCCCTTTTTGTGAGCACTCCATAGCCTCAGTAGTAGTGTCAGGCCTTGGGGCCTCCCCTTGACCTGGATTCCACTTTGGACCTTAATTGATCTACTTTCCCCCAGGCTTTCCATTTCCATCCCTGTAATTCTTTCAGACAGGAAAACTTATGGGTCAGAGTTTTGGCTGTGGGATGGCCACCCCATCTCTCACTTGTCTTCCTGCTGGATGTGGGCTCTACAAGTTCCCTCTCCCAATAGTAGGGGCTTTCATCTGAGGTCCCTCTCTTTGAGTCCTTAGAGTCTCTCACCTCCCAAGCCTCTGGTACATTCGGAGGGTCCCTCCACCTCCTATCTCTAGAGGTTGCATGTTTCCATTCTTTTAATGACCACCAGGATTCAGTCCTTTTCTTCCACCCAATACAGGAGCATGTTCCCCTCTCCTCCTGCTCCATATCCTTTCCTACCCAGGTCCCTCCCTCTCTCCCCACTTGTAATATTTTTCTTATCCCTCCCAAGTGGGATTGAGGTGTCCTCACTTGGGCCCTTCAGCTTGTTGACTGTTTTGAGTTTTGTGAACTGTATCTTGGGTATTCTGTCTCGTTCTTTTGACTAATATACTCAGACCCAAAAGAACATGTGTGGTATGTACTCACTAATAAGTGGATATTGGTCTGTTTGTTTTTTATTAGTGACTTGTTGAATCCTTTACTCAGGTATGCTATAACACCTGCATATCTTAGAGGGCAGAGAGTTGATTCTAATGAGATGATATTGCTCACAGAATACTTCTGTGATTAAGTATACTTCTGTTTCATATCCACTGCAACCACACTATAATCTTTTTGAATTTTTATTAGCTTATTAAGAGGGAAACATCTGGATTATTACTGTTTGTGCTCATAGTAAGGCTTAATAATAGATGCCCCATCAAGGGTTTGGTGTAATGGAACAAATATATGTTGATATATAATAAAGTATATATCTATATCTATATCTATATCTATATCTATATCTATATCTATATCTATATCTATATCTATATCTATATCTATATCTATATCTATCTCTCTATCTCTCTCTCTATCTATCTATCTATCTATCTATCTATCTATCTATCTGCTACAAAAGTAAATGTGATAATAAAGCATTTTGCTAAATATAAGTGCACTTTATATTTGAGTTTTGGAAAACTCATATGAATGAATTCTCTATAGTTAATGAGTATATATATGTATATGCATGAGAATCATTGACGATGAACAAATGTCATTGCAGTCTGAACCTTAAAATTTATCTTTTCACTTAGATATTTTGTTTAAAGATTTTGTGTATATTATGACTTTCAGTTCTGTCTTTGTGTGGGATTTGTGAGGGTGAGAGTGAATTTGTCTTTGTGTCTATGTGTTTCTTCTGCCTTTTGTGGGCTCTTTTTCATGTTTGTTTTGTCTTATTCAGGTTTGTTAATTTTTATTTTATTATAATATATTTTATTATAATCTCTTAGATGCCCATTTTTTAATGAGAGAAAGATGAGGTGAATCTGGAGAGGAGAAAGAAGCAGGAGGAGCAGAGGGAGGGTAAACTGTAATCAGAATATATTGTATGCAAAGTATTATTTTCAATTTAGAAATTTAAAAAAAGACAATTTATATTTGTTTTCCAATTCTTCATGTCAGTATTCATTGAATATTTATCCTCCAAAATAAATAAGGCAGTTAAGCGTTTTCCTAAACATAGATACATTTTATATTTGAATTTTAGAAAATGCCTATGAATATATTTTCTACAGAAAAACATACATGTATGAAGTCAACATATGGAAATGATTATAAGAACATTTTTCCTTGGCTTGTGTTCTAACTTCATATGATGTATTAAAATGTTGTAATGATTTTTATATTTGTTTTTCCTCCTATTTTGAATGATCAATTTAGAGGTACGGAAATTGGAAATTCTGCTATATGCTAAAAAATAAAATTTGGTCATCATTACTAATAGAAAAAAAAATAAACAAATTTAATTTCTATATGAATAACTTTAGCAAGTTAAAATTGTTTATTTTTCCATGTTTTTTCTCAGAAAGATGTTTTTATCATAAAAAATGGCTAGTGGTAATAAACTCTATTTCAAAAAAAACTTTTTCTAAATGAAATTATATGGATTACCTCATAATTGTCTATCAAAACTTGTAAATATATTTTATACTTGCCATTGTGGATTCATCATTAATGTTTCTCTTGGTACACAGAAAAAATAGAATTAATGTAAAATTTCTTGGCCTTGAAAAAAAGTCAATGAAAATGAATTTTCTGACTATATAATTCGAACAATTTATACAAAATAACATGGCGAAAAGACATTGGGACTAACATAAATCATTAATTCAATGACTCATAGAAAACAAATGTATATTAATGATTTATAAGAAAATACTGACCAAGGACACACCCAGCCTCTGTTGATAGGTAAAATAAATAGTCCACTCTACTGTACAATGAATTCCTGCCAGTTCTCAGTAGGGACCATAGCTCTGTTTTGACTATTAACCAGCAAATAGTCACATCTGGAAACATGAAGGTCAAAAGTCATTTTACTCATAAAACCTCACTAGCATGATTCATAATAACCCATATTTGACCCTTGGATGAATTTAAGTCTGATGGTGATATTGCTATATAAATATATTAAAACATGATCTTAATGCTCTGTTGTGATTTTATTTTGGTAGTGTGTTTTACTTAAACAAGTATTATAGAATTTACAAAAATAAAATGCTGAACCCATATGTTGAAGCTGAAAAGTATATATTTTTGCTGAAATTTATTCTGCCCTACATATGTTATAAAAACACTTGGCATACAGGGTTTGTTAAGTAAACTGTTTCCATATTCAACACTTGCCTGCTATTTTTACTTTTTTCCTTTATTGGTACTAGAATGTATTGTATTTGCATTTGCAACTTGCATACTTTAAGCCATATCTAAAAGAAAATTCTTAACCCTCCCCGACCATCTCTCTCAAATCTCACAGCCTACTCTTTGAATTGTTCTTGTCTTGACACTCAAGATGCCATTATGTAGATCAGGGTAACAGACCATGTTGACCAGACAGACTGATTTTCCTGTCTCTGCTTTCTAAACTCTGACACAATGGATTCATCATCTATATCAAGAGAATAAGCTTTTGTGCCCATATGTCAAATTTGTATGGAAACTATAACTAATGTGGATATATTTCGCTTACAGCAGGAGTAATTAAAGGGATAAGAAGCCATAGCTGGGCGTGGTGGCACATGCCTTTAATCCCAGAGGCAGGAGGATTTCTGAGTTCAAGGCCAGCCTGGTCTACAAAGTGAGTTCCAGGACAGCCAGGGCTACACAGAGAAACCCTGTCTCGAAAAACAAAACAAAACAAAACAAAACAAAACAAAACAAAATGAAGCCATAAGTGTGGGGCCTTGTTCCCAAAGGATTAGTAATGCATGGGAACTTCTAAGTCCTCAACAAATGATTGATGGGTGTTGAGAAGAGAACAAGAACATTTCTTGCCCAAAACTGATAATGCTGATGCCCTGAGTTTAGATCCCCAGAACTTAAGTCTAGATTTCTTTTGTTTATGTTACACAGCCGGTGGTGATTTTGTGGGAGCACAAGTGAGCTAATATTATAACTTGGTTTTGGTTCTAAAAGATAATAGTTGCAAAACTGTTCTTCCAAAGCAGCATTTCACTGAGTCTGGCCATGAGTGTGTGATTAGTTGGGGGGGAGGAGTTGTTGGGGGTGGGGAGGGAGTTGTTGGGGGTGGGGAGGGAGTTGTTAGATTTGCAAATACACTGCTCACACGTGCACAGCATTTGTAGAACTTGCCATCGCTTTATGATGATCTGGAATTCCTAAGTTTAAGCTCACTTCCAAATAGTATCTGCATGCTTCTAATATATTCTATCTAGAGTTTATATGTGCAGCTCAGTGGGAAAGTGTAACTAGAATAAGTAATGAATAAGTGAATAGCAGATCTTGGAAGAAGATACATCACAGTAACATCAGTGCTTCAGATATCAAAATGTTCCTGTGGAATAAAGACAGAAGGGTTGTTTTCTCTGCCTCACTTCAAGTTGGTGACTACAGTTGTAACACTCCTTCAGATACAAGTTGAACACATTGGAGAAATCAAACTGTAAAAAATAAACAAATCACCAGACCCAGGGTTACTGGGAGCAGGCAGAATTTGCAGAGAGCAGAATAGTCCTAAACCTGCAGACTCTGACTGGCAATACTGGGGCTGCTGCTTTGGCTTGATCTTTTCCTGGTACTGACGGTACTTTCCTTACTAGGTCAGCTTACCAATGAACGGCTAGAACCTTACTAAAGTAAGTGAGCCTGTGAGTCTGCCTGCATAAACACATTTAAAAAAAAATATTTTTAAATGTTTGAAATGCTTTATATTAGTGAGGGGAAAAAGCATTTTATGCACTCACCATGGTAATCTCTATATCAGCAGGGAAGTGTTTTGTTATCTAAATTGGTCTGAGTGGATTCTGTGTAGTTGCTGCTGTTAGCTGAAACTCCTGAAGAGGCTGTCAGCCAGCCAGTCAACAAAATATGAAAATTGTCATTAGTGAAATGGGACACAGGTCTTGGGGGAAAATGATTACACAATATTATCACTATTTTATTTTTATATTTATAATATAACACCATCATTTACTCTTTCACTTTCCTTCCTCAAAATCCTCTCATGTACCAGATCATTGTCCTGTGTGTGTGTGTGTGTGTGTGTGTGTGTGTGTGTGTGTGTGTATTCCAAAATAAATAATTATAACTTGCTCTTTCCCTTTCAAAGTATTCCTCTCTGTGGGTATTTCTCTCTGTATGTCTCTGTCTCTGTCTGTCTCTGTCTCATCTCTCTGTCTCTCTGTCTCCCTGTCTCTCTGTCTCCCTGTCTCTCTGTCTCTCTCTGTCTCTCTCTGTCCCTCTCTCTCTCTCTCTCTCTCTCTCTCTGTCTCTCTCTGTCTCCCTCTGTCTCTCTCTGTCTCTTTCTCTGTCTCTCTCTGTCTCTGTTTCTCTCTGTCTCTCTCTGTCTCCCTCTGTCTCTCTCTGTCTCTTTCTCTGTCTCTCTCTGTCTCTCTCTGTCTCTCTCTCTGTCTCTCTCTCTCTAGCTTTCTGGCTCTACATATCTCCTTCTGGATCTTTCCATATTCAAGGAGTGAATGAAGTACTATAGATTTTTCTTCAAATTTCATTAATCATTTGATTTAAAACTTGACAATGTGGGGTGGCTGTGGGGGTGTTAAAGAAGTTTTTCAGGCTCCAACTAGGCATGACTAGCTTAGAAATGTTACCTGCTGTTTTAAACTCCCTATATTATCTGATTTGACTGACGGAGGGGATCAGTGTCTTTACTTTTCTTTCTTCTGTTTTCTTTTCCCCTTTTCTGTTTATAACTTTCTGTGGTTGCTGACTTTTCGTTTCCTTTCAGTCTGCCTTTCTCTCCTCTACTGTATCAATTAATCACAGGAACACTCTTTCCCTCACACTGCTTAATTTATTTCAAAACTCTGTACTGCAGTGCTTATCATAAATCATTTAAATTATTTACAAAAAAAAAAATCTTTTGAAAGAGCAAATTATTAGAATCCCTGGCTAACGTTGGAGATCCACAATTCAATTGCATGCTGGCTTTCTTCATTTAGTGCTAATCTAGAGGGAAAAAAAATATCGCTTTGCATATTCTATAAATACTGAATTCTACTGCACACAGCCTGTCGTTGAGTCTTCTGTTTCCCAGATACAATTGTAATATTCTCTCAGTGTCGGGAACGGGAACCTATTTCCTCCTAAATTTTGTATGAAACAAAATGAGTTCCTAAAGGTAAAGTTGCAAAGAAGGTTTGTTTAAGATAATTTTAGAATGAAAGCCTATAGTGCTTCAGATAAGGTTGGAATTGTGGAAGTAGAGAGAGTAAGACTATTAATGGAATCCAGATCAATGTTTTGACCTCTGTAGAAAAAGCTAAGCTTCTCTGGCATAGGGCTGACTCAGGGGAAGAGTTTGGTTTTCTTATCTTGTCTAGGATTAGGGAAAAAGTCATGGGCTGGACTAGATGTGAACACTTCACAGCAGACCTGGCTATGTCCTGTTCTTTGCCTACTTCTTTGCACAAAAAAGCTGTGGTCATCCTCTGACAACTGCTACTCACTTAGAAATGAGCAGCATATACACAGATGGGGAGATCTTTCCTAGTGCTAATTCTTCTATCACTCATTTATTTTAATGTCTCTAAGTCCCTCTATTGAGTTAATTTTTTTCAAATATGTATATTGATTTCTTTTTCACTGACACTACATTGACTCAACTTTGGATCCATTTACATAAGATAATTCTGTTGGAAGTAATATAAAAACATTAAAATCTTCAATACTTTTATCTACTAGAATGGGTAGCATAACTGATAAATGTTAATTTTTATCAAATATTTTTTTCTTAATTTTCTAAGGTCCATGAATTTATAAAGTTGCCATTATTTTATAACCACACAGAAAATGAAATACAATAATCTCATTTAGGAAATCTTGATAGTTATTTAATTTACTAATAAAGTATCTATGTATTACAAGGCAATTTTCTAGGTACTGGAAACACAGCTTTTAATAAAGTCTACATTTATCTCACTTATCCTTTGACATTATACAAATAAGTTCTACACTCCAGGAGTTAATTGAGTTTGTATTATTTTAAAAGGAAATTAAATACATGAGATATCTGCTATGTACTTTATTGTGTTTTGAGAATTTGCCAGGTAGTGCTGGTGTAAGCCTTTTATCTCAATACACAGCAGGCAGAGCCAGGCAGATTTAGCTCTTTGAGTTCGAAACCAGTCTGGTTAATAGAATGAGTTCCAGGACAGCAAAGGTTGCACATACAATTCCTGTTTGAGAAAAAATAAAAACCCAAAAGACAAAAACACAAAAACAATCAAACAAACAAAATAAATGAACCAACCAAACAAATACAAAAAGCAAACAAGAATGTAATGAGTCTGAAAAGATATCTCATTTGGGAAATTATTTCTTGCTTAAAATGAGGACCTAAAATAGATCCTTTTTGTCCATATAAAGAACAAAGATGGGTCAAACACTTATGTCCTCAATGTTGAAGAGCCTTAGACAAGATGCCTGGCTTGTTGGCCAACAAGCATACTATCGTCAGCTAAGCATCAAGTCAGAGATAGACCACACTTCAATGAACAGAGTGGAAAAATCCTAAACTCTAGCGCTTACAAATACATGCACAGACATGCACAGAAATGCTCTACATGCAAAAGACCACACTGCCCACTACATTTTCATATATATATGTGTGTGTGTGTGTGTGTGTGTGTGTGTGTGTGTGTGTATGAGTAACAATACAACACATTTTTTAAAATAGACATTTTGTGCATCCATACATAAACTTATGCTGTGTGTTAATGCATTTTGATGTCATAGAGTCTTTAGTCCATCTTTTCCCAGGTTGTTCTTACAGTGGCTAGTAAACTAGAAAGTATCCCTGGCATTTGTTTTGTTTTATTCTTATTGTTAAAAAAGTAAGGAAATTGTGAATGCATTTTATCACATGGCCTTAGGAAATGTATCACCTAAATTACATGTTTCTTGTACATTTTGAGAGATTTCTTGTATATTTTGAGACCTTCTTATCATATAACTCATAAGTATTGAAATAAAAATCCAGCACAAAAATGTCAAGGGGATGAAAATAAACAGATTGAAATAACAAGTTGCCAAGTAAGGTTGCCTGACATACATAAAGCTATTTATAAAGTAAGCTCAAATACCACAGCACATTCTACAACATAATAATTGCATACAATATTTTGGTGATTCAAAGAAACAGAAAAATTGACTACCTTTGAAAGTCAGGGTAACCCAACATAATGTTATCTTTCTTAGATAGTTTTTTTTATTTATACCTTAAGAACAATCTGTATTTTGATTATTGAAAAGAAACTGAAAGAACTATAAAAACTTTTTTTTTATAAAATATTAAGAGTATGAAATCCTGTTGTCAGCAAAAAAAGTTTGAGTCTTCAATACATGCTGAGTACTATTATTGAATTTATATATTTCAGGTTTCACAGCAAATGTGTTGGGTGGGTGTCACTCTCTTCTGCACAGAGACTTCTGGGTACAGAAAACAAGGAAGAGTCAAGATAGTGTCAGTGCTTGAAAAATGTCAATCCTTCCTAAATAGAAACATTCATTAAATTTTCTCCTTTCTTTCTCTTTTTAGAAATTAACTCATTATTTTATTTATTTACATTCCAGACATTTCCCTGCCCTTCAGACCCCCCTCCCACAGTTTTTCATCCCATTCCTCCCTCCTTCTTGCCCCTGAGAGGGTGCACCTACCTCCCAAACCACCAGTCATCTCCCTTCTTTGATACTTCAAGTCTGTTTCTACAGGATCAGGCAAATCCATTCCAACTGAAGTTAGAAAATGAAGTACTCTGCTATATACATGTCTGGGACCTCAGACCAGCCCATCTATGCTCTTCCATTGCTGGCTTAGTCTCTAAGAGCTCCCTGGGGTCCTGGTTGGTTGACACTGTTGGTCTTCCTATGGGGTTGCCATCACCTTCAGCTCCTTCAATCCTTGGCCTAACTCTTCCATAAGAGTCTCCGACCTCAATCAAATGGTTGGCTTTAAGTATCTGCACCTGTCTTAGGCAGCAGCTGGTAGGGCCTCTCAGAGGACAGCCATGCTAGGCTCCTGTCTGTAAGTACAATATAGCATCAGGAATAGTGTCAGGCTTGGCTGTCACCCCCCTGCCTGCCACCCCCCCACTTCCCCCACAAGCTGCAGATTTCCATTCATTCCTCTGGCCTTCTGTGCTTCTATCCTGTCTTCTCTCCATACCCAATCCTGTTCCCCTTTTCCTCTGCCCCCTTCTCCCACCCAGGTCCCTTACTCCCTTTGCCTCCAATGATTATTTTGATGTCCTTCTAAGTGGGGTTGTAGCATCCTCACTTATGCCTTCCTTCTTGTTAAAATTTTATGGTCTGTGGGATGTATCTTGGATATTTGGAATATTTGGCTGAAATCCACTTATCTGTGAGAAGATACCAGATATATCCTTTTGGGTCTATGTTACCTCATGTAGAATGATATTTTCTAGTTCCATTCATTTGCCTGTAAAATTCATGATATTCTCCTTTTTAATAGCTGAATAGTATTGCACTGTGTAAATGAACACATTTTCTCTATCTATTCTTTTAGGGACATCTTGGTTGTTTCCAGCTTGGGCTCTTACAAATAAGTATGCTATGAACATAGTGGAACATGTGTCCTGTGGCATTGTTGAACATCTTTTGGGTATATGTTCAACACAATTCTTCACAGACATGGAAACAGCAATTCTTAATTTCATTTTGAAAAACAACAACAACAACAACAACCCAGGACAGCCAAAATAATTCTCAAAAATAAAAGAACTTCTCAGGTAATCACATCCTTGTCTTCAAGCAACAGTGCTAAAGACCACAAGATTATTGGTATAGAGAAAGACAAGTTTACTAATGGATTAGAATTGAAGACCTAGAAATAAACCCACACACTTATGGGTACATGATCTTTGACAAAGAAGCCAAAAACTTACAGTTTAAAGAAGAAAGCATCTTCAATAAATGGTGCTGGTCTAACTGGTAGATTGCATGTAGAAGACTGAAAATAGATCCATATTTATCACCTTGCACAAATCTCAAGTTCAAGTGGATCAAAGACCTCAACACAAAACCAGATACACTGAATGTAATAGAAGAGAAAGTGCGAAGGGACTTCAAATTCATTGGTACAGGGGAAAATTTCCTGAACAGAGGACCATGTTACTCAGTCTCTAAGATCAAGAATTGATAAATGGGACCTCATGAAACTGAAAAGTTTCTGTAAGGCAAAGGACACTGTCAATATGACTAAAACACAACCTACAGATTAGAAAAAAAAAATGTCACCAACCCTATGTCTGATAGAAGGCTAGGCTACTATCCATATATATATATATATATATATATATATATATATATATATATATATATAGAGAGAGAGAGAGAGAGAGAGAGAGAGCTTGGGGAGATAAACAAAAAAATAATTCAATTTTAAAATGTAGTGCATAGCTAAACAGAGAATTCTCAACAGAGGAATCTTGAGTGGCCAAGAAGCATTTAAAGAAATTCACAGATCACATGAAGCTCAAGAAGAAGGAAGACCAACATTTGGATGATTCAGTTCTTCTTAGAGGGGAAAAAATACTTACGAGAACAAATACAGAGGCAAAGTGTGGAGCACAGACTTAAAGAAAGGGCACTGAGAGACTGCCCTGCCTAAGGATTCTTCCCATATACAGTCACCAAACCCAGACACTATGGCAGATGCCAAGAAGTGCTTGCTGACAGAAGCCTGATATAGCTGTCTCCTGGGAGGCTTTGCCAGAGCCTGACATATGCAGAGGTGGATGCTTTCAGGCAACTAGTCAACTGATCACAGGGTCCCCAATGAAGGTGTTAGAGAAAGGACTGAAAGAGCTGAAGGGGTTTGCAACCCCATAGGAAGAACAACAGTATCAACCAACTAGAGCTCCCCGGGTTGAAACTACCAAACAAAGAGTCCACATGGAAGAGACCCATGGCTCCAGCCATATATGTATAAGAGGATGGCCTTGTCAGGCTTCAATGAGAGAAGTGGCTCTTGGTCTTGTGAAGGCACAATGCCCCATCAAAGGGGCATTCGATGTTGGGGAGGCAGGAGTGGGTAGGTGGGTGGGGAAACACCCTCATAGAAGCAGGCAGAGTGAGGATGGGATAAGGAATTTCCAGTGGGGTGGGGACACAGGAAGGGGATAATATTTGAAATGTAAATAAAGAAAATATCCTCTGTCTCAGCAGAAGGAGGATCAACTATTCTAAATTCACAATTTAGAAAAATAAAGACTAGATATTTGGGGATGGGGTGCATAAAAAGTCTTGGAAAAGTGAAAAAGAACACCCTAACTTTCTTTCTAACTATAGACACTCCAACCATTGGCACATATAAAATGACTATGTGCTTCAACTTCCAGAGTGTCCTTAATATGTTGACATTTTATAGATATTTAATCATGCTTCCTGTAATATTTTTCAAATGTATATTCAATGTATTTCTATAAATGTTTCCCTTATGAATATGTAGCACACACATATTTTATATTTTCACCATGAATCATGAATTTTTTATGACATAGATTTCTTGACATTTTTTAAAGTACTGTAAACAATAGATTAGATGACCCATTAAAGAACATATTTTTGCAGTTTCCTTCTTGGAAAATAATATTTATTTGTTCCATTTAAATTTCTGTGTGTTTTTGTAAAAGCCAAATCATGTATGTTGGCCCTTAGAAAGTGTGTATTATCCTTCCCCATTCCTTTTTAGGTTCATTTTCTTCTTATCTGTTCATATATGTCTGTATGCATGCATGTATGTATGTATGTATGTATGTATGTATGTATGTATGTATTTAGGATATGACATTCATATCCCACACCATTACTTTAGGGATCAACCAATACTTCAGAATCTTGAGGGATCAAAGTCTGTCCCTCAGCTCTTGATCACAAGGGTCACAAGCTCTGTTTCCCACGCAGCCACATTAATTGACTGGTTTCTAATTTTCCTATCATTACCTGCTTGCATCTGTAACATGTGAGGGTTGTATTTCTCTCCCATCTGTGCCCTTTTTCCTAAGTGCTAGAACCAGAGATATGTAAAGGTACCCTCATTTTATGGTTTTGCTAAGAGAATAAACGTAAAACTTTTCAACTTTAATGTAGTCTTTTTCCCCAGAAAATGACTATTGCAAGCCTTCAGTAATACCAGGATTTCCACTTATTGCTCATAGATTTATTTAAAACAAATCCTAGTGGACTTTCCCTCTGTGCTCAGTGTATATTGTTCGCAACCTTGTGATCTATGCTTTAGTTCTCATTTCCTTCCTTACACTTATGATATTACATTTCTTAATTTCTTTGTCTCCAATATTCACTCTTTTTCAGTGTTGTTCACTTTCTTTTTAAGGGAGAGAACATGTAGTGTTTAATATTATATTAGGATGTTTGATAAAGTCCTCTATTTTCTGAAATGATAAAGGATAATTGCCCTTTCCAGTGGAAGGCAAAAAGGAGCAACAAAATCAAAGCAGAAACATAAACAAAATGAATCAACGACAACTTCTTACCTCCTGCCTTTGGTAAACAGAGCAATCAAAAATGGAGAATTTTATTTTTTAAAAATATATTTATATTATGAAACTTGTATGATAAGATTCTTCAGTATGTAGCCATTTTGACAGAAATATAGATATTGTAAAAACATACTCCTCTCTTCAGTTAACTAATTATAAAATGGCATACACCCCAATACTGGAATTTCCCCAGGCATCTCATGCTGACAGATGAGAAAGGCTGGGACCTGGTAAGAGCAAGAAACGAGCTTGTGTTCCAAAAAAGATGTTATCCAGTTCTGACAACTTGTCAGACCACCTTGGAGGAGAGACTAAGCACAGAAAAAGATTGGTTAATGATGCTAGAGACCACACATGAAGACTGCTTGGTTATGCATGATCCTCATGTCTGGACTCCAGTAGATGGGAGACAGCTTGAGAGACCACTGGACCACTTAATTTATTCCTCTTCCTAACGTGGACTCTAGAAAAAGCCTTCTTGCTGTTTTCCACCACCACTTGTATATTTAATTGAATGATTGTCAGGATTGGCAATAAACCCAACTAGTCAGGCAGTAATTTGGGTGAGCATACCAGGAAATAAAACCAATTCTGAGTGTTAGTCTGTTATAGAAACTTAACCAAAGATGGCATGAGATAATTTTAGGGAGCTACTGCAATGATTTTATTCCATTATTTAAAATTCCTGCTTTCCCACTTTAGCAGGCATCAGCTGCTTTTTATTTACATGGAAGCATGGGAATAGATAGAATTGATGAAGTGGGTATTTCAGAATTTCATATTGGCTTATGCAGTAATTTGAGATATTATATATTTTATTTATTTGGGAGTTTTGCTCTTACACAGAGCAATTTGAAGACAGAGCAACTTTGTTTTTCTGTACCATGAAGTGCCTTACAAAGGCATCTCTATTAGTTTTCTGTAGGTGTGATGAAAACCTCATCAACTCTACTCCTTATATATCTTAAGGTTCTAGAGGGGTTTGAGACTAGGATGGGAATAGATATCAAGCAGGCCTAGATGATAAACAATAAGATAACAGAATTCAGATCTTAGACTGCAAGTGTGGAACAGGGAGACCAAACTGGGAGAGGCCTTAGGATTTAAGCTTTCAAAGCCCACCCTCATTGACAAACCATTTCTAAGAAGAAAACACATCCTAACCCTGTTCAAACAGCAGCAAAAGTAGGAGAAAGTTATTCAAATATATGAGTCTATAAGGGACTTTCTCATTGAAGCCACCACTGTTCAAGCTTCCTGATATATATATATATATATATATATATATACACATACACATACATATACACAAACATATATATAGTAGAAGAAACATCAATCGCAAAGATATAATATATTTATTTTAAAATAATTTTATGATTTTATACGATTCATATGTATATATGAGTATATATATATATATATATATATATATATATATATATATATATGCATATACAAATGTGTGTGTGTGTTTGTGAGTGTGAGTGTGTGCATAACACCTGTAGGGATCAATTAAAGGTGTCATATTCCCTGGAACTTCAGTTACAGGTAACTGTGAGCTGTCATGCGGATGTTTAGAATTTGCCCATGGTCTATAAGTGGAAGAAATGTAAGCTATTCCATTATAGGATATAACACACCAGTTGTTATCCACCTTAGATACCAAAGGTATGTAGAACTGTAATTCTCAGACCTCATTTTCGAACAGAAAACAACATACAACTAAACCAAGCATTCATGAGAAATTGAGAAATTGTCTATGATGGTTGGATAAGTGATGGTAAAGTTCTTTGTTTTTGTTGTTTGTTTTAATTTAGTTTTAACATTCTATTTTATACTAATAAATATTATTTTATAATATGCATCATTTATTTAAAAGCAGATTTTTTTTCTAGAGTAAATTTTTTAAAAAAATTTTTTGTAACTTTTTTGATCTGCTTTTTTTCTTCAGTTTTCTTATATTGAAAAATCGATTGAGTGTGAAAGGGTGGTTATTTTTCCAAAGTTAATCCTAGGGCCATCATTCCAATGTGTTAGTGTTCTTAGGAAGAGAAGGTTTCCTACATACTACCAAAGGAGAAAGGTAAACACCAATCCAGTTACAAACTCATGGAGAAACAATCATGCCCTGTTTGCATCATATGCTAATGGCATGATGCCACAAAGCTTGTGGCAGCAACCAACCAATATCTGATAATAGATATTCCAGATATATAAATGTATCCTCCCCCAGCCTTTAGCAGGCTGGCTCTGACCTGATCTGCCACAGCTGGCTAGCCCACCTAGGGTGGAGTCTTCTGACCTAGATAAAGTCTCTTGTTCTGCCCATCTGCAGTTTTCTCCAAGACACCACTACCTGCTGAGAGGCTGAACTTGTTTCCTGAATTGATCCTGACAAAGCAAAGAGCCTGGCTTGTTGGGGGATAGGTTTCTCCCTTTTTAAGTTCAGACTCAAAAAGTAACCTTTGGGCCTTGATCAGTAACTTGTCTTGGTCTCCTTCTTCTCTAGTCCTATCTTCCATACAGTCCCAGTCTTCCTCTTGGGAACCCAGTTCATGTAGCTGCTGGTGGCTATACATAAATAGATATATTAGTAACAATTAATGAAAAATTAGGTCATAAATTAGTAAGAGATCAAGGATGGAAGTGTTGTATGGATAAAGACAAGGAGAGAATATAATTATATTGTAATCACTTTAAATAAAATTATGTGGGCAGACTTGACTTCTGCTGATATAGTTGATATGTCCTCTTGTTCTTTAGCTGGAGATTTTCTATATTTCTGGTGACTTCCACTACTGCCTTGCTATCTGCCTGGTGACTGCCACTACTGCCTTGCTCTCTGCCATTGTCCTTTTCAGCCTGAGCCCAGAGGAATATGTAGAGGAACTTTAATGCAGCAAATGACTGCTCTAGCAAAGTATCACATCCAAAGACCTAAATCTGTGTGATCTTGTTGAAATTCAGGCACCCCATCAATATATACCTTTAAGGGAAAATTAAACTGTAGAATGAAGCATCAATGTCTGAAAGTCTGATTGAGGGGCAGGCAGACAAAATGACAAACCAGAGAATGAATCAGACATAGGATATATTCAACTCTTACCAGAAGAGACAGGAAAGGGAGGCTATTTAAGAGCAGTGCAGGAACAGAGAAAAGTCACTTCCGAATCACTGCAGCAAGTGCAGTGCAATGGATTTCAGTCAGTTGAAGCCAGAGAAAAAGGAGCCACATGATTAGAATAAATTGCCAGAGTCAGTTTGAGGCTATGCAGAACAATTCAGTGAGAAGCTAGATTAATTCAGTCAGGTTGTAGAGGAGTTTGAGCCAGAAGAGCTGAGTTGAAGTATCCAGCTAGAATTCTGAAAGAACTAGAAAGGGGGAGCTTACTCAGAAGTAAGCCTCTTAGACAACAGTTCCATCTGACAAACACAACTTTTATAGGAATCCCGGTGTCTCAGTAGATCCCTCTGCAATGACAGATGCATATCCCTTCTCAGTTTTCTTCTAGAGAAGTAACAATAGGGACAGTTAATGCATCAGCTTGCTTATTTCACTCTAGAATAAAAAAGAGGTTAGCACATACAAGAATATGAGTTTTAATGGAAATAATTCTATAACATACACAAAATCTGGTACTATATTGAAAGTTTCTGAATGAACTGTCATAGAGGTATTCTATCAATTGGGCTCAGGAAAATAAAGCATGGATAGATTGGTGACTATCGGCACCATTAATCCTTCCTATACCATTAGATCAGCCATCAATAGATTATGTAACTGTCTGTGAAGTGGGAGAGGGTTGGAGAAGTTTTAAATCACAAATTCAGAGGGTATGGGAAAATCCCACAGCTTACCACCTAGACAAAGATTTATCTTTCCATGGTAATCAGCATATGAAATTTGAAAATCTACAGGGTTCTCTTATATTTTTAGGATTGATTGCTAGTTAATAACAAAATAATGCATCAAGGATAAAATCCATATGACTGTTGACATCAGGTTCTCCCCCTGATTTACTAATTACGCATGAAGAGTAAGGCAAGCAGTTAGTACTTATGGTCTTTTTGATGTAAAGAGCCATCTCAGTGGTCAAAATAAATAAAGTTTAATGGAAATGAAGTATCCACATGTTATACAAATGCTTTATTTAGTATGTACTTAAACAGCTGTAATTGTTTTCTTGCCTCTTAAGATTATATGTGAGATTGTACAATGCCGACTTTCCTTCTAGAGTTTTAAATGCTATTTTTTTTGCCTTATTGGGGTAATTTTTTTTTTTTTGCCTCCTTTTACCAATTTTAAGGTTTGAACATCCAGTTCATGTTCAGTCAGTGAATTAGCCACCTCTTTATCATTATTAATATCTTCCTTATCTTCTGTGACAGTACAAATAAATGCCCCAAGATGACTGAAAACTGAGCAAGGATCTTTCCCCCATCGTATATGCCTTTTCAATGTTCTTTTGGATTCTGTCCTATACTTCTTTATCTAAAGTTCCCTCTTTTGCAAACCAGGGATTATACTCATAAATAACTTGCAAGCAATCTACTAGTTGGTATTATAATATTTGTGTTCCCCATTTCTTTAAAAAATGATGTACAAGCTTGACATAAAGGAAACCTTCCCCTGAATTCTACCCCATTATTCTCACTCATGTGCTTCTGTGAAGGTCCCTGAACTCTTATGTTCCTGTCCAGGCATGACAGTTCACCTCTTTAGAGGCATTGGGACCTGAGAAAATAGGACCAATAAATAATAAGCCTGAGTTCAGGGGCAGGTTTTATTTGGCTTGCAAGGTACACTTGATGGGCAAGCCACACTAAGCCAGTACATTTTTTTTCCTATAGAGGCAGATAAACAAATAACAGCAGTCAGTTCTAATGAATATTCTGAAGTAAACTGAATCCTACCTTGAGGTGCATGAAAACAAATTCTTAGAACAATTCCACGTTTGAAGAAACTGAGGTCACAGGACTTATTTTCTCTATGTTTTCTCACAAGAATGCAGAATTCTCCTCAAATTCATTTTTGGATCATATTCTGAAAGAAAGGAAAGAAATGTTGCAATTAAATTATAATCTCAAAAACTTAAAATTATCATATTTTATTTGTATTTTTATTTTAAATATTACTAATACTTACTAATATTTGTTTTACTGTGCTGCTGTTTATGTTAATGTAATATATCCATTGCATTTCCTGAAATTGGACATTTTGAATTTTTATGTTATCAAATATCTTGAAGAACTTATTTAAGTGTATATTTTAGCCATCTCTCTCAGGTAATTTGCAGAATTTGTGCAAGACAGTACACAAAGCAAAATAGGGTACAGTTCTAAATAGAATTCTCAACAGTGAAGTCTCAAATGTCTGAGAAACACCTTCATAAATGTTCAACATCATTAGACATCAGGGAAATGCAAATCAAAATGATTTTGGGGTTCCATCTTATACTAAAACTCTGAAATTCTAAGCCAGCCCCAATTAAATGTTAGCCATTATAAAAGCTACTTTTTAATAATAGAATTTAAATATAAATTTTATGCAAAAATATTTTCCATATTACAGAATACAGAAAAAATGAAAATCTATCAAAACTGACACAGTAATTGTTTCATGTGTCCAATAATGATATGAGATGATAGCAGAAAGGAAAACTGGTAAACAATGTTATATACTGAGAATCTGTAGCTCCAGTTTTCATTAAATCTAAATGTTCTCTACAACAAAAGTTGAAAGTTAAAACATATTGAATAGCAGAAATTTCTTATGACATCTATAAGGAGACATGAGAACTCATGGCTTAGTTATCAGTGATAACTTTGGATAAACTCAATATTCTTGAGTGATTTTGTTTTTTGCTAGATTGTGTAGGATAAGACAAGATACTTTTCAGCTGACTCTGCAACATGCTGCATTTGGAGAAAATTTCAGGAAGAAAGCTTACAGTAGAAACCTTTAAGTAGTTTAACTGTTACCAAGGAAATTGTAGAATCACTTTCTGCAGGTGTTTATAAATAGGATTATCACAATTGTAATACAATTGTAAGAAGACTGATAAAGGAGATGCCCTTGTAGATTTGTCCATTCTGATAAATTGAACATTACAATAGCAAGTAGCTGTCCTGAATAAAATAATTATCATGTAAAAATGATGAATTGTAGAATAGGATGACATAGATGAAATAGAGACAACACTGGACTTCAAAGTATTAACATGATGCAAAACCTGCACGATGGCAGTGGACAGTTATCTCTGTCCATTTTGCAATGTCAGAACTCAATTTATTCAGTGATACATTTGTTACCATATTAAATGGCAATAATCTATATACCCTACCAGATGATAAATGCTAGTACGTTTTAAAATTCTAGCGTGAGAGGAACAATATAAAGCATAAAATGAGATGCCACAGATGCTCTGGATCCCTTGTCTGCGTGAGTCGAGTTCTCTGAAGTCAAGTGGGCAAGGATTCGGCAAAAGTGTGTGACAAACAGAGACCACACGAGAGAGTGTATAGAATCTGAATGTAATTTGTCAGTATCAGATTTTTTAAAAATTTTTTTGGTATTTTTTATTAGATATTTTCTTAATTTACATTTCAAATGCTATTCCGAAAGTCCCCTCCTCCCTCCCCCCTCCCTGCTCCCCTGTCCACCCACTCCCACTTCATGGCCCTGGCGTTCCCCTGTATTGGGGCATATAAAGATTGCAGTACCAAGGGGCCTCTCTTCCCAATGATGACCGACTAGGCCATCTTCTGCTACATATGGAGCTAGAGACACAAGTTCTGAGGGTTCTGGTTAGTTCATATTGTTCATCCTCTTCTAGGGTTGCAGACCCCTTCAGCTCCTGGGGTTCTATCTCTAGCTTCTCCATTGTGGGCCCTGTGTTCCCTCTTAGATGATTATGAGCATCCACTTCTGTATGAGACAGCTATATCAGGGTCCCTTAAGTAGGCACTAGCTGTCCTATGCCATAGTGTCTGACTTTAATGACTGATTATGGGATGGATCCCCCGTGGTGGGGTAGTCTCTGTATGGTCCATCCTTTCATCTTAGCTCTAAACTTTGTCTCTGTAACTCCTTTCATGGGTATTGGCGAGGATGTGGAGAAAGAGGAACATTCCTCCATTGCTGGTGGGAATGCAAGCTTGTACAACCACTCTGGAAGTCAGTCTGGCGTTATCTCAGAAAATTGGACATAGTACTACCAGAGGATCCAGCAATACCTCTCCCGGGCATATACCCAGAAGATGTTCCAACTGGTAAAAAGGACACATGTTCCACTATGTTCATAGCAGCCTTATTTATAATAGCCAGAAGCTGGAAAGAACCCAGATGTCCCTCAACAGAGGAATGGATACAGAAAATGTGGTACATCTACACAATGGAGTGCTATTCTGCTATTAAAAAAATGAATTTATGAAATTCTTGGGCAAATGGATGTATCTGGAGGATATAATCCTTAGTGAGGTAACCTAATCACAAAAGAAGTCATTGGGTATGCACTCACTGATAAATGGATATTAGCCCAGAATCTTAGAATATCCAAGATACAATTTGCACAACACAAGAACATCAAGAAGGAAGACCAGCTCATGGATACTTCATTCCTCCTGTGAAGAGCATCAGATTTTTATACAGAAGAAAATAGGGGAGTTAGGCAACACATTGGCAAGGTACAATGAGATCACAGGATGCTTAATGACTCTTTTTTTTTTTTTTTTTTTTTTTTTTTTTTTTTTTTTTTTGGTTTTTCGAGACAGGGTTTCTCTGTATAGTGCTAGCTGTCCTGGAACTCACTCTGTAGACCAGGCTGGCCTCGAACTCAGAAATCCGCCTGCCTCTGCCTCCCGAGTGCTGGGATTAAAGGTGTGGGTCATGACTCTTACACAAAGCAGAGGAAATGTAAACACAAAGACTGGTAGGAACTGGGCAAAAACAACTGAGACAAAGTCAGCTCTATGTAAGGTCAACTATAGTATTAGAAGCCAGGTGTGAGGTCTTAACATTCCCTGGGCAAGGGCATTCACACCCAAGTCATGATTCTAATTAAGGAGTTCTGCTCTAGCTAACCTTCTCATGAATAATGCAATACTCTAAAACCACAGCCCAATCTACTTCCTAAACCATTGTAAATTCCTGTATATGGGAGTGACTAGGCTTTTGTTCTAAGTGAATAGTGTGGAGGGACTTTTTACTAATAAATAATGGAGTCTGCTATATATTTACTAATAAATAATGTAGTCTGCTATATAATAAGAATTCTAAACTTACATTGCTAAGCTTGCCCTGAGATTTCCAACTCTATGTAGTAGATAGTAATGTCTGATTTATTTCACTATCTCTCTTACAATAGTAAAGGTAATTCTGAATGTCACTGAATAGGCAACATTCTTTCTGAATTCTAAGCTCAGGGTTGACTCAAGGACCAACCAGGGCATTGATAAAGGCCAGGAAGCAAAGCTCGATCTTGCTTAGGTATTAACCAAACAATACTGAAAGGGAGCTCACAAATCTGTTTACCAACTAAAGCAAGGACATTGGAGCATTCTTCATACAGGACGCCAAAACTCCAGGAGACTAAGCTTCCATGAACATTTTGCCTTGGGAACATGCCTAGACTTTTCAGCCTGTCAGGAGGGTGGCTACTGGAGTGGATGTAGCAATGAATGTCTCCAATATTTGCCTACTTCTTTAAAAAAAAATTAAAAAGCATATCTATGGTTTTAACAAATTCATCTATTCTCTCTGTTTCTTACAAAGACCAGGGAAAGACAGAACAATATTGTGGATGATGTATTCAGAAATAAATGCACTTTATATTTATCTTTACATTTAGACTAAAATAGCTAAGCCAATCATGCTTTTGTTTTGTTCTTTGTCTGTTTGTTTGTGGTCATCAATCAAGATGCTAATCAATTTCATTTTAATTTTTATAAAATTTAAGGGTACCATTCAAGAGAGACCTTGTCCATTTTAACAGGTGACTCATTCTATTGAAGAGAGCTGAGAATAGTCAATAGTCTTAATTTCCTGGCCAACTGCTTCATGTGTGTTTTGGGATGTAGTGTGGGAGCCAAGATAACATGGAATTGTGTAATTTTCCTTATGATATAACTATATTATTATCACCAAAAATAAGAATATGAACAGAGCTCATCAAAAAAGTCCAAGAATGTGTTAATTTCCTTGCTATGCTGAGAACAAAAAGTATTAGTTTGGTTGGTTCTATTGTTCTGGATTCCATAAAGTCCTCATCAGATTAGATTGTTATAAAGCAAAGTCAGTAGGTGTGCTTTATAGCACAAAACACCTCACTTCTTTATTTGTCTTGTGTGTTTGGTAAAACCAAGGTGACACAAAGGCCAGACAAACAAGGTTGCCCAAAATTAGACTATGAATTCTCATAAACCATGAGCTAAATAGAACACTTTAGAAAAAAATGTATTTAAAAAATTTAATGAACACATTGATGTTCTTTGTATCACCATAGTAAATATTGGGTATCTATGTGTATTGCAAGTAAAGTGCATATTCATATATGCACATTAAATATTTGTCATAAATATTCATATCTCAATAGATAACTCATTGCAAAATAGATTATTTATGGCTCAGGATCAAGTATTAGATAGGATTTAAAAGTAAATCCTTTGATGTCTATCAGATGTTAAATTGTAGAAGAGAGCATATTGGAGGGTTTTGTGTGTTCAAATGTGTGTAGAGAACACAGCTCTCTCTACACCCTACCAGCTGCCACTACAAGCAGTCACTTATTAAGGTGTAGGCCAGCTGGGCAGATGCCTAGCCTAAGTTCACAAACATGATAAGGCATCTCTAGAATACATTAAAAATATGAAGCTAGTTAATTTAGTTTCTTATAAGCACATATTACCATAACTGGCAGAAAGTAATTTTTTCTGCTCCAATTAAAGTAGCAACTTAAAACTGGGTGAGGACTGATATATCTCTAGGTATTTTTGGATCAGTATCCACATGTTGCATATTATAACCAAAGGCATATCACTGAAGCAAAAACAAGCCTGATTGTGGAATGATCTTGGCAGTCATCAGCAACCAAAATTAAGAAAAATGAATCCGAAATGCATATTACAGTGAAGTTTATGGTGGGTGGGTGATTTATTTTATAAAATGTAAATTTAATTAAAATTAATACTCTTAAAGCACTTCCAAGTTTAGAAAGCTAAAATTAAGAAGAAAGAAATATCAAGCAAAGAATAGAAATTATCCCCTCAAATTCACAATCTAAAATAATTGAAATGTATTTTATTCTATTATCTCCAAGATAATAAATATTTGTGCCTATGATATACTATGTACTTTTCTATACATAAAAATTATTTCTAGACATATGTTTACCTTACAAAACAAACATTAAAGGTATTTAAATTTACTTATATTAGTATAAGTTGTTATAAATAATGTAATTATATAAAGAATAGAATAATAATGAATTGATGACATTTGAATTTACATATTAATTTATTTTAGTCATAATCAGTTGCTATTACTCTCATCCCCTCCCACTCCAAATTACCCTTCCCCTATGAACTAAGTCTTGGCTTTCTTTTTTCTATGTTCCAATGAACTCTGCTAGATTTGCATACATGAGTATGGCTATACCATACCAAGAGTGTCTATTTTTCCTGGACTAACAATTAATTGAAAATACATCCTCAGGCAAGGATGAGACCCCTCATCACTACATAAAATGGCCCAATACATGGGCCCAGTGCTTTCCTGGTAAAGGTGGCTGCTTTGAGTTCATGAGAGCAACAGCAATATCATGCTACAAAACAGTATTTCACAATATCCACCCCAATAGCTAAATGAGCTCTGGCTCTTATGTGGCTATTCATTCATTCATTCATTCATTCATTCATTTGTTCATTTATTTTATAGTGGAGCACTGTCTCAGTCTCTCTGTCTCTGTCTCTGTCTCTCTCTCTCAGTACGTATGTATATATGTGTGTAACAGAAGTATAACAAATAAATGCTCATTGGTACAAATGAAGAAATATTAAACTAGAATCACAGCCAAGGGACAGGTTGATGAAATGGGTAGAAACTCCTATAGTCTCCTGACCTCAGCGCATACACCACATTTAATAACAATTTTAGATTTATTTTCAAGCTTTTTGTTAATGTGCATGTGTTTTCCGTGTGTAAGTGCATGTAAGTTCAGGTGTCCTTGGATACCCAAAAAGGGCTCTGGATCCTATAAAGATGGTGCTAGAGGAGGTGAGCCTCCCAGCTGGTCCTCTGGAAGAGCACTCAGCACCCTTAATTACTCGATTTTCTCTCCAGCTTGCACCGCTTTACCTTACTTTAAATGTTAGATCCACATATATACCAAGTTTGACTTGTTTTTATTCTCTTTTGTTACATATCATAAATACACAAATGAAAATGTCAAACTAAAAACTTGCCAATTAGGTATCTGTTTTTAATCAAATGTGAGAGTAAACCAACTTAAACTTGAAAATGTTTGATATAGTCAGTGTTGTCAGAGTCTTCATCCTTGGTCATGTGACTCTGTTTTCACTAGTCATCCTGACTTGATTTGTTTGGTACAATGAAGCATCTTTCCTCAAAAAGCCAGAAGGCAAGAAGAAAACACTACAATGCAGGGTCAGTTTATAAGAGAATTCCCTCTCCCTTCTTATTTCTCTATTTTATCACACTAACTGTACTAGCATACCAGATTGTGAATTATTTAAAAAAAAATCATCTATTTGGGGGGTCAGAATTTTTATAATGCATTTCCCCCCAAACATCCAACATTTTACAATGATGTTTTGAGATTCAGATCTTTAACAAAGGAGCCTTTTGGGGAACTTGTTAGAGATCAACCATTATACAATGTTAGTGTCTTATATGTAAATTGTATGCTGCCATTCACATAAAATTTATAGAGTGAATTTTGAATACAAATGTGCATATATATTCAATATATGCTCTGGGCTATGTTTTTATGTAGACATTTTAGAAATGCACATTTAGATAAAATTACATGTTACTCTAAGCTTTTATCATTTCAATCAAAAACAAAATTCTCTATGTCCTGTGGGATGTCTGCAAAATATATACCACTCTATGTAGCCTGTCTCAAAACTGCCAGTTTTCATAAAAAATTTTTTAAAGGTTGGACTTTCCTGAAATGGAACACATAAATAATTAGATCCATGGTGGTTTGGTTTCAGGCCAGTCTTCAAATCCACTTAACCCCAAATGTAATTAAAAAATTGATTCTAATCTCCATATGTAACTACTTTTTTATGGGAAAGGGGAATCAATATATCATTCTCACTGATATAAAATTAGTTACTCTTCTCTCTCTTTAGAATTTTGACTTTATTTTTACATCTGCAAACACTCTTGTTGATGTCCTATACTGCATTCTGCTTCAGCAAACACTCATTATTTAGTCTGTATATCACCATCCATAAAAACTACATGCCCTCACTTCATCGATAGTAACATATGTTATCAAGTAGGGTGGAATATATACTTCCTTAGCTGACTCAGGCTTGGCTCTAGAACCAACCTTGGAAATAGACAAATTACAGAGCCTCTAAATGTACTTTAACATCTGGGTAATTTCTATTGTAATAGAATGTCATATCTTGATCAAGCCTCTGAGTAAAGCTTGTGGAGTTGAATGTCCATAGACAATCCTTAGATGTGAGATCTGAAATGTGTCTTATTAAAACAACGTCTCACCAATATTCTGGGTCCCTTTCTTATGAAGCTTGATAGAAATCCAACCATCCATGCATATAAATAAATCTTAAATTTAAACAATGATAAGATCTTTGCAAGATTGAAATTAAAGATGATAGTCTGCATGCAAAGGAAATGCCAATTTAAATGTTTTTTTTTAAAGCCTGAAATTATAAAAAGATTAAGAGTAGTATACTTTAAACAGACACAGTATTGAAGTTATAGAAAGATCCTTTAATTCTGATTCCCTTGTGATAATCTGTTCCATTACAAAAGACTCAGGAAGAGATGAATTATGGTAATATTGAAGTGTTAATCAATGATAATAAAGTAAACAAAGAATTTAACATGGGAAGCATCCATATATAGAACAATAAAGAAACAGGATATCTGAAAGCAGACCGCTGAGAAATTGAATGAGTGCAATAGACAGAGTATATAGGAGTTTGATATTGTCTACTCATTTTGTACAAATGTAAAACTTTTAATTAAAATGGTTTATAAAAGAATGCATCAATAATAACACGAGAATAAAATATAGATAATGATATATAATTAAAATAGGAGTTAGGGAGGAGGACACTTCACTAGGGAACACTACAAAATATTGGAGACCAATGTAATAAAAGAACTGGGAGAAGCAGTGAAGGGCTACAACTCAGACTGCTTCTCCAGAGTGAACTAGGGATCCTGGGTTAACTGCCATGAGGATTACCATCATGGCAAAGAGGGCATCCTTGAACACCCTTATACATTAAGGATGCAGTAGGAGAGTCATTATACTACACTGAACCGGGGCATACCAGAAATATCCAGAGATGGGAGGAATCTAGGTTTGGGGTTGGTTACATCTGTTTCATTATCTCAAAAATAGTTTTATTTGTTTCAAAGTAGGCTCTCATTACTCAGTAGAGTTGGCAACTCTTTTTCCATGAGCAATTTCTTGGGTGTCTTGGGAGGAAGTGTGAATCAATAACTCATTCCAGCATTCAGTGTATTTTTTTGAGCACATTGAGTCAAACATTCCAAGCAGCTTTTTACACAGATGTCATACAACTGAAACCCAACAGATATAAACTATAATGTTATTAAGAGATTTGTTAGAAAGCACGGTTGTTTGCCTGCAGTTTTATTAATTTTGTCAGGCTACATAATAAATATCTTAAGGCAACTTGCCCACATCTCTGTTTTTGCCAAGAAATCATACTCAGATTTTAACCAATCAGATGATATTTATCCCAAAGAGAATCATGTAAAAGAGGTCATATCTAATGTTAATTTTATTCTCCTGCTGGCAAGAATCAGCTTTAAATTTCAAGTATTCCGTCAAATAAAATTGTGTTCTTTAAGCGTTTACGCATTCCTAGCTCTTTAAAAATTTCGTATTTCTAGACTAGAGTTAAAAATTAAGGTAAAACACCTCAGTTCATTTTGCTGAATCTATAAAAAGTTGTTTAGTCTATTTATTTATTTATTTATCTATTTATTTATTTATGCTTTTTTTCTTACATGATATAAAAGATATTTGTGAATCATTATCAACAGGAGTACTTAAGCATATTTGTATAGTAGAGAACACATTTTAGATTTCTTGTCCACATAAACCACTTAAATGATAAAGAAAGGTTAGAATAAAAGTTTTAAAATATTTGTAGATTTATAATAAGGACACTTAATTGTGAGCTATCATTTTGAAGTCTCTAAATGTTCCCATCTTTATGTGAAAAAGCCAGACAACATAATATCCATTATCTATTATTTGGGGATTTTCTGTTTCATGCTATTGAATTTTTTCCTATTATGTACCAGTAACAGGTTCACTAGTGTAGAATTAACATTTCATAAACAATGTGTTGAAAATGTATACGGTAATGGCTACACACACACACACACACACACACACACACACACACAAGCATACAAGTACACTTACACGGTGATCTTAACCTCTACAATTTAGATAATGATCATATACAAAACATATAGTACCTTCGAGTATTACTTTAAACTTCTTGTTTGTTTGTTTGTTTGTTTGTTTGTTTTGCCAATTCTACCATTTAGTAGTGAAGGACAAATATTTTTGTCATCTGACTGAATACATATTTTGGAATTTTGTACAAATGGAAAAATAAGCACAGTATGGTTTTGTCTGTTACTTTCTGGATTGATTTTGAGAATCATTTCTTGTATGAATTACTAAATTATTCTTTTGATCTTAGTGTGAAAGTTTTATATTTGATTGCTGCTGAAGTAAAGTCTAACTTTTATTAAAAATAATGTTACTTTGATATCTTTGGGAAATCTTTAATGGATTTATGTCATACATCTTAAAACTACCTAGAACTGGGAAGGCTGACTTCTATATGGTTGATATACTGAGGACTGATGGAAGGTTCCCAAAATAATTGTATAACTTGATATTCACCAAATGATTGTATACTAGAAAATTATGGGCTTGAATTAAACAAATATTTCTTTTTTTATTGTGCTTTTTTCATATTCAGATTTTTTATTAGATATTTTCTTTATTTAAATTTCAAATGCTATCCTGAAAGTTCCCTATACCCTCCCCCTGCCCTGCTCCCCAACCCACCCACCCCCACTTCTTGGCCCTGACATTCCCCTGTACTGGGGCATATAAAGTTTGCAAGACCAAGGGGCCTCTCTTCTCAATGATGGTCGAAAGGATCCTGATATAGCTGTCTCCTGTGAGGCTATGCCAGTGCCTGTCAAACACAGAAGTGGATGCTCACAGTCAGCTATTAGATGGAACACAGGTCCCCCAATGGAGAAGCTAGAGAAAGTACCCAAGGAGCTGAAGGGGTCTGCAACCCTATAGGTGGAACAATAATATGAACTAACCAGTACCCCCAGAACTTGTGTCTGTCAATGCATATGTAGCAAATATTTCTTATAACATCCAAAATAATTGATTTTCATGTGAAAATGAATTCAATTATAATTTAAATTTTTCTATTTTAATGTGAATGTTAAGGAAATAAACATTGATAGAATGATAGGAAAGATTACAATGCAACATCTATTTTTTTCAGACATTTTTAAAGGACAAGTTTTGAACCTGAATAATGATAATGCAAATGCAAGGCAGTTAAAACTGACATTGGTGTATATACTAAGCAGAAACTTGGCCAAAGGGATATATAATTTCTGCTACAATATTATCAAGTTTAAGCAGAAATCAGATGTTCTCTGATGCATTAAAATGACTCTGTTGGAAGATCAACTATGTAAAAATTTCAAGGGCTATTGTGGCTCTAGAGAAGCTTAATGTCTTGCACATACATTTTGTAATTGCTCTATGAGTGTACAGCAGTGAGAGAGTGTTGAAAGTATGAACAAGAGTGCAATAAATATGTATTAAAGGACAGGACATATTAGATACTTTCCTGTTGCTGGAAAAATATATCATGGCAAAGACAATTCATTGAAGAAAGAGTTCACTGGGTTTTATGGTTCCAGAAGGAAAGGATGGCATCATGGCATCAAGGTATAGCAGCAAATGGTAGGTATGGTAGCAGGAAGCATCTTGAGAGAGCAGATACCATATTCTCAAGCAGGGATTGGAAGCACTGGATGTGATTACTCTCAGAGCCTATACCCTGTAATGTACTTCCTCCAACCAAGCTTTAACACCTCCATACCTCCAAAGAAGGCTGTTTCCAATTGAGAACCAAGTGTTCGAGTATGGTGCCCCTGAGGGACATTTCTCATTTAAAATGCCATACCCAACTACTCTCCACCTCGACTTTTATTTAAAAGAAATGAAAATTCATGGTGACACAAAAGTTTATATGATTATTGGAGACATATTTATACAAAACTGTCCAATTCTAGAATAAAAAAAAAAGATGTTCCCCTACAGAATCAACTACCCTGGGGTCATAGAGGCACACTGATACTTAACTGACAACAAGGGATGCTATATAAGTATAATATAGTCCCTCTGCATATATGTTAAAGATGTGTAGCTTGGTGTTCTTATGGAACTCCTGACACTGAGAACAGGGGATGTCTCTGATTCTTTTACCTGTTTTGGGGGTCCATTTCCTATTACTGGGATGTCCAGCCTTAATACAAGGGGATGTACCTAGTCTTATTATAAGTTGACATGCCATGAAGGCCTGCCCTTTTCTGAAGATAAACAGAGGAGTAGTGGATAGAGTCAAAAAGCAGAGATTTACTATGAAGAGCAAAGGAAGCAGAACTGCTTCTGGGATGTAATATAGAAGAGAGTTTTAAACAAATATTTCTTCCCAATGATATTTTTAAAAGCAATTGTTTCTGGCAACTATTTGTGCTGGGAAGCCTATGCCCATTGGGGTATTGACCATTTTCTGTTTCTTAAAGTCAACTTAGCTACAAAAAGTAAGTTAAAGAAACCATTTTATAATTGTGTAGTGACCAAAAATTAAGCCAAAGAAAGGAAAAACATCCACATATATAAATGTAAAATGATAAATTAAGTAAAGTAAGTAAGACTTAAAAGCTACATATTAGATGATTCAATTTATTTGGTCTTCTGAAGATGATGAAATTATTAGTAACAAAATGGTAACTGAAGGGAGGTTGTTAGAGGAGTGGAAAGCATCTAGCCAGCAATAATATATTAGCAAGACTGAGTGGTGAGAGGTTAGTGCAGATGTCTTACTGTTTTATAGTGGTTTTTATATGACTAAAATACATAATACATAATTAATTTGCCCAAATCATAAAATAACACACCTAAAGTTAGTTTTCATTATAGGGAAATAAAAATAGAAACATAATTTTAAAATACACTATGGAAAATATTTTGTTTCATTTTCACACTTTGTCTTTAGTAAGATATTTTTTTCATCTGAAGCCATGAATATATTCAAACTTCTAAATTTCACAAGAATGTGTTTTTGTTAATTAATTTTGTTTCTGATTATTCTCTGCTTCACACTCCACCATCTTCCTTCTACCTCTTTCAGACCCTTTTCTAAGTTGTCATTGATAAATTCATTATATATATATATATATATATATATATATATATAATATATTATATATATGTGTGTGTGAATATGACTAAAGATAATCTTATTTTTATTTATGACTTTATATACATTTATATCAATATCTTTATATCAGTAATATTTTTTATGATGCATGAAAAGTTTTCCATGCATCTTCACAGCTATGTATGTGGTAACTGATTCTAAAAATCCTACTCATCATTCTGGACATGTACATGGCTGCATTTACACTCTTTTTGATACATATATATGTCTCATACCATGATTAGTAAAGATTTTCTTGATTATATCAGTTGAGTCCAGTCTGGCTAAAATGAATTATCATGCAACTGGTTTAACAATTTTCAATACTGATGATGTGAAATGAAGTTATAAAGATACTCTTCAATTACTGAAATTTAAAGTAATTGTTTCATATTAAGATTATTTTTTATGATTTGTGATGATTTATCTTTCAATATAATTTCAAAAATCTGCTTACTTGTTTGAGAAATAATTAGAAATCATAGCATTCTTGACTTAAAGCATTCAACAATAACTGAACATGTTTTGACTTAATCGATTTACAACACATTTTGAAATACTGAATCATTAATATCTGACTTCATCCATGAAATATTCTAAACAATCCTTTAAAAATTAATTTGAACTTAATGTCTATGCAGTTCTGAATTAAACTATTTTTGTGAACTAAAAACAATTTCTTTCTTTCCTATATCTGTTGCTTTGTAAAAGACTGATCTCATTCCATAAAAAGGTAGGATATAAATGTGTCTTATTGGAGGAGAATTGCATGGCCACTTTTTGATATTTTGAAGGTTAATGAGGTTTTCTTTTGTGGCAAGTTTGATATCCTTTGATGAGAGAATTTATATAAACATCAGATATTACTCTTGGCAAAGTTTTGATTAGCACTTTATTTCCCATTAATATTAGGCAAAACCAACTTGCTATGAGTGTAGTTCTACAGATCATTTGGCAACCACTTGTATTCTGCCAAAACCATATCAGTATGTAGAAGTGTTACATTTTCAGAGAAACTAGTTAGAGTGATAACTATGATTAAAAAGTGGAACTAAAATAATCCTTAATATGTTAAATGCCTTATTGCTATATAAAATCATATTAAAGAATAAAGTTGATTATTTTTCACATTGACTAGTCTTTTATTCCTAGTGTTTGTTATTCTACATTAGTGTAGTAAAGTGTATGTGTGTGTCTGTGTATACATAAATGTGTACAAGAGTAAGGTTAATTATAGTTACTTAACAACTTAAAAAAGAGTGAACCAGCTATCTGAGTCTTTGATCAGTTTTTCTTTCTGCAGATTGAATGTTAATATGCTCTTTCCTAACTAATTTGAGGTCATTTTAATCATCTTCAAAGATACACAAAAATACAAACATTCAACTTTCCTTAGTTTATTCTTTCAATGAATTCTGATAATTGTTTGAGTGTTAAAGCAATAGGCAACAGAGCTACAGCAACAAACAATGTGTTCCCACATAACTTAGCAAACATATAAACCGAGATTTGACAATGAAAATCTCTAGAAACATATTGTCTGGGTCAAAAGTTTTATAGAAAAGATGAAATATTTTCATCAGAGACTGAGACATACCATTTGACTAGACTAATCAAGACATGGTTCTCTGATATGAAGAATTCTGAAATTTCATGCAAATGGTTGACTGAGTTATCTACTTTTAGGTAGTAGGGAAAGGAAATTGGAAAAAGAAAATATTACTTTTCAAGTACAATAATAAGACCAGAATGGGAACCATACAGCAGTTCTCAGAAAGTACAGCAAATAGTATTAAATGAGGAGTCATATATCCAGAAATAAATATAGGCATTAATCTGAATGGAAAATAGATTCATTAGGAGGAGGGAGATTGACATTATCACATGCACTCATATTTAAAATATTATCTGCAGGTGTGGAGTGGAATATTTAAGTCTCCTGTCAGAGTCTAATGTGATCCTGATTAAGTAAACTCATAAATACACTTAAATGTATCAACTCAGAAGGTATAATATATTCTTAAACTTTATTATCAAAAGTATTGGCTCTTTCTTATGTGGCATACTTATAACTACACTAAGCATGGGAATAAAAATATACTGAACATATGTGTGTTTCCTTCGCACCTTACAGTAATGCCACAGTGTTTCTTTTCAAATACTTTACGAGCTTCATTAAATATCTTTCTAATGGTTTTATGCTGTCTGAATGTGGTATAATTGCAATTATGAAAGGGTAATTTATGGTGGTGTAATTCCAGTGTCTACTTCTGGGTTCTTATGATAACATATTTTATTCTGATAGTGGTAAACTGCCCTTTTTTTTCCTTTTCTTTTTGCTTATCTCCACCCCACCTGATCCCCCTTTTTCTATCTCTACCTGCTTACAGTCAGCCCATAAAATCTGTTCTATTCCCCTCTTTCTGGGTGATCCAAGCATCCCTCCTAGACTCCTCCTCCCCACCCCCAACCTCTATGGGTCTATAGATTGCAGTTTAGTTATCATTTAGTTAATGGACAATATCTTCTTTTGAGGGGATAGATACCACATTTGTCTTTTTAGATATAAGTTACCTCACTCAGCATGATGATTTTTTTCTAGTTATTTTTCTAGATTTCTAGCAAGTATATCTAATTTCTTTAAAATTTCATTTCATAATTTTGTTTGTTTGTTTGTTTTTCAAGACAAGATTTCTCTGTGTAGCCCTGGCTGTCCTGGAATTCGCTCTGTAGACCAGGCTGGCGTCGAGCTCAGAAATCTGCCTGCCTCTGCCTCCCAAGTGTTGGGATTAAAGGCGTGCGCCACCATGCCAGGCTCATTTTATAATTTTTAAAAACTTATGAGTAATACAACTCAAAATGTACTACAATGTTCAAATGTACTACATATTCTTTACCTAATTTTTGATTGCAGAACAACTAAGTTGTTTCCGGTTTCTGAGAATTATGAATAAAGCCACAAGAACATGGCTGTGCAGGTGGCCTCCTGGTAAGATGGAACACCCTTGGTGCATATACCCAATAGTTGGATAGGTGGATCTTGAGGGAGATCAATTACCAACTTTCTGAGGAACCTCCATAATGATTTCTAAAATGGTCATACAAGTTTGCACTCCCACTGGCAATGGATGAGTGTTCCTGTTATTCAACATCCTCAGCAGCATGAGCTGTCACTTAAGCTTTTGATCTTAGCCACTTTGACAGGTGCAAGATGAAACCTCAAAGAATTTTTAATCTGTATTTCCTTGATGACTAAAGATGTTGAACATTTTATTTATTTATCTATTTATTTATTTAATATTTTCTTTATTTACATTTCAAATGTTACCCCCTTCCCCTGTTTCTTCCAATCCCCAGAAACCTCCTATCCCATCTCCCAACCACCTACCCACTCCTGCCTCCCAGCTATGGCATTCCCCTACACTGGGGCATTGAGCTTTCAAAGGACCAAGGGCCTCTCCTCCCAGAACCAAATACTCACAGGAGGAAATACAGGGACAAAGTGTGGAGCAGAGATTGAAGGAAAGGCCATCCAGAGACTGACACACCTGGGGATCCAGCCCATATACAGTCCACAAACCCAGTCACTATTGTGCATGCCAAGAATTGCTTGCTGATAGGAGCCTGATATAGCTCTCCTGAGAGACTGCCAGAGCCTGACAAATACAGAGGTGGCAGCCAACCATTGGACTGAGCACAGGGTCCCCGAGGGTGGAGTAAGAGGAAGGACTGAAGGAGCTAAAGTGGTTTGGAACCCCATAGGAAGAACAACAGTAACAACCAACCAGACTGCCCCAGGGACTAAACTCCCAACCAGAGTACACATGACTCCAGCCACATGTATAGGAGAGGATGGCCTTGTCAGGCATCTGTTTCTCAGCCATTTGAGTTAGCAATGAGAATTCTCCTTAGTACTTTGCCCTATTTTTAATTGCATTATGTGGGGTATTTTGATGTCTAGTTTCTTGAGTTCTTTATATATATCAGATATTAGTCATTTATTATATACATAGTTAATGAAGATCTTTTCACAGTCTGAAGGATGCTGTTTTGTCCAATTGGTAGGTTCCTTAGACTCACAGTTACATGAAGTCCAATTTATTATTGATCCTAGTGCCTGCAGTATGCATGTTCTGTTCATAAAGTCATCTGTGACAATACATTCAGGATAATACTAATTTCTCTTCAATCAAGTTGAGTGTGTCTACATTTATGTTGAGGTCTTTGATCCATTTGGGCTTGAGTTTTGTGCAGGGTGGCGAATCTGTTTGCATTATTCTACATGCAGACACACAGTTTGACAAATAACTACTTGTTGAATACTCAGTCTGTTTTCAATGTGTATTTTTGACTTCTTTATCAAAATATGTTTTTAAAAGCCCAAATGTGTCCATATGTGTGTTGATATATAATTGGGTCTTCAATTCAATTCTATCGAAAAACCTGTCTATTTTTTAATGCAAATACCATGTGACTTTTTATTACTATAGCTCTGTTGGACAATGTGAAATTGGCAATTGTGAGACCTCAAGAAGTTGTTTTATTATTTCATGATTGTTTAGCCCTTATGTGATTTGCTTTTCCATATGAAAATTTCTTTTTTACGTTCTGGCAAGAA
Source organism: Mus minutoides (assembly GCA_902729485.2). Taxonomy (NCBI): domain Eukaryota; kingdom Metazoa; phylum Chordata; class Mammalia; order Rodentia; family Muridae; genus Mus; species Mus minutoides. The sequence continues at coordinate 1,672 of LR752498.1, read as the reverse complement.
TTGTGTTGGAAATTTTATTGGGATTTCATTGAACTTGTAAATTGCTTTTGATAGGATGGCTGTCTTTACTGTGTTAATTTTTCTGATCCATGAGCATAGGAGATCTTTCTATCTTCTTATATATTCTTCAATTTCATTCTTGAAAGACTTGAAGCTTTTGTCATATGTCTTTGCTTCTTAAGAGTTCAATATATATGAATTTTTCCCCCAATTGCCTTCTCAGTCCAATTTACATGAGTATATAGAAGGACTATGCATTTTTTGTTTTTGGAGTTAGGCTTGTATTCACCTACTTTGCTGAAAGTGTTTCTCTGTTGTGAAGTTTCCCTGATGGAAGTTTTAGGGTACATATGTATACTATATATCATCTGCAAATAATGAAAGTTTGGCCTCTGTCTTTTTAGTTTGTGTTCTATTAATCTCCTTCAATTATCTTTCTGCTCTATCTGGAAATTCTAGTACTTAATTGAATAGATATGAAGAGAGTGGGCAAGCTTTTCCTGTTCCTAATTTTAGTAGAATTGGTTTGGATATCACTCCATTTAATTTTATGTTGCTATATATTTGCCATGAAATTTCTTGATTATGTTTAGGTATGTTCTTTTTATCCTTACTCTGAGACTTTTATCATGAAGGTGTTGGATTTTGTCAAAAGTCTGTATAGCATCTAATGAAATGATCATAGTCTTTTTATTCTTTCTTTCAGTTGGCTTACGTGATGCTTTGCATTTACTGATTGTCATATATTGAGCTATTCCTGAATCTCTTGGATGAAGCCTAGTTGATCATAAAGGATAATCTTTTTGGTATGATCTTGAGTTTGGGTTAAAACTATTTTATTAAATAATTTTACATCTATACTCATAAGAATTTGCCCTGTAACTCTCTTTCTTTGCTGAGTCTTTATGTTGTTTAAGTATAAACATAACTATGGCCTCATAGAACAAACTGGGTAATGTTTCTCATTTCTGTTTCTATTTTGTGGAATAACTTGAGAAGTGTTAGTGTTTGCTTCCGTTTGACATTCTGGTGGAACTCTGCACTAAAATCATCTGGCTATGAACCTTTTGGGGGGGGTAGGGTGGGAGATATTTTTACCTACTGATTTTAATTCACTGCGAGCTGTGTTCTATTGTTTATCTGATCTTTATTTAACTGTAGTAGGTGGTATATATATATAGAAAAATATCTATTTCTTTAATGTTTCCCATTTTAGTCAAGTGAAGATTTTCAAAGTATGTCCTTTTGATTCTATTTCCTTGTTGTCTCTGGATATGCCTGTCCCTCTTTTGCATTGCTATTTTAATTGGATATATTCTCCTTTTCATTACTTTGTATAAAGGAGCTGAAGGGGATTGCAACCCCACAGGAAAAATACTATCAACTCACTGGACCACCCAGAGCTCCAAAGGTACTAAACCACCAACCAGAGTATGCATTGACATCAGTGATAGGGAGGCCCTTGGTCCTGTAGAGGCTTGATGCCCCAGCTTATGGAGTTGCTAGATGAGTTAGGCCAGAGTGGGCGAGTGAGTGTAGGAGCAGCCTCATGTAGGCAAAAGGGAGGGGAAGAGAGGAAATGGAATGGGGAACTGTGGAGGGGTAACCAGGAAGAGGGATAGCATTTGAAATGTAAACTAATACAATGATTGATTAAAAAAAAAAAAAAAAA
>LR750493.1:347959-458911 GCA_902729485.2 Mus minutoides | reverse complement strand
CTCCCAGCCTCCCTGCCTCCAGCCTCCCTGCCTCCAGCCTCCCAGCCTCCAGCCTCCAGCCTCCCTGCCTCCTTGCCTCCCTGCTTCCAGCCTCCCAGCCTCCCTGCCTCCAGCCTCCCTGCCTCTCAGCCTCCCTGCCTCCAGCCTCCAGCCTCCCTACCTCCATCTCATCACACTGTTGTGCTAGAGAGACTTCCTCCTCTTGAAGGGAAATGGAGAGTCTCCCTCTTCTCGTGCAGCAGTTTCTTCCGCTATAGCCACAGTGAAGTATGACTAATGGGGTCTGTTGACTTGCACTCATCACCAAATGTGTGCACATAAATGCCATCCCTTGTTCCAAGCAGCTCGAAGCTCTACGTGGGGCTTTGTTATGCGATGCCCACAAGAATTTTCACAGCATATACAGGGTTCAGGAATTCAGGGTCTGTGCCCTGGGTATACCCAGGGGTCAGATTCTTTCAGATACTTCCTGGAATTGTATTATAACTCATTAGTAAAAACCCTCATATGGGGTCTCAGTGGTAAATTTTAAAAAGAAAAATGCACAAGAATCTACTTTCACCATAGAAACATAGTCAGAAAACAAAACAGAGCTTTTGACAAGTTTGCCTTGGAAAGCCAGACAGATAGACATATCACCTGGCTTGGTGGATTCTAGATACAGACTGAGCCAGAACAGGCAGAGGAACTTATCAGCATTGTGTTTTTAAGTTTAGGATCCGGATTCTGCATTTGTGATGCAGGTATAAAATTGGCTCTGTGAGCCCAGGCATAAAGCATGAGGACCTATGATCCAGCATGCATGTGAGAAGGGACTCCGTGTGTCAGGCTCCCACAATCCTTCAAATCTGAGTAGATAGCTGTGCTCTGGCAAGACTTACCTTAACAAGGTTGGAAAGGTAAGGCAGGGAACAGCAGCCACACAAGGAACAGTGTAAGGACTCTAGAGTCAAGCATGTTCAGAAGGAGAAAGGGGCTTGGCTGTAGACCCGAGGCCCTGGGACAGAACAGACCTTTTTTTTGGCTCCGTTTCTACACTATCATGAGCTGGTAGGCACCTGGGGGGCCTTTGGAAAATGTCCTTACCTAGGCACCATGCCAGCCAATTAAATTGGTGTCTCTGGGGACAGAAGCCCAGGCTTGGTATGTTGGAAAAAAAAAACAAAAAAAAAAAAACAAAAAAAAACTCCCCTCAAAGGGTTTCACTATGCATCTGAGACAGAAACCCCACTGATTTTGTTTTGTAGATCCATTAGAAACCTGATCAGAAACCCAGCTGTCAGGCATGGGGTGAGGAGAAGGCTCCTTGGTAGATGGCTTACCTGGCTTGGGGGAGACCCTAGGCTGCACCCCAAAACAAGCAATTGTAGCAATGAAGCTCTGTTTTCCTTTTTAGGGTACTGCATGGGAAAATAGAAATTCAGGAAGACTGTGACTAAAACAACAAGTGATTCCAGGTCTCTGAGAAACGGTGGCTCCCCAGAGAGTGTGGACAGACAGACAGCAGCAGATGTCCCATGGAGGGAGCAGTGTTTAGCTTGCAGAGGGTATAGTCACAGTTTTTCAGAGAAAAACCCTCAGGGGTTTCTCTACCAAATGGTAGATTTTTCTCCCGTGAGTCAAAATATCACCAACCTCCCCAAGAGAAGCCATGGCCTTCTTGATTGACAGAGGGAGGCATCTTGGTAGTCTACATATGCACCAAGCTGTAAACATCAGCCTTGTCTTTTTATGCTTGTTTGTTTTGGTGTATGTGTGTGTGTGTGTGTGTGTGTGTGTGTGTGCATGTATTTGTGTTGAAGTGTCAATAGAATAATCTGGAAAAGTGTATCCTGGCCTTCCAACTGTGGGAAGCACTGGCCCTTAGCTAAGCTGTCCCATGATACCCTTGTTAAATATTGCCGTGAGCCCCCTCTTTCTTCGACACCCTCCTCAGACCACATTCTTGCCACACGAGCAGCATCCCAAGGAGTTTCTCTTTATAGGCTGTTTTCTTGGTGATCAGACAAACGGGAATTGTGTGAGAAGAGGTAATTTTCACCCCCATTCCCTCTCCTCCGCAGGGGAGTCAGACGTGTGAATTTCTATTTGGTTGTGTGATTCTCCACCTTGCCCCATCCCAGCCTACAAAAGGGAGTCGCTCGCAATGCTCACCCTGCTCACAGCTGGCAGTCGTTAGACTTAGCTTGTTATTAAACTGTCCCAAAGTCACAGATGGCCTTCCCAGAGGACAGTCCTGCCGCGGATTTTGATGGGATGCTGGTGACAGGGTATACGTTCAGACTGGGAAGCATAAGATAATTGTGTCTGAGGTGGATAGAATTTACGTCAAACACTTGGTCAGACCCCTACCTCTGTCATGTTTATATGTCTGCCTTGGCAGGCTGTCATCCCTGAAGCCCATGGCTGGCATTTGGACCAGTGATGAGCTAGCACCATGGCAGTATCTGACAGAAGAGCTCCCCCTCACCTCATCCACCCCTTCTGTCTCTTTTGTCTAACAGTCTTGAATATTTTTCCCCATCTTTGTGGTGAATGCTGTGTCATTAGAACCACACAGACTGCTCCCGAGCAGATGTGTGCACCTCCCTATCCCTCAGCAATCAGCCTGTGGTGCCGAAAATACCATCCTCACCCAGATGTGTTTAGGTGACTGTTTTGATAACTGTAAAACATTATTGGAAATATTATTTTAGTTGTGGCCTGGCAGGGTAACGAAGTGCCGTGTGAAGTAAGGGGTTGCTGATGATGCTTAGATTTGGCGGGGGTGGGGTGGGGTGGGGTGGCTCCCTTCAGACCTCATGTTTTGGAAAGGATGTTCACTCTAGGAGAGAGAAGAGATCAAAAGCCGGGGTCTTCATCTGAAGGCAATGTATTCAGATGTATCCAGCCATTCACAGAGAAACGAAACGCCGTCACTGTAGGGTGAAGCTGGCTATCAAACCTTGGGACCATTCAGGAGAGAATCATACCATCTTAAGCATAGACCAGCTTTGTAGATTCTGGACTCTGTGCCTCAGGCTTATGCCTCCTTTGGCCAGTGGCTACCAGGAGCACTGAGTTGAGTAGACTCTAGTACTTTCCTCTGTGGACTTGGAGAGAGTATTTACCTGTGAAATAACTGTAAAGATGCCCTATCAGGTCCTCCATGGAGTGATGCAGATTTTAAAGCCACGCTACTATAAGATGCGTATAAGTAGTTTCATCCTAGTTAGCAGACATTTCCAAGGCCATCCATACTTTAAACCTCACCATTCTGCCTGCGGCGCTATGTGGATGATGTCATCACATGGACTATGTGAGACTATATGGAAGTCTTAGGGTTACACGTGACACGGGCCATGTAGTGCTATGGTGGTTAGGAAACAAGCCCCTGGGCAGCAGCATCCCATGGGCTGGAGTGCTGGGCCAAATAAAAGGGGAAAGGCCAGCTGAGCGCTAGCAGCTGTAGCTTTCTGCTTTCTGATATGGATACGCTGTGGCCAGCCTCCTCAAGTTCCTGCTGCAGTGGCTTTCCCGTTCGTGATGGGTGACACCATTGAATTGTGACAACCTGGTCCCTTTCTTCTTCTTTTTTTTTTTTTTTTTTTTGGTTTTTTGAGACAGGGTTTCTCTGTGTAGCTCTGGCTGTCCTGGAACTCACTTTGCAGACCAGGCTGGCCTCGAACTCAGAAATCCGCCTGCTTCTGCCTCCCAAGTGCTGGGATTAAAGGCGTGCCACCACACCCGGCGGTCCCTTTCTTCCTTAACGTTCCCTACGTCAGGATACCTCAATCCCAGCGACGGCACTGATGTCTGATGTGGGTTTCTCTCTCTCTCTCTCTCAGTCAGGAGGGTGAGTCTTTTCTCCCAGCTCATTCTCTAGACACTCCAAACAGTAGACTCGAACAGCCGGATAAATTCTTTTTTTTTTTTTTTTTTTTTTTTTTTTTTTTTTTTTTTTTTTTTTTTTGTTAATTTTTTTTCAACTTTTATTAGATATTTTCTTCATTTACATTTCAAGTGTTATCCAGAAAGTTCCCTATACCCTCCCCCCTCCCGGATAAATTCTAAATAGCACCCTTCAAAAAGCCCTGGAAACTGCCTGTCTAACTTCAATCCAAGTAGGGACAACATGTCACTTCTGGAAGAGATCGTCAGAAGCCTCGGGAAGATAAAAAAGGGTGCCTCTAACGGAATGGGGATGCCAGGATCAGGTTGTGCTTTGAGCAGTGTGCCTGGGCTCCTCCAAAGTGCCACTTTTAATTCTGAGGAATCAGCTGAGCACCTGCATTGGTCACTTCTCCTGGGACAGGACGGGTTCTGGTGCTCACTGCTACTGCGGAGTAACCCTGAAGATCTTACCTTTTCTAGATGTGTTTGACGTTTTGTTTTACTTGGTTTTGCTTTTCCGTTAGGGCAAACCCCATACTCACCTTCTTATGTCTTACTTAAACTGCCTAGAAAAGGACCGCAGAAAGTTGTTTTCCCCTCTGCCTTTCAGGGTTGCCGGCTGTCTTAAATACTGCCTCTCTGACAGCTTTAGCTTGCTGAATCATTGTCTCTGCCTCTGGGAGGCAAGCCGCTCCTTCCCAAAGGGTTCGCTCCTAGAGACGAGCGATTACTTCTGTATTAGCAGCTTAGGTGTTCCGTGGGTTGGCTCTTTTAGATTAAACCCTTGTATTTGCAGAGGAAGTGTGCGGCTAAGCCCCGGAGCTGGGACTTTCATGCCGGGTCTGCGGGGAGGAATCGCGATGCCCTGGGTTGGGATGAAACCATCCACTGTTGACGTCTGAGCTATGCTTTCGGCTCTCTCTGGCTCAGGCCTCAAACCCTCAACTCTGAATCAGAAGCGCTTGCCTTGGAGCTGTGGTCTATTTCTGAAAGACAAGCCCAGGGAACTTTATAGAGATGGATAGCAGGTGTGTCTAAGAGGTACGGGTAGATTTCCGAAGGAGTGGCGTACTCAGGGAGGCAATTCAGGCTCTTGGCATGAGGTCTCTCTGGTTAATTAAGGTTGGAGTCCATAAAGTGGAAGCATTACAGTTGCTAGTTGAGGAAGACCGAGAAAGCTTTCTGGAAACAGCATGAAATACCGTCATGTATCATTAATTAGTGCAGGGGGGTGGGGAGGGGAGGGATCAATTCTCCAGGATGGGAGCTCTAGGATCTTGGCTAGAGCTGGAAGCAGGTGACGGTGACAAAGCAGAAGAGGATCCCCAGCAGGCACGGAAAGTAGCTAAGGTTGTAAGATCTACAAGATCCCTTGTGACACATCCAGATGTTTGCCTGTCAGGTGGATATTTCTATATAGTACAGGACCCAGAGAAATGTCCTCAACCCCTGTCCGATCTTCTTAGAGGATTTGAAAAGAATGGGAGTAGACAGCTGTGCTGTTTATTACAGATGTGGCCATCTCTCCGATAGAGACAGCCCTGAAAATAAGGGCCCAGCTTTTGACTCTCGGACTTAGAGACTAAAAACTTTTAAAAAGTCATGGGAACAGACTCTGCTGTTGTTTAATATCGTGCACCTGTCCTTTGAGAGTGGAATCTAACACTCCTGTAAAAGTTAAAGATTTATTCTGAATTTTGAGTATCTGCGTTTGTCTGTATGGGGAGATATATGCATGATTGCAGTGCCCACAGAAGCCAGAAGAGGGTGTCAGATCCCTGGGAACTGAAGTTATAAGTGTTTGGGAGCCCCCCTGATGTAGATGCTGGGAACCAAACTGAGGTCCTTAACTAAAGCAGTTAACAGTCGTCACTGCTAAGTGATCTCTCCAGCCCCACACTTACCCGCTCCAGTTACAGTTAAGTTCTTTGTGGTATGAGTTCTGGTGACAAATGTGTCGCCACCTACATTGATGGGGTGTATCTTCTGGTTTTAGCTCATTCATTTTGTTTGGTCTTCTCTTTTCTGAGACAGGGCATGCAGGTAGCTCAAGTTAGGTTGGAACTTACTATGGAGACCAGGCTGGCCTCAAGCTCACAATGAAGCCAAGGCTAGTTTAAAATTGCTTTTGTCTGTCCCTGCTTCCCATGTGCTAGGGCCCTCAGTACACACCATCACATCTATTATTTATATTTTATGTTGAATTAGGATAATCTCACATGTTTCCAGGATAGTAAGGTGGTTCAGTGATTAGAGGGTGCTTGCTGCCAAGCCTGACAGCCCGAGTTCCATCCCCAGAATCCACATGGTGGAAGGAGAGAGCCAACTTTCACAAGTTGCCTTCTAATCTACACACACACACACACACACACACACACAGAGTCTCAAAAATCATACACATTTAATTATGTCACAGCCACTAAGCCCTTCACATCCATTACATGACTGACAGGCCCAAGAGAATGCACCTGATCTTCTCTTCTACCCAGAGGCCACACTCCAGTGCCGTGATTGTAAGTCTCATGGTGCTCTGCCTGAATTTATAACCCTTTTGACCATTTCTGGAAGCTATCTGACCATGGGCTGTGTTTCCGGAAGCTATCTGATCGCTGGCTACTTTTGTTTACATTTACATTTTCCACTCTTGTTTTCTGTGTCTCCCTTTCTCTCACCTATTTGTCTAAATGCGCTCTAGGCCGTTCATTAGGAAAAAAACGGCTGCCTGCTTAGCCACACCAGGCGCATAGTAGGACCCTTCCGAGGAAGCAGGGGGTGAGTTGTGGTTTTTAGGAAGGAAAACTATGGAAACATTATTTTAGAATTACGGTACCAGCGAGCTTCCAGTCAGCTGTGTTCTCCGAATAGCTGTGATGACAATCCAGACCCATCAGAGGCAGCCAGGTGTCATTGAGAAAACACTGCATGTTTCCCTTGTTCTCCGGCAACGTTCAGCCCAGTGCATCGGTGGGTTGGGGATGACACCTTGCCTGGACATCTGTCTGTGTGGAGAACAGCAGCAGCAGCCGCCACCAACATTTTCTGTTCTTTGGATATGCCAGCTAATGTCCACAGTTCTCTCTTTAAATCCTAACAACCACGCTAAGCCACAGGATCTTGTGGGAGCCTGGGGAGAGGGCTCTGAGTTAAGAGCACCAGCTGTCCCTGCAGAGAACCCAGGTTTGGTTCCCAGCACCTACAGAGGGGCTCACAACCATCTGTAACTCTAGTCACAGTGGATCCAGTGCCCTCTTGTGGCTTCTGTGAGGACTGCATGCATATGGTACACAGACACAGGTGCAGGCAAAACACCCATACATACAAGAAATAGAAAGTAAAACAAATTATAGATGATAGATAGATAAATAGATAGATAGGATCCTGAGGCCCTTTTCTACATGTGAACACAGGTTAAATCACCCAAGGCCATTTAGGAATTGGTAAAGTGCTCTGTGGTGCTGTGTTCCACCCAGTGGGGCCATGTTTGGCCAGCAGGGGCATATTTGGCTATGGACATCTTCCCAGCTCACAGCTGACTGAAGCTCCCCAGACTCACCTGGTCGCAGATAGGAACCCCAGACTAGGAAGAGTGGGGGGGACAGAGATGATTCAGACATGGGAGAAAGGTGCTTTCTATCAATGCGGAAACAGAAGCCACAAATGAGCGGGAGAGCCCTAGGAAACAAACCAGGGGGCTGCATGTTCCGTCTCAGTCCCTCTGCAACTTCTCCTCTGCTTTTCAGCCTTCACTGTTCTGAGATGACACTGACAAGGGCTGACAGGGGGCAGCCATCTCCCTCATGTTCACATCAACAAGATTCATCAGAGTGTATTCAATTCCCAGGGTGGACTGAAGAGAATTAAGTACAGTTTGGACATTAGCAATGCAGCTATACTCCAGGTGTGAGCTCTGTCAAGCCGTTTCCTTCTCCTGTGTCCCCTGACACCTATGTGTTAGCATGATGAGTGCTAATGGTTCTTCCCAGGACAGGGCTCCTTTACTTCCTTTGTGTAGATACCACGCCCATTGCATGTATAAATTCTGCATCCCTTTGTGATCCCAGCAGCCCTTGTTCATCCTTTTCTTACATCTGCAGCTTCGTTCTAACACTGCCCACTTCATCTTCTGTCTGGAGGATGCTGTATTAAAAAAAGAGCGCGCTCCAGAAGACGTTAGCTGATAGTCAAAGATGCATGCAGGCAAATCAGCACACGGCCCAGGCCCTAGTCTATGGCTGAAGGGGTACCACCAGAAGACATACTGATGTTAGTCAAGCTTGGCGACAGAAAGCGAAGATCCAGTCTTAGAGACCGGGACTTGGGTGGGCTGGTGACAGTCCTCGAATAGAGTCTTCAGGACAGGGCGTGAGCTCCAGAGAAACGTGGACAGAGGATGACAGAAGACAGGCAGTGTTGGCTGATAACAGTCAGGGTGTTGCAGGGACTGGTGTAGGATCACCCTAATGGTGACAGCCCCATGGGGATTCACAAGGAAAACAACAGGTAGCCAAGATGGCAGATGTTTCTATGGCTTTAAAGTGATCATTTATAAACTATTATATAAACTGTAATAAAATATAAATGTTACCATTCTAAAAACCCCTCGGGCATCAACTTCTGTTGGCTGCCTTGTTGCCTCTAGGTTTCAATTATGCTTGTTTTTATGATCTACAGTGAATTGAAGAGTCTCTTGATGGGGCGGGGTGAGGAGTGAGTGTGGTTACTCTTTACAACTGCTTGCCTGTATTGGGAAATTTTCAATTCTCTGTAGCCAAAGCAGAAAGAAAGGGTAAAATATGAAGCAATTATTATCTGCAATGTTCAGCTTGAAATTATGGGGTAAATTAAAGCAACCATTATTCTCATTAATTAGTTTTATAGTGTGGAATCTCTCTAGGATAATTGGATTGTATGCGGTATTTTTAATAATGAAAATCCTTTTATTCTGATTTTATGTATTGGACTTGCTTACTTGCTTGCTCTCCTCCTCTTCCTCCTCCTCCTCCTCCTCTTCCTCTTCTTCTTCCTCCTCCTCCTCCTCCTCCTCTTCGTCCTTCTTCTTCTTTAATTTTATATACCTGTTTTTTTTTTCCTGTGTGTACATCTTTGTACCAAGTGTGTGCATTGTCCATGGGAACTAGGAGAGGAAGCCTTGGAAATAGAGTTGCAGATATTTGTGAGCCACCACTCGGGTGCTGGGAATCAAACCTGGGTCACCTGCAAAAACAGCCAGTGCTTTTAACTGCTGAGCCACCTCTCTAGTCCCTCCAGGTGGGCTTTCTTATTAAGATTTGGTTCAAAGATATTGAACCACTAGCAGCAACAACAAAACCCATTTACACACACAACGCCAAAGGAGTATCTTTCTTGCTGTGTTGTGGGTCCGATGTAGTTTCATGCTAACATGTAACTTGTTTCTATGTAAGAATATAGTCACATTTTTCCTTTTGACAAGTGACTTAAAAACCTGCTTGAAGACTTCATTAGCTACAGTGTAAGGTTTACTAACACCTTCTTTGGCTGTTGTTTTAATTCTTCTTCTTCTTATTATTATTATTATTATTTATTATTATTATAATTATTATTTTGGTAATAATTCCTTCAATGTGTGCTTTAGGCATAGAAAGTCCTTGTGTGAACTCCAGCAGTTCCAAGCAAGGCAAAAGAGCTCATCTCCCAGATGGCCAGGTCAAGTTAAACTCCACAGAGGTACCCTTTGTTTGCCCATTGAAAGCATCACCCAGGATGTCCTACTTTATGCTGAGCCAAACGACGACCTATTTTTGTCCTGGTACTTTGAATAGGCCTTCTCTCTGACAGGGGCTGCCCCGTAAGCTGACCTCCCTGGCTTTCCTCCCTGTTGTAAGGGAAATGTTCTTCCTGTCCTTATCAGTGCTGGATTCCAATTTGGTGAGGCCCGAGTAGGCCGCCCAGACTCAAGCAGTATCCTAAGTGGCTGGCGAGGCTGCCATTGATAGGAACTGAAGAGCCTGTCTGCAAGATGAGAAAGATGTCGTTCTAGTCTGTCTCCTCTTCCTGCTTCCTTTCTGGGAGTGGTGTCTCCCCCACCCCACCCCCTCGCCCAAGTCTTGTTTTCCTGTGGCTATGAACTAACGTTTGAATGTCACGGGAAGACGGAGAGCATCGTCTTCAGAAGATGCGGCCTCTCCTCCCGAGTCAGCACCGGAGTTTGCTTCTTATCATCCAACTGCTATTACGATTTGGGCTGGGACAAAAATACATCAGAGGCAGTCAGCTCTGTATACGTGCTTTGAGAGAAGGGAAGAGAGAGAGGTGGGTAGGAACGATTTTAAATAGACCTCATTTGCACAGCAGAAAGATGAGCCCAGCTGTGTGCTGTTGCTGGGCTTCGCATTGATAGAAAGAAGATGGCTCAGTCAGGAAAGGACCTGCCACACAAGCCAGGGGACCTGCATGTGAGCCACAGCCACTGACTGCTTAGGAAGCCAGATGTGGTGAACAAGTGCAGTCCCATCTCAGAGGAGGCGGGGCCTGAGGATTCCTGCGGCTCATTGGCCAGCCAGGAAAATAGGCAAGAGTCAGTCAGTACCTCAGAGGAGGCGGGGCCTGAGGATTCCTGCGGCTCATTGGCCAGCCAGGAAAATAGGCAAGAGTCAGTCAGTACACATCTCAAAAACAAATGGCATCTGAGGAGGAATAGCACCCAAGGTAGTTCTCAGACCTCTGTGTAGATATACAAAGTTGGGGAAAAAAACATCAAGGAGTCATCTTCATCCTGAATGTTCTTCTGTTTTTTTGTGTGTTCCTTTTTCTTCTGCACTGTCTTGTTACCAGTGTCCAGGTTTTAGAGAAACTGTACTGGTGAGGCTATCCAACGTTGTTGGGAATGTTTGGGCATTAAAAAAAAAAAAAAGTTGATGAATAGTGACATCACAATACTCCAGAAGCAATCCCAGTCAGAGATTCCATTCCTGTTGAACAGTCCTTTCTTTTGTTGCCTGTTGAGTCGGTCTGTTGGCAGGAGAGGGTCCCCTTTCAGTGAGAGTCTGAGAGGAAAAGGAAAATTAAACCCTTGAGCTGTCTGTCTGTCTGTCCTGGCTCGTATTCCAGAACCTACCGAAGCCCAAAGCCACTGCTGTTTCCCTGTGACATTTCCAAGGCCCAGTTTGTCAGAGAGTACACCGGTAAGCCAGAGGCTTTACTTGAACATCCTTTGAGAACAGACTGCCAGGAAGAAATTTTAAGTGGCTGGAAAAAAAAAAAACAAAAAACAAAAAACAAAAAAACCCCCCGCTGTTACGTGTAACACTAAATCCGAACTTGGGAGAGTTAGGGAGAAGTAGGCCCCGGGTCTCGCTTTCCAGAGAACATCCATCTACAAGTGGTGAGAGAGAGATGAGACCTACTCTGTGTTGTGGTGAGAGAGAGACGAGACCTACTCTGTGTTGTGGTGAGAGAGAGACGAGACCTACTCTGTGTGGCCAGCCCTCACAAGCACATTGTAGCTGCATGTTATTACTATTGATTCCTGATGTCTCCCAACTCTAGAGGTAACTTGCCTGGAATTTAAATTATAGATATAAATTTAAATTATAGGTTTAAAATGTGATATATATATCACATATTATATATATGGCATACGCTTGAATTTTCTAGGTGTCAAGATAGAATTGGTGGCTTTTAAAGACATGAAGGAAAAAAAAAAGAATAGTCCCCAACTTGCCTTACCAGATCTCTTGGGATGGTGGGGGGGTGGAGGAGGGGGTGGGGAATCAAAACTGCTGAGTCAGCATACTAGGTGGTTTTTCCACTGAAAGAATCCAGCAGAGGACCCAGGCTGGGACTCTGGTCATTGCTCCCTTCTTTGGGAGTGGTTCTGACATCTCTGCAACACCTCTCTGCCAGTGTTAGGTCACACCCCTTGCCGAGTCCTCCATTAGAGGACTCAGATCCATGGAGAGAGAGGAGACCATGGGCCACCTGAAAGGATCCCCACTGCTTGAGAACTCGTTGGAAGCCTATGATCCCTGTTGACTCCTGAAGCTCAGCCACTGTGTTTATGATTCAGAACCTCTGCCCCGAGGAGCAATGTCAGCTGCTCCGAGGAAACCACAACACCCCGCAGTGGTGCCGAGGGCCACACACTGTGTGGTTAGACCAATGATCGATGAGACTCCTGCTGTTTGGGTGTACCTTGAAGTCTGTCCCTGGGATGGAATGGCTGAAGAGTTGCTTTAGAGCTGGCAGCTCAACCTGCTTTGCTCTGTCCTCACGGCTAAGGATCAATGTCACCATCTTACCTCCCCAAAGCAGGAGAAGTTCAGTAGATTTAAAGATAACACATTAATGGGTTTTGCAGAAGCACACCCGGTTTCTTTATTCTCCTCCGAAAGCAAGTCCTTCTGCAGAATTCAGGGAGCAAATGCTTCAGGGACGAGCCTGACTCGCGCACACTGGGGCGACTCCACCGCGTGTTTCCACGTGACCTTGCCGTGGGCATTTCTGTGGATCTTTCAGCGCCATGGAAGATGGTAGAAACCTTGAGGGATATGCCTGTCAAGTCCTTTAGTGTTGGCAAAAGCCACTTGGTTTCTCAAGTGACTTTTGTTTTGGGGGGCAAGGCTGAAGGGGGATGTCAGACACATCTGCCATCAGCCGGTCACCAGAGTAAACAGCCTCCAGATACACATGAGCACTTGGAGGTGCTCAGAGGCCACGCGATAGCACCATGCCAGTGGATGTGACCCAGCACTCGCGGATTGCGAGAGTCTGGATATCACCATTCATGGGAACGTGGAGACACAAAGAGACTGTCCGCTCTCTCTGGTGTGCACAGGGTTGGGGGATTCTGCTTTGCTTCTATACCGTGATGTCCTGAAGCACTCAGGTAGCTTCCATGGTACCTGAACCCCAAGTGCTTTAAGAGATGTCTCCATGGCAATAGATGGAACCCTGGAAAGGTCACTTGGATTTCCATTCTAGCTTGACCCAGTTCTAGAATGCTGACTTTGGCCATTAACTGAAAATTCCACTTTAGATGATGCTTCCCTGCCTGACTTTGTTTACCAGTTTGCTGGGAGATGCTTCTACAAACTGCAGGTCAGTTGGCTTAAACAATAGATGTGGATTGATCGCCTCATGGTCCAGGAGGAGCTCACCAGTCGAGTCACCGGGGAAGATGCTCAGCAGAGCCACCTCCCTGCTTGTTACCTGGCTTGTGGAGGTTCTGGCCTCCAGTGTCCCATGGATCTTAGATCTGTCGCTACAGGGCCAGGCTTCTGTGACTCAGAGAGACGTCCATCAGTTCATGCAGGCATCAGTCTTGTTCCAGGGACTGGGAAGATGACTTAGCATGCTTGCCCCGTGGAAGCACCAAAATTTGAATTCCCAGAACTCACGTAAATGCTAGATGTGCACAGTAACCCACCTGAAGCTCTATCCTTAAGGAAGAGGAGGACCAAGCAAGCTGGCCAGGGAAGACTAGCCTGATTAGAGTGTTCTGGATTTGATTAAGAGACCCTGTAACTGAATAAATAAAGAAACAAAGAAATAAAGTGAAAGGATAATTGAATTGTTGTCAACCTTGGCCTTCCACATGCTTATGTACACACACACACACACATACATGCACATGTACACACACGCACATGTACATACATATTCATACTCATATACACATGAGCATATATACACACATGTACACATATAAATATGCACACACATACACATACATATACATGCACACATACATACATACATACATACACCCACATGCACATGGACATGCATGCGCACATACATACATACACCCACATGCACATGGACATGCATGCACACACACATAAATATCATACATGCATATGAAAAGGGGACAGACAGACAGAGTTGTTCCAATCTGGTCCTGCAGTGGCACTCTTTGCACTGGCCTTTGGAAGGTTGGTATTTAACCCACCGTGAATCTGGCAGTGCCCCTCTCCCTTACTCCACCATGTTCTGAGCTCCAGCTATCTTTACAGATGTTTCCTATCGTATCCCCTGAGGTATGGTTTGCTGCAGTCAGAGAGGTCACAGCTTCTGTGTGTTTCTAACCACCCATCCTCCTGCCTCACACAAGCACCCTTTTCTCTCCTACTTGCTTCTTCCATTTACCTCTCGAGGCCAATGATAGCCCCCTCTAACTACTCTTCTTGTAAGCTGCCATTTTCCAAGGGTGAACTAGCTCAGACCGGCTGGGGGAAGTGACAGCTGCCCATAGGCGCTAACACCTCAGGCACTTCGAAACCATTTATAATACTAGATATACCCTGGAAAACAACAAACAGCACAGGCTTCCCTCTTTCTCTCTCCCCTCAAGTTTTCTCATCCTCACATTTACTGAGCCTGCTTGGGCCCAGGATGTGTGTGGTAGAGTCACTTAACAGAGGGTAACAGAGACTCTAAAAGGTAGCTTTCCCAAAGCCACATAGCTAGGAAGAAGATCCCAAGAATCTAGCTCTGTAAACTGAACTCTTTTATTTTTTTTCTTTTTAAGATTTATTTGTTGTATTTATATGATTATACTGTAGCTGTTTTCATGCACACCAGATGAGGGCATTGGATCCCATTACAGATGGTTGTGAGCCACCATGTGGTTGCTGGGAATTGAGCTCAGGACCTCTGGAAGAGCAGCCAGTGCTCTTAACCGCTGAGCCATCTCTTCAGCCCCTAAACTGAACTCTTAAGCACTATGTGATTTTTCTTTTACCCTAGGCTTTTGCCATCCAGTAAAGCCACCACTGTTGGCATGTGCCTATTGGGTTTCTGAGATATGCCTTGTGGCAAGTAAAGGCGCTTGGTACATAATATGCTTATAAAAAAAATAAAGAGAAAGGGGTTATGTTCTATGGATGTGTGGTGAGGTGTGGGAGAAGGGGGTGTCTCAATGGGCCCATGCCAAGGCATCCCTTTCCCCTGAGGAACCAGCCACATGATGGTATACTATAGAGTTTATTCAGGGCATGGGAAGGGGAGTTAAGAGGGTAGTAGAGACAGACACACACACACACACACACACACACACACACACACAGAGAGAGAGAGAGAGAGAGAGAGAGAGAGAGAGAGAGAGAGAGAGAGAGAGAGAGAGAAAGTAGAGGGGGACTATGGCCATGAACACATAGAGAGAGGGGGAAGGAAAGAGCCCAAGAGGACAAGAGAGAGAGGCAAGACAGGGAGGAGGGGACAAGCAGGTCCTCTTATAGTGAGTCAGGCACATCTGGCTGTTGCTAGGTAACTGTGGGGTGGAGCTTAGACAGAATATTAACATTACACACAACCCTGGCAACTTGAGTCTGATTCCAAAAAAACTCATATAAAGGTATAAGAGGAGGAAAATCCACCCCACAAAGATGTCCTTTGACATCAGAATATGTAAGAGAGTATGTGTGTGTATATGCACACACATACACATTACACACACACACACACACACACACACACACAAACAAGCCTGTTTGAAGGTGAAGCATAAAACACTGACCATATTTCAAAAACGTATTTTGGCAAACCAAAAGTTAAGTGTCACTGTGACAGTTCATCTTTACTGAGCTGATGTCTATCCTTAAATTTTAGCTTGGTTTTGGAAGCTGAATTCTAGGAAGTGGCCAAACTCCTTTCCACTTGAGACCACTAGCATACTTTTGAGGACCAACCTAGATGTCCAGCCTTGTGGGATTTTGACCCACCCAGAAGAAGAACCTCTGGGTGTGTACGAGGTGGGGATCTTTTCTTAGAGGTTCCATTGGGAAGAGAAGACCTACTCAGGGTGTTCGCAGCCCTGAATGAAACTGGGCCTGTTTGCCCACTGTGGATGCCACATGACAGCCTTGTGTGTTCTCGCTGACACAGCTTCTGCTCTGTGACTGGCTCATCTTGACACACTGTAAGCCAAAGCAAATATCCCCCTTCTTACGTTGTCTTTATCAGACACTTCATCACAAGTAACCAGACCATGTCCTCATGCCCTGCTGTCTCAGGAACACTGTATATATACCCAACAAGATCGACACAGAGCCTCATGTGGCTACTACTTAGAATGTCAGACACTTCCACAAGTCTCTGGTTTCCTTTAGCACCAGCTCTGTGAAACCGGGCCTTCCTTACAGACAAACATCAGCTCTTGGGTCAAATTGGCCATCCAGAGCATCATGGGAGAAGGTTGGAGCCACTGGCCAAAATTTTCCCTCCAAATCAACTGTGATGATCAGTTACAATACCCATGCGCACATGCTCAGTTGGAGGTGGGCCATGGCTTAAAAGGAGAGATTTCAAAGGACTGGGTAATCAATTCTTCTCTTCCTCTAGGGCAGGAAGCTGCTTCCAGTAAATACAAAGTAGGCTGTGCTGGAATCCCCAAAGCTCTCCACAGTTGGCTGGCTGAGGTCACAGGAGGCAAAAGCCACCTCCCAAAGGATCAGAGAAAATACACAGGTCACTATCACTGAGCCATCCCGCCCCTGCCAGGCTGTCAGCGGAAGGAAGAGGCACAGCTGTGCAAATAGGTTAAACGTTTTATAAAGTGGGAAACAATAAATGTTAGTAAGGGAACCCTCTCCCTTGGCCCCCACCCCCACCCCACGCCCCGCCCCCAGCTTGGGTTTTTGGTGCTGGAGTAATTCTTACATACTCTGTTCCTTCTGACTGAAGGGAAAGGACGGCTGTGACAGTTAGAAGCCTCCTGACCGCTATAATGAGAAAATCAACTCTCAGTGTTCGTTGGTGTCTTATTTCTCCACCCGTGCAGTGCCAAACCGTGGGGGTTTCCTGTCACCTTTTGATGCCATGGCCCGCTCCAGTCCTCAGCCCCCTACAGTGACAGGACCGGAGTCTTGTTTTAAAATGTATCTATTTACTTACTTATCCTTGGGGGAGGGCTTCTCCTACTCCACAGGGTGCATTTTGGAGGTCCAAGCACTACTTGTAGAAGTCTCGGTTGCACCTTCTGTGGTGTGAACCCCAGGAATTGCTGGGCCATTTCTTCTGTCCCCCGTGATGGGGGCCTTTCAGGACACTGCATGGGCTCTCTCCCACCTGTGTGCACAGAGTGTGTTCTCTACTCTGATGTAAATGAATGAGCTTGGTGCAGGATGCTGGGAGCTGGGTTTACCTGCTGCTGAGTCTGCTGAGTCTAGTGTTAATGTCAAGCTCCTTACTGCCTTCATTCCTCTTCTGAGGGGAATAAAACCACACAGCGTTTGAGCTGGGATTCTTTTTTTTTTTTTTTTTTTTAATTTATTTTCTTTTTTGAGCTGGGATTCTTAAGTAGTCTGGGATGGCTCCACACATTGCAGCTGCAGAGATGGAGGCTCGTCATTCCCGAGTTTGGGAGGCGGAGACAGGCCAATCATCCTGGCCTACTTGATGAATTTGAGGCTGCTGAGAGAGCTTCTTTTAGAAAAGCAAGGGGGGTGGGGGTAGGGAGTGCAGTGCTGGCAAGATGGCTCAGCTGGTAAGAGCACTGTTCTTCCCAAGGTCCTGAGTTCAAATCCCAACAACAACGTGATGGTTCACAACCACCTGTAATGAGATCTGACACCCTCTTCTGGTGTGTCTGAAGACAATTACAATGTACTTATGTATGATAATAAATAAATCTTTGGGCTTGAGTTACTGGAGCAAGTTGAGGTCTTAAAAATTCAATTCCCAACAACCACATGAAGGCTCACAGCCATCTGTTCAGCTACAGTATACTCACATACATAAAATAAATAAATCTTTAAAAAAAAGAAAAGGAAAAAGGTGGGCAGTAACTGAGGAATGAGACTCAGGGATGACCTCTGGCCTCCACATACATATGCATCCCATATCACATATATATGCATCATCATATGCACAAACACACATTCATGTGCACACACTCATGCACATAAACGCTCATATACATACACATGGTATGTACACATAGCACACATTCACATACATATATACACGCACACATGTATATACATGTATACACATGTACACGCATGTACATACATGTACACATGCATACATATATACATGCACACACTCAATTACATAAACTCACATACATACACACATATATACATGCATGTACACACATGCACTCACGCATACATGCATGCACACACATATACACATGCACACACACACACACACACACACACACACACACACTTATAGGATAGGGGCTCTCCTCTAAAACTACAGACTCTACCTCAGCCTTCCCTTCAGCTTGTTTTACCAAATGCTTTCCAACCCCCTCATTCTGTTCATTGGAACAAGGCTGGCAAGAGCCTACTTTTATATCAAGATCAGCAACGAGTGTCCCTTTCTTGCATTAGTCGGGGAATGCATGGGTGCATTTTGCCCTGGGAACACCTCAGCTTACAATGACCTTGGAAATCCCTGCTTAGTCCTTTGCACATGGGCTGTCAAAAGCTCGTGTGTGTGTGTGTGTGTGTGTGTGTGTGTGTGTGTGTGTGTGTGCGTGTGCATGAGCTCTTACTGGAACAGTTTGAGCTTTCTCTCTTTGGCTAACCAGGGACAGATAAAAGACCTTTGCTCTCTTTTAGAAGCCTGTCTCCTTGGGGAGTATGCTTCTATCTAAAGTGGTCATAGAAGAAAACTTCTATTTTTGCCTTTTTTGCAGACTAGGCTCTCCCTTCATCCTCATGCCCCTGTGTCACTGGCTGGTGTTTTTAGAAGGCTTTAAAGCGAAAACCCTGCTTTTCCTGTACCTTTCCCACATCTATTTAGGGGAAGTCCTTTTGCCTTTGAACATCCAAGGCTCCCTTTCCTCATCAGGTAGACATGGCTGTGAAGGGTTGCCTGTGTGGAGTTTGGCAGAGCTTTGGGCCCTGGGAGAATGCCCAGTCTCTCACTCCTGTGGTATTTCCTGTCGTTTGGTGGGGTTGTTTCCGATTACCTTGACTAATGGGCAAAGGTTTGTATTTTAGGCAGATAACTTCCTGCTTCCGAAACACTTCTCATACACAAGACCCAGAGCTATCCAAGGATCAAGTAGAATTGCCCAATGCCTAAGGAAAGGCNCCCCAAACAACCTTTTGGGTTGGGTCTGCCTTCAAAAAACTGTCTTGTCAATGCTGTTTGAGAGACAGTCAGCTGCAAGGGCTGCAATGCAGAGCAAGCAAAGGGGGAGGGAGGAAGGGAGTGGGAGGGAGGAGGGGGAGGGAGGATGAGGGAGGGAGGAGGGGGAGGGAGGGAGGGCGAGTGGGTGGGGAGGGGGGATGTCAACAATTGCATTTTGATAAAGCTGTCACTGAGTGTCCTTTTCAACTGGCAATTGTTGCCAGAAAGTCTCTGAATCCATCTTCAATCTGGGACTCCTATGACTCCGCGGTAATCACAGGAATAGGCAGACAGGCTCGAGGCTTTTCTGAAAAATACCAGGTGTTCCCAAATGGATGCTAACCTAGCCCCAGTGAGGCTGTTCTGGCCTGGTGAGGAATGTGGCCAAGGGGCATGATGGAGCCTGTTCTGAGAGATGATTTTTTTTAACCCATTGGATGCACATATTCCATTCTGATAGATGAGATAGTTTTCTGCTTGAAAAGAGACGTTTCCTATTCTGTTCTTTAAGAAAGAAGGTGTGTGTGTGTGTGTGTGTGTGTGTGTGTGTGTGTGTGTGTGTGTTGCAGGTGCCTTTAAAAAACTGACCTTTTTTATGGCTGCAAAGTAGAAAAACTCTTTTAAAGATTTTTTAAACATTTTTAAACTCCACATGAATAACCAAGTATAGGAAGGACCAGAGAATAAAAACACCAAGCCGCTGGTTTTGCTATGTTGTCACAGTGGGTACTCAGCAGGTCCCAGGCTGCCTGGCCGTCCCTTGCTGTTGCTCCCCTGAACAGAGGTTGTCCTTTTGAGAGAGTGAGTGGCTCGTGGAGAGAAACACTGTGGTTGCATTGCGTACTCTGAAAACACATCCCATCCTGTGTCTCCTAGTCGTCGTCTAGCCAGTGAGACACCAGAGAGCTGCTGTCTCTCTGTCTTCAGTGGCTGTGTTCTGTTCCTGATTAAGGTGCTGGTGGCAGACCCAGGAGACAAGACTGACCCTCTCCTGGGTTCCTGTAGAAACTTCCCTCGTGATTCAGTTGACTATGGTCCCCTGTTGAGGGGACCTTGCAGCTGGGGGTTATGCAGAAGTTCCTGCCAGAGGAGGAACTTCAGAGATTTTGGTATCCCTGCTGGTGTGATATACAAATAGGAATTTTAGTTTTAATTTGTCAGTGAGATCTTAGGAATGGTTCTATGATGAGGTGAGCTTTATGTATTTATTTTATGCATGTGGGCACACTGTTGCTATCTTCAGTCACACCAGAAGAGGGCATCAAATCCCATTACAGATGTTTATGAGTCACCATGTGGTTGCTGGGAGTTGAACTCAGGACCTCTGGAAGGACAGTCGATGTTCTTAACCACTGAACCATCTCTCCAGCCCCTCCTCTGGAGATTTTCAAGCCCTGTTATCAACTGAAGTGCTTACTATGACCTTGTAGGTCCCAAGCCCCGTGTTCTGACTTTTCTTAAATGTAAGCATTTCAGATGCAACTTTTTCTTATGACTCAAAGTATTAATAAGCGGGATCTTCCTGCTGCAGAATCAAAGCTTGTTACAGGGTAAAGATCTTCCGACCTGCTGCAGAATCAAAGCTTGTTACAGGGTAAAGCCGGCTCTGGAACGTGGCCAGGTGTCTTCCTTTTACAGTTATATGGTTACAGCGATGACAGACACTCATTTTTAAAACAGATAAAGTGCAAAAATGTGTATGCTTATGTCTATGTTTGTACACATCTCCAAAGCTTCAGAAATGTAATTTATGGCCATAAAAATGATCAATGTGGGATTTCTGCAGGGCAGCTATTTGATTGACTGAAACAATACGAAATTAGGACTTTCAAGTGCTCCGTGGATGCCCACGACCTTTAAATGTTTACTTTTCAAAATTATGTTACACTAAGCCTCATAAAGAAAATCCAAGACTACTTTTCATAGCATGCTCGAAGAATCAAAGGAACAACCGCTCCCCCTAGTGGCCAATTGTAAATTAGCAACAAAAAGAAATTGCATTAAAATTCCAAACACAGAGGAAAACCCTTCACTCCAGAGGAAGCACAATCTAACGCTAGGCACTGGGATACAGACTTTGTGCCTCTGTGTATTTCTAAGCAGTTCTTAGCCAACCTGCTTCTCCTTTTTCCATTGGAAGTGCGATGTACAAGCTTGTGGTTGGTTTAAAGGTATTTGGGTTTTTTAACTCGGATTTAGCAAGGGTGCATATTTTTGTTATGGTTCTTTAACACAGAGGAGTCTGCAAGGTCTTGAAACAAAACAAATAGACGTGAGTACTGCCTCCTTAATTTAAGATAAAGAACTCAGGTCAAACAGAGAAAGCACCAATACGTTCTCTAGTGGTATACCTGAGACAATCAGTGAGAGATGACTTCAGCTTCACAGCTCTGCAGAGCCCAGCCTGCAGTCTCTGTTCTTCTGCCATTTGAAGCCTGGATGTGGGTGGCTCCTCATAATGGGGTGGATTGCAGAGCAGAAACACTCCCCTCATCCCAGGAGGCAAAAGAGAGTAAGGAGACCCAATCCATTGCCGGGACACATTCCTGAGTGCCTGAGATACCCACCCACCCCCAATGTGTTCTGTGTCCTAAAGCTCTGAAGTAGCTCCAGATACTGCTACCCCGCGGTCCAAGCCTACTCATATGGACTGTGCACATCCAAACTATGGAAGCTTGTAAAGGCTTTGTTTTGAACTGCTTGGGCTCGTGTGTGTGTGTGTGTGTGTGTGTTTTCATTCATCTTGTGCTGATGTGTGTGCTCGCATGTACATGCCAGAAACCAACCTGTAGCTCTGTTTTCTTTGGAAGCCTCCCATCTTGATTTCTGGGGTGTGATTTCTCACTGGCCTA
The DNA here is from genome assembly GCA_902729485.2 of Mus minutoides. NCBI lineage: Eukaryota > Metazoa > Chordata > Mammalia > Rodentia > Muridae > Mus > Mus minutoides. The sequence continues at coordinate 437,117 of LR750493.1, read as the reverse complement.
GGGCTCACAGATGGCTGACTCTACTGACAGGCAAGCTCTGCTCCAGGAATGTACTCTCTCTGCTTCTCTGGGGCTGGCTAGGTACTTAAATCATGTAGTAGCCCCCTTTACCTGGGTTCTGGGGATCCAAGCTTTTATAGGAAGCACTTTACTGATGGAGCCATCTTCCCAGCCTCTCTGTGGTTGTTTTAGGTTCTCCTTTTTTTTTTTTTTTTTTTTTTAAGTACATACAATGTCAATGGCAACTATCTGGGACATTTTTCTATTAAAATGTGTTTATTGCTTAAAATGGTGAACTCAGGTCTAGACAGTCATTGCAAGTTGAGACTTTCTAATTAATACGTTTTAATTTTTTTTAAGATTTATTTTATTTATTATATGTAAGTACACTGTAGCTGTCTTCAGACACTCCAGAAGAGGACACCAGATCTCGTTACGGATGGTTGTGAGCCACCATGTGGATGCTGGGATTTGAACTTATCACCTTCGGAAGAGCAGTCGGGTGCTCTTACCCACTGAGCCATCTCACCAGCCCAAGTTGAGACTTTCTAATTAATACGTTTTTAGACACGACTCTGAAGATTTTTTTTCCGAATGAGAATGAACCAGTGGCCACAAAGGACAGGAAAAGAGAGAAAATCTCACAGAATAGAGAAAGCAAAAGTGGGCATATCGTCATACATGCTTAGAGTTTTGAAGCTTACCAAATGCGGTTCAGAGCTAGCAAGTCATTGGCCATGTACTTATTCAAACACTAGGGGGCAGTGTTACAGACAGCAGGGAGACTGGACTGGACAGGAATTAAGATTTCTTGCTGCCCTTACAAATGGGTACTGACATTTACGGGCTGTTTATTTATGTCAGTTCCCACTATTTTCTGCATTCTGTTAAGAACTGAACATCCTTTAATACGAGTTCTGTCCAGGGAATTGCTGGGGGGGTGGGGGGGAGGAAGGAGGAGAGGAGGCGTGGGAAGAGAGAGAGGAGAGAGATTAAGGGAGAGAGGGAGAGGGGGAAGGAGAGGGAGAATGAGAGAGAGGGAGAATGAGAGAGAGAGAGAGAGAGAGAGAGAGAGAGAGAGAGAGAGAGAGAGAGAAGAGAGAAGAGGTGGGGAGGGAATGCCAGATACAGGAATCCGGGCCACATTGCAGAATTCTACCTGTTAACAAAGAGCCAGAGGGAGAAGCTCCATTTGTTCTGTATGAATTCAGAGTACTGTCGTGCGTTGGGGAACCCATGAGTTGCACATCAGTAAAGGAGCTCGGACGTGCTCGAGCACAACCCTCCCAGGTGTTCCCGGCTCTCCCAAGCTTTCAACCGTCTTCCTCATGCCTGGTACTGGAAGTGGAGTGACGTTATTTTGGTTGATGGTAGAAATGGTAATACCAAAAAGAATGCCTGGATGAGGCAGAGGGAGGGCTCTGTGAAGACGGCAGGGATGGCCGGCCTGTGGCACAGTGGATAATGTGTCGGATGACAAAGTAGAGGGAAGCAGAGTTTCGCATCATTCACCGCTCAGCGGATACGACAACTGTCAATAGCGACAACTGTCAATGGCGTATCTTTTGAACTCTCCTCTCTACTTCTGTCTCCACCCCTCCCATTTCTGAGCTGCCCTTCAGTCCCAATCAACCTCTCTGGCTCTGGTCCTTTGTTCCTTTACGCGCGCGCTCCACCAGCCCCGGGGACTCACCACTACTTTAAATTGTTTGGAGCCTGCAACCCCAGAGCTGGAGACACACACGCAGGCAGTTCTCCGAAGCTCACTGTCCAGCCTGTCTAGCGGGATCAAGAACTTCACTTTAATACCTGTCCTAGTTAGGGTTTTGAAGCTGTGAACAGACATCACGACCAAGGCACGTCTTATAAGGCTAACATTTAATTGAGGCTGGCTTACAGGTTCAGAGGTTCAGTCCATTATCATCAAGGTGGGAGCATGGAAGCATCCAGGCAGGCATGGGGCTAGAGGAGCTGAGAGTTCTACATCTTCATCTGAAGGCTGCTAGTGGAAGACTGACTTTCAGGCAGCTAGGATGAGGATCTGAAGCCCAAGCCCACAGAGACCCACCTACTCCAACAAGGCCACACCCACTCCAGCAAGGCCACACCTGCTCCAGAGGGCCACTCTCTGGGCCAAGCATATACAAACCATCACAGCCTCTTATTCGCATACAAATATAGACCCAAATGCACATGTACACACACACACACACACACACACACACACACACACACCTACACACACTTAAAAAAATTTTTTTTCTTTTTGCTAGATTTCTATTGATACTGCCTGCAACTGAGATCCCAACCATCTAGGCACCTTGCATACTGGGGCTTTATGTGCATTTGTTGAAATAGGGGACGAAACTATGTCTATTTTTTCCCCTATGAGATATCAACATCAAGGTTGATATCCACTCGTTGAGGGAAGGCATTCCCCCAGGGAGTTGGCCAGGTGTGCGTATTCCTGGTCCCCCCACACATCCCAGAGCCCCCCGACTCACTGATACCCCCTCACAGCCTTTCAAGAACCAGCCCTGCTTCCCACACCAGCCCTTGTCCCCTGGGTTCTTGTACTAACTCCTCTGAGACTCCACCCGTCTTGAAGGACAAGAAGGTGAACATCATTGAAACCATTCCTTTCCATTCCTGGCTTCTCCCTCTCATCTGAGCTGACCAGCAATATTATTTATTTTTGCATAAACCTTTGGAGCAAGCAGGCTTGCGAAGACTCTCTGACCGTTGAGAGTGTTCTGTGTACCGTGGAAGACTCCTGGGGCGCTCAGCAGGGAAGGACATATTGGAATGAGTTTTGTACAGACTGGAAAAGCCTATGTGCTGGTGTTAATTAACTTTATTTCTTCCTGCAGAAGTGAAAATTGCTGCAGTGTATTTAGATTCTCACAAGAATTGTTGAGCCCGGGTGGAGGGGGGAATTTAGGAAGAAATGGAAGTCCAGCTATGAAGCATCAGAGCTTCAGAGTGCGAGGACTTTTGAGGTCACTGGAAGTGGGGTTGCCATTTTCTTCAGAAGAGAACCGAAGGAGGGGGAGTGGGGAGGACAAGGCCCTGAACCACACAGCCGGGCTTACCATCATCCCAAGCATCAACTCCTCTCAGAGAAATGACTCAACTCTGTCTCTGCTTTTAGGTAGAAGTGTGTGTGTGTGCGTGTGTGTGTGTGTGTGTGTGTGTGTGTGTGTGTGAGTGACAGGCATGTGTGTGTACCTGTGGCAGGCAGGGGTGCTCTCCCGTGTGTAGATGTTGATATTCAGGGTGTTTTTAAGACAGGATCACTGAAGCTGGAGTTTGACTTTCAGGTAGACCTGACCAGAGAACCCCAGTATCCTCTCATCTCCACCTCCTCAGCATTGGTGATAAAGGCGTCCCACACGGGTGCTGGGGAATCGAACTTGCGTCCTCATGCCAGGCAGCAAGCACTTAACTCACTGAGCATCTCTGCAGGCAGCACCTTTGTATATTTGTGAATTTTGTTTTGTTTTGCTTTGTCTTTCTTTACGTTGTTTGGTTTTGAAGCAGGGTATCAACCTTAGCCAAGACTGGCCTGGGACTTACAGCAATCCTCCTGCCTCTGCCACCCAAGTTCTGGGATTACAAACATGAGACACCAGGCCTACGTAGAGGACCAGCTTTGTCTAGAATTTGCTTTTATCCCCAGACTGGATGATATCCCCAAGGCTCACCAGGGCCTCCATGGTACCTGGCTCCATTGCAAATAAAAGTTCTCCAAAAACAAAAGATAACAATCAAAAGCCAGTCTGTTTTCTCCCATTGGCAGAACAGAATCATTCTACCAATTTCAAGTCTCATTGGTCTCTGTGTGTATGGGAATCTCAGGATAGGAAAAGCCACACGTTCATTAGGGTAATCAGGGTGCCTCCTACAACCTGGAGATCCCGGGGTCTTCTGAGGAAGTCGCAAAGCCTGCTTCTGTTGTTCCAGGGATCTTTAAAGCTATGTGGAATAGCCGAAGTGATTTTTCTCCCAGCATAAAACTTGGATGCCTCTTACTCTTGGTTCTCGCTTGTTTATAGCAGCAAATGCTGAGGTCTGGTGGCCTGGGGTGTAAAGGCAGCTCGCCTGCATTTCTCCAGCTTCTACACTGCAGAGAGCTCCATCTTCCTTCCTGGTGTGTTTACTGCCATCTGAGATGCTGAGAGGTTTGTCCAGGTCTCTGAGTGTCTTATACAGAAACCATCTGGGGGTTTGGTCTCAATTTCCCCCCTTTTCTCACATTTAACATCCGGTTGGCCACCATTATGAGGTTCTTCACGGCTCAAAATGGTTTGTGGGTTAACATTTCCATGTTCCTTACACCCCCCTACATTTTAAATAAGGCCCTTTATAGCTTTAGCTCAAGAACTAGGGTACCAGATGTTGGTGCTGCGAGAACTGTCTTCAGTGGATTTAATAGGGATGTGGTAGTGCAGATTCTGTTGGAGTGAATTTCGGCCTAAGCTGTGTACCTTGTCCTTGAAATACATGCAAACAGCCAGCAAGATGGACTCCCTAGACCAGTGGTTCTCAACCTTCCTAATGCCATGACCCTTTAATACATTTCCTCATGTCGTGGTGACCCCCCAACCGTAACATTATATTTGTTGCTACTTCATAACTGTAATTCTGCTACTGTTATGAATCGTAACGTAAATACTTTTGGAGATAGAGGTCTGACATAAGGGTTATAACCCACAGGTTGAGAACCCCAGCCCTAGACAGTCACATGCATTTTGTGGGAGTACCAAGCCACCCTTTTGCTATTTTTATGCAAAGAGCAGTTGTTGAGCCTATCCTTAGGGCAAGACTAGATACCTTCCTATCAAACTTGAGTCCGAGATCTCTGAAGTGTCTGTCCCCGACCCCTCAACTATGCAACAATTCCAGTTCCTCAGGCAACCAACTCTTTAGCTAAGTGAGGACATCCCGAATGTTACCTCTTGTCTTTCTTTAAAGAACTCAGTTCGCTTATGCCCTCCCGGTCAGTGCCCTGCTCACCACTGGCAGGTGGATTTCCAGTTTCAATTGTTTCTTAAAACACGGCACTCAATCGCCATTGGTTATCTGTCCAGTGCCAGATTCCCTAGGGATCTGACTCCTTTTGGGGTCATCTACTGATGGGAACACAAATTGGGACTGTGCTCCCAGATGCCTGCATACAATATTAGTGAATTCTGACAGCATGCATGCTTCAGGGTGGCTCCAGCTCTGTGAAACAGAGGTTTTATAGGCCAGAAAGTGTTCAGGGGAGGGAAAGAAAACTGTGCAAAATCTGTCACAGGAGAGGGACTCAGCTGACTGTGGTGCATGCTGGGTATTCTGCCCCCCAGTGCGGGTGCACCTGTCTGGATGGAGCTGAGACAGGTAGCAAGATAATTCTTTATTCACCACAGTGGTTGCACAGTCTGATTGGACTTGATGCTATACCCCAAATAGGAGTTATCAAAGACGTAGATCCATGTGCACCCAGGGCCGCTATCAAGTGATGAGGTCGTCTACAGACCTATCTGGAAATTATGTCTGGCATGAATTTTTTTTTTTTTTATCCTCAATTGTCTTTAAAAGTCTTAGAACCTGGGGCTCAGTGGTTAAGAGCACCGACTGCTCTTCCAGAGGACCTGAGTTCCATTCCCAGCAACTACATGGTAGCTCACAACCATCGTAATGGGATCTGATGCCTTCTTCTGGTGCGTCTGAGGACTGTGACAGTGTACTCATATAAAATAAATAAATAAATAAATAAATAAATAAATAAATAAATAAATCAATCAATCATTAAAAAATAGCTTAGCAGCTGCTCACATTTTCTTGCTGTGGCTGTGACAAACCCTGTGATCAGAAGAAGAAACTTAGACTTACGCTTCCAGGTCAGAGTTCATCGCGAAGTGAGGGCGGAAACTATGAGGAGCCCTGCTTGCTAGCTTACTTGCTTAAGCATTCATCCCCCAGAGCACCTGCCTAGGGACGACGTTGCCCCCAAAGCTTGCCTATATCAGTTAGCAACCAAGACATACTCCCATAGACACTCATGGGCGTGAGCAATGAACCCTGCGCGTCTGCTAGTCTGTATGATGGGAGCAGACAAAGGTCCTCCTCCTGCCGAGAAAGGAGTAGGTGCCGCTAGTGACTTACCAATCTCCCAGCTGCTTTGGTTGCTTTTTTGGGAGCTTTACACTCAATGCTGTTTTAAAGCAAACATGCCCTGAAAGGAACAGAGGTTCACCTGGAACGCATGTTTGCACGAATCAAAGCTGGGACACTAGTGACTTCTGACGGTGGAGAACGCTTGCCAAAGTCATTGCAGGTGGATGAATTCTGAACCCTTTTCACTGGGGCTTTTTTGTAAAGGTTGGAGCTGTTCTAGGGGCATCTAAGGCTTTGTCGCAGGCTGGGCACAGTCCCAAGTTGCTTTCCTGTGAGCCTGGATGTTTTGCTCAACTCTTCCACAAGGGGGCAGTGCAGGAAAGCCAGCAACTGATCTGAGGAGGATTTCCAAAGACTGTGGCGCTCCCGCCCTTCTGGAAGAGATTGTTTCCTGATCTAGAGATTGAGGGTAAACTGAATTCGAGCTCTTAAGAAATAAACACAGACAGAGACAGACACAGACGCAGATATTTACACCCAACCAATGGACAGAAGCCGGGGACACCTGTGGTTGAATTGGGGAAAAGCTGGAAGAAGCTGAGGAGGAGGGCGACCCTATAGGAAGACCAGCAGTCTCAACTAACCTGGACCCCCGGGATCTCTCAGACACTGAGCCACCAACCAGACAGCATAAACTAGCTGCTCCGAGGCCACATATACAGCAGAGGTCAGGCCTCAGTGAGAGGAAATGCACCTAACCCTCGAGAGATTTGCGGGCCCCAGGGAGTGGGGAGGCCTGGCAGGGTGTGGGATGGGTGTGGGTGTGTGCGGACATACTCGTGGAGGGGGGAGGTGTTGAGGCGAGTGTGGAGGGACTGTCAGAGGGCGGACCAGGAGGGGGATAATGACTGGACTGAAAAAAAAAAGATTAAGGACAATTTTTTTTAATGTAAAGCATTAAAAAGAAACAAGAAATAAACACAATATGGAATTTGATAGCATTATAAATTTTTGCTTTGTGATACTCCCTGATTAGGGAGTTCATGTGCACTGCTCAAATATTGATTACGTACTGTGTCCAACAGCACTGTCATTAGACAGTTGCCCTCATACTGAATATACACGGTGTGGAATATATGTATATGTATATGTATATGTATATGTATATGTATATGTATATATCACATATAGGCTATGATACAGGCTTTCATATGTACATGAAAATCTAATTCATATTTCAATTATACAATTTTTTGTGGTGCTGAAATCAGGACAAATATTCATAAATGTAAAACCATTTTATCTTGTCATGAAATGTAAGGGTGGGCTAGAGAGGTGACTCAGAGGTTAAGAATACTTAAAGCTCTTCCTGAGGACCTGGGTTTAATTCCTAGCACTTACATGGCAGCTTACAATCACCTGAGTCCATTTTCACAGGATCCAGCGCCCACCTCTGACCTCTGAGGGCAGTAGACATTCCAATGGTGCACACATGCGCACGCAAGCAAACACGTATTCACATAAAGTGAAATTTAATTAATAAAAGAAAATTGAGGTCATCGCAGTATTTTCAAGATGTACTTCATACCATGTTTTAATGCAAAAGTAATAAATTTAAATAATGCTGATAGCATGTTTGCACACAGACCTCTTGTTCTGCAAAGGAACTTCACATCTACTATCTTACTCGAACCCACAACCCTCTCGTGATGGACATAGGGCATGCAACTGTAGCTGGTTTTGTTTTATAGAGAAAGCACCCGAGCTATGATAGGCTGAGTGATTTCTAACAGAACAGGCTGGCGAGCTGACTCATCAACTAAGGGTGTTGGCTGCCCTTCCAAAGGACCAGACTTGGGTTCCCAGTGCCCATGTTAGATAACTAACTGCTACCTGAAACTCTAGCTCGGGGGACCCGGTTTCCTTCTTCTGACCTCCATTGGCAGACAAGCATACTCACTTACACATGTTAAAATAAGTCTGAGGAGGAGGAGGAAGAAGAGGAAGAGGGAAAAAGGGAAATTAAGCCAACATGGAAGCCAGGAACTGTCTCCCCAAGTCAGTGCTCCCCTATTCCAAAGCCTTGACTGGTTATCTTCTTTTTACCCCCAAATTTACCCTACTTATGGGGTCAGGTATGTGGGTCAGCGGGCACAGTGCTTGCCCGGCACGCATGAGGATCAAGTCCCTAGCCTCAAATTTTATTTACCTCAAAGGAAGATGTCTTACTTGATAGCAATAAGGGGGAAAAAAATTACCCCACACAGAATAAGTGGTACTTGTGTGCAGATTTTTTTAAAAAAATCTATAAAATCATATGAGGTTTCATCTAAAACAAAACAAAACAAAACAACCCAAGCCATTTTGTTAGAAAAAGTTGATCTGATATGGTCAAATAACTTGAATAACTGACTTAAAAAGCAAATGGTTCATGGTGGTTTATAGCTTCGGAGATTTTAGTCCTGGCTCAGGTAGTCCTGTTGTTAAGAAGTCTGGGACAAGGAAGATCCTGGTGTCAGGAAGTAAGAGTGTAAAAAGGGTCTGGGTTAGTGTCCTGGCTTGCTGCCTGGTGGCTAGAAAGCAAAATTAAAAAGAGGGAGAGACTTGGACCTCACAGTTCCTTTCAAGGGCAGGCTTCCAATGCACTAGAATCTCCCAATAGTGACACCCCTTCCCACATTCAAGAACCCTTGCTAAGGAAATGGAGCTGGTGACAATGGGCCAAGACTTCTCATATCAATTAGTAACGGAGATAGTCTCCCACAGACATGCCCCCCCCGGGCCAACCTGATCTAGATCATTCCTCAAGGGAGACTCTCTTTTCTTGTGATTATAGGCTGTGGCAAGTTGACATAACAATTCAACATTCTATATGGAGTCTTAGATGACTTCAGTAACCATGGTGGGTTGGGGACCGAAGGTCTTGTGGGGTTGTAAGACGTTGCTCTCTGGGTGATCATTTTTCTTACTGTGAGACTTGAGGAAATGGTGTCCAAGTGAGAGAGAGAGAGAGAGGTGGGGGGGAGAGAGTAAGCCGTGAAGGCACTCTCAACAGCCCAGGGAATAGCTTATGTTGGCGTGTCTTAGATAAACAGCCTTTTACAGCTTACTTAGCACAAAAGCAAAATGTGACACACTGGAAGTTTAAGAGCTAGCTATATGCCCTGCTGACAGTAATCTTAAGAGTCTAGCAATGGCTTTTTTTTTTAATGTACACTGGGGTTTTATCTGCATATTTGTCTTTGTGAGGGTATCAGATACCCTAGAACAGAAGATGCAGATAGTTGTAAGCTGCCATGTAGGTGCTGGGAATTGAACTCACGTTCTCTGGAAGAGCAATCAATATGCTTAATCACTGAGCCATCTCTCCAGCCCGTTTGTTGGACTGTTTTGTTCCTGTGTTCGTCTGTGTCCCGGACAACCCCATGGCTTGCCCCTTGCTTTTTGGTGTGCTTCTCTAATCCAGTGATGGTCCAAACAGTGTCTCATCTTGATTGGTGGATTGTGTGTATGTGTGTTATATGAAGATGCACATGTCTGTGTGTATGTGTTGAATCAATGTGCACATTTTTATGCCTATGCATGTATGGGGGGGGGGCTGTGTTTCTGAAGAAGTCAAGTTGGATTCTTGTTGTCTTCTTCAATTGCTCCCCACCTTAGTTTTGAGAAAAGGCATCTTGCCTGACCTTGAGGCCATGGATTAGCTAGGCTGGCTGCTCAGTGAGCCCCAGAGATCCTCCTGTCCTCCTGACTTCTCTCCTCATGGGCATTATTGCTGTCTGCCCAACTCCCTGTTTTTCTTTAAAGTAGTGTCGAAGACCTAAATTCAGCAACCCATACTTGTGTGGTAAGCATTCTATTGAATTCTATCTCCCCAGCCCTACAGAGTGTTGAGGTTTTCCATAAATGACTCTGAATCAGTCACTGTCTAGACTTACTACACAAAAAGGTAATTTAATCAACTATATTTGAGTGGATAGTAGAGGAAGTGAAGCCATTGGAGAAAGGCATACACAGTTGTAGATGGCTGAGAGGTCACAGAAGCCCCAGTCTGCATCTTCATCAAACGCTGATCATGGCAAGAAAGGGGATGGCTCAGCGGTTAAGAGCACCGACTGCTCTTCCAAAGGTCCTGAGTTCAAATCCCAGCAACCATATGGTGGCTCACAACCATCCCTAACAAAAAAATCTGATGCCCTCTTCTGGAGTGTCTGAGGACAGCTACAGTGTACACACATATAATAACTAAATAACCAAATAACTAACTAAATAAATAAATCCTTTTAAAAAAAAAAAAAAAGAAAAAGAAAGGGGAAATTGATGTCAGAGGAGCGATGGGACCAGATGTCCACCAGGAGGCCAACATCACTTTCCTGCCTACCTCAGTTTGCTCTTCCCAGAGAGTAGAAAACACCACCCGTCCCATACACCCTCAAATCAGAGTTCTGCCTGAGTCCTCTGTGAACCTACAACTCACCTGGGGACCCAGCCTGGAAACTTTATTTTTTGTTTTGTTTTGTTTTTGTTTTTGTTTTTTTCTTTCTTTATTAATCTATCTACCCCTGTACCGTTCAGCACTGATTTCAGAATCTTCAAGGAGTCCATGGCTGCAACCTTCTAAACAGTCTTGATATGTGTATGTGTGGTGTGTGTGTGTGTGTGTGTGTGTGTGTGTGTGTGAGTTGCACATGTGGGCATGTATGAATTATCTGTATGCACACGGAAGCCAGAGGTTGACAGTGTGTGTTTTCTTTGATGGTCCTCCACTTTATTTACTGACAGGGTCTCTGGAAGCCAGAGCTCACCCATTTAGCTATTTTAGTTAGACAGCTTGCCCTGGAATCTCCATCTTCCTCCTGAGTGTGAGGATACAGGCAGAGACCTTGCCTGCCCCACTTCTATGAGAGGTGCTTAGCCCATGGAGCCATCTTCCCTGCACCCCCCAAACCCCCCCATACTGACTCTTCTGTTGGAGAGACACCTGATCCCAGGGGGAAACGACACACCATTCTTTCATTTTCCTAATCTGCACTATTATGATTTCCTGGGGCTTTAACACTCCCCATCCTGACTTATGAGACTGGGTCATGGCCAAGTAAAACCCACTTTCTAGTTTTATTTCTGTGGTTCTCCAAGAAGGATTTCAGGACTGCCCACTTGACTCCAACTTTTTTGGGGAGGTCAGTGTGGACTGACCTGAGTCTTCCTATCTGATTCCTTTGTATGTATGTGTGTCTGTCTACCCCAGCACCATTCCGTAGTCAGTTTATCCAAGAAGAGAAGTGCTGGTGTTTTCTGTTGCTCGTTTTGATTTTGACACAGCATTTGATTGACAGGCCTACTGGAATTGTGATATTGGGGCTATGTCTTACAGAGGCTCTGAGGACCCTCACTCGGTGTTCAGCTAGTTTTCCCTGTGGTGACTGTGTTCTTCAACATAGGTCGCTTCGCTAGCTCCCCCACGCTGAGTGTAAGAGCAGGAAGGGAATTCAGAACCTTGGTCTTGACACTTAATCGGATGCTTCAAATTAACTGGCACCTTGTTTTGCCAGGATCAGGCTTTATGATTTTGCTTAAACTTTGACCCCTTCTGCAGGACAGTTATAGGATACATTCACATTTTCATAGATGCCACTAACACCATCTATCCTCTACGAGTTGGCTTCTGTGCTTCATAAACCTGCAACTTGGGTGACTGAAGGTTTACCCTTTTGCTTTGCTAAGAGCTTCCAACACTGTGAATAAGGAAGTAATTGCAAGATGATGCTTCGTGGCCTTTTGAGTGGAATAATATTCTCCCGGATTAACAGGGTTTTCCATCAGCATCCCTAAGGAGCCGCAGGCTCACAACAGATCTCTGGATGATTCAACCGAACTTCGAAGAAGGACTTGCTCCATGGCCTGATGCGTGTGTGTCCTGCCCATGAGATAACTCTAAATTCTGGGGATTAAAGGATTTACGAGACAGTCCAGGGCTTCTGCTTCGATGTCTTTATATATAATAGCGAGGCAAGTGGAAGAACAGAGGCTTTGGATTGGTCAGTGAAGTGTGGGGCGAGGCAAAGGGGAAGTCGCAACTGTAAGTGGCACAGAGGCCTTGAGAGCAAGTCAACGGGGAGCAGAGTCCTGCAGCAGTAAAGAGATAGGCTAAGAGAGAATGAGGTTTATGACAAAGGACATCTGGTATACCTAAGGAGGGTTGTTATATTTTTTTCTTTGTTGATGTGATGGTGGTGGTGGGTGGGGCTTTCAGGGAAGGATAGATAGATAGATAGATAGATAGATAGCCAGAGGAATGTCAAGTTTCCAGCCAACCTGTGCAGATCTTGTCTGCGAGGCCTGGGATCATGGCAGACCATAGTCTGGTGCTGTAGACAACCTTACTTCAGTTTGAATGTACCTTCCGTACATGTAACAAAGAAAGCAAGAAAGCAATGATCCAAGGATGGTTGGATTCAGAAAAACCTGAGCAGAAAAAAAAAACCCAACAACAACAACAACAACATATACATAATAAATGCCAGTAAACACGAACTAAATACTGACAGAGCAGCCCTTTCCCAGAACTTTCTCAGGACAGACCAGTTTTAACACAATCGCCTGACACATATTATAGATTAGATCTTGGCAAACACAAGAGCAAAACAGAAAGCCATATCCAGATTCAAAGTACACAGACCAGATCGGGTTCTATAGCTATGTTCTGACATCCAACAAGAACAAACATGTCTTATAAAATTGAATGTAGTTGTTTGTTACAGGAAGCACAAAATCACATCCAAGAGCGATTCAGGAAACAAAATGCACCTGAGGTAGAAGGCCCTCTGCCTTTTCTCCTGGAGCCTCTCTCACAGTCCCTTACCCCACCCCACCCCCAAGGCATTGTTCACCATGAGTCATTCTTTTGACCTTGTTCTGACAGAGGACAGCCTTTCATGCCTTTCTTCACCTCTTTGGGAGACAGGTGTCTTTCACTCACTTGGCTGGAACTCACCAAAAAAACTAAGCTGCCTGAAGAGGGAGCCCTGAGAATCCATCCCTCTCTGTTTCTTCAGGGTTAGCATTACAAGCTGCCAGGAGCCATCATGCCCATCTTTTTCTACAAGAGTCTAGGAATGGTTTGTAGGTCTTTGTGTTTGAACGGGAACACTTTGTTGACCCAATTATCTCCCCAGCCCCTCAAGTTTGTTCTTGATCTAGCGTTCTCCCTTTCTTTCTCCTCCCCATCCCCTCTCTCTCTCTCTTTTTTCTCTCTCTCTCTTGGTTATTTTATTTATTTACATTTCAAATGTTGTACCCCTTGCCAGTTTCCCCTCCCCAAACTCCCCATCCTGTCCCCCCTCCCCTTTGCCTCTATGAGGGTGCTCCCCCACACTCTCCCACTCCCACCTCACTGCTCTAGCATCCCCCTATGCTGGGGCATCAAGCCTCTACAGGACCAAAGGCCTCTCCTCCCACTGATGTCAGATAAGGCCATCCTCTGCTACATATGTAGCTAGAGTCAAGGGTTCCTCCGTGTGTACTCTTTGGTTGGTGGTTTAGTCCCTGGGAGCTCTGGGTGGTCCTGTTAGTTGATTTTGTCGTTCTTCCTATGGGGTCACCATCCCCTTCAGCTCCTTTAGGTTTTCCCCTAATTCCTTCATTGGGGTCTCTGGGCTCAGTTTGATGGTTGGCTATGAGTATCTGCATCTGTATCGGTCAGGTGCTGGCAGAGCCTCTCAAGGGACAGTTTCCTCTTCTCTTTTGTCATCTTCCTACATGGAAGCAACAGTGGTTAGTGTTCTGTCCATCCTTATAACAGATAAGGAAATTGGAGCCTAGAGAAGATGCCAGGCTGTCTCAGGTCACATCGTAAAAGGTGATGCAAAGTCTCAATGAGCCTGGATCATCTGAGCCTCTGATAACTCTCATTTTCCTCCCTCCCCTCCCTCTTGTAGTTGAGATTCTTTTTACCTGAAACCTGAGACCTACTCTTCTATGTAGCTTTGACTAACTTACCTCAGCCATCCCATTACACGTCAGAAGGGCCCACCTCACTGCCATTTATCTTTTAGAATCTGCTTTCCATTCCTGCCTTGGGAGAAACTTCTAGTGTTTGGCTGGGCTCTTGAGATTGTTTGTTTATTCAAGGAAGGTCTTGGGCTAAAATTAAAGGCATGTGATGAATAAAGGCATTGATAAATGAACTTGACATTCAGAGGTTAAACCAAAGACAGGCGTTCCCTACTTCCTTAAGGTCCTGACTGCTGCAAAGACTCTGTTGTTTAAACACAGGCCTTGCAAGTAGAAGGAGAAACAAGAGGTACCACTTAACACAGTGCTTCCTTATGGCATCCGGAATGTGTTGGTCCCCAGACTGTTTTCTAACCTTGTCTTTAATCCTTTAGACCTAGGTCCATTTCTCAAGTGACATCAGAGCTGGGATGAATATTGTCTGGCTTTATCACCCTTCAGTAGCTCCAACTGGCCAAAAGGAAGAACCCCAACATTCTTATCTAGATATACAGATGTTTCCCCATCTTCTTATCAGCCTCTTCCTCTGGAATGTGTCTCTACCTCCCTGTATGTCCACAAGCATTCTAGGAATGTCACCCTTCTCCTTTTCCTGCTACATTACCCCCACCCACCCACCCCCTGCCTGTACCTCTTGTCTATCATTAACCTGTCCAACTGTTCTTTAGCCAATGATGTTCAGTTCCGAGCTAAGGGTACCTCCCATCTCTGGTTGGCCTGAGCTGTGCAGCCCTCTGGACTTTAATCAAAAGAATACGTGGGATGTAAAACAAGGTCTTGAATTTATTGTTTACCTCGTGGTATCATTGTGTTCATGTTGTAAGACTGATGAGCCTTACCACCGGGGACCCCCTTCACCCCCCAGACCCCCCTCCCTGGAATTTACAATGTGGAGCCATTGATTGTGATGGGGTCATCATCCTGCACCTGAAGGAGAGGCAGTGACCCCGGGTAGCCTGTTTGGTGAGTTTTTATACAGTTTCCAGGGGAGGAATAGAGCATCAGCAACTAGGCACAATATGATTGGCAGAACAGTGCACCCTTTAAACTGATTGGTCTTTAGGGAGTGAGGTAGTAGGGGTTTAATCAGTCTCTCCCTTCTAGCCCTCATGCTCTCTAACCTGTCTCTTCCAGGAGGGGAGAGGTGTGATAGAATTTTCCAACGGCTCTGAGCTGACCTGTCAATGTTACTTAACCCCACTCGTACATAAAGTTCCTCCAGTCGCAAGGCAAAATCCATTCAGTAGAGTCTATATGAGACATCTTAGCATTAGACATCCTTTGTATTATAAAGCTTATTTCCAGAGCAATTCATTAATAGTTCCAAGATTTAAAATAAGAGCATGAAGGGAGGTGATTATCAAAACAAAACAACAACAACATAAAACCATTAAACTTTCTGTTCTTCTCACCAAATTCTAAGGGTGGAAATCAAGATAAAAAAGTCAGTATGATAACTTCTCTGGACTCCCTGAAGAAGCTGGTGTTGATCCTGTAGGTACTCGCCTAGGTTTTTTCTGGATACCCCTTTCTGATTATTTTCTTCTAGAGTCTATCTCTACTTTTTGTCTAAGTGCTGGGGACGAGAGCCAGGGCCTCATGCCATACTTACCTTTTGAAAACATATTGAAGAGTCAGTATTTACATGATTACACAGTTGCCTGAATTTTTAAAACAAGCTAGTGATGTATGTATAAAAAGATAGAGAGAAGTAAGATACGTTCTATGAGGGTATGGTGAGGTGTGGGAGAAGAGGGTATCTCAGTGGGCTCATGCTGAGGCAGCCCTTCCCTGAGGGACCAGCCACAAGACAGTATAGTATAGAATAGAGTTTATTCAGGGCATGGAGAGGGGAGTTAAGTGGATAGTAGAGTCAGAGAAAGGCAGAGAGAGGGAGAGAACAGAGAAGTAGAGGCCGGCCATGAACACTTGGAGAGAGGGGAATGGGGAAGGGGAAGAGAAAGGGGAAAGGGAAGAGAAAGGGGAAGGGAAGAGCCCAAGAGGGCAAGAGAGAAGCAAGTGGAAAGCAGGAGTAAGAGAGGTAGGAAGGCACAAGCAGCCCCTTTTATAGCAGGCCAGGTCTACCTGGCTGTTGCCAGATAACCATAGGTCAGAGTTTAGACAGAATGCTAACAGCTAGATATTTTTGTTCCTTGAGTTAATATTCTACACCCTTTATCAGTTAACTTATCAAACATTTGCCAGGGACCCTCAGGGTGACGAGGGTCAAACATGACCTGTCACACTGTGGGATGTGGAAGACATGTCTGTGAGTGGAAGGCATGTCTGTGGATATTACCTACCCAGAGACAGCAGGTATGCCAGGAACACAGAACTAGAACTTGTGTTACCTAAAGTCCAGTGACCTGCAGAAAGGATCTAACCTGGCAACATGAACCCAGCCCAGACACTACATTTCCCTGTCTTCTGTTCCTGTAGTGCTGATGTACCAAGGGGTCCACCAAACCTTTCCAGAACAGATGTGAATCAATCTCTCTCTCTCTCTGTCTCTCTCTCTGTCTCTCTCTCTGTCTCTCTCTGTCTCTGTCTCTGTCTCTCTGTCTCTGTGGTATGTGTGTGTGTGTGTGTGTTCATCACTAGGGATCAAACCCAAGGCCTGTGCTTGCAAAGCAAATGCTACCACTAAGCCATATCTGCAGCCATTTGATTACTTTTTATTTAAAGTTTAAGAGTGTCTCACTAAGTCTTCTAGGATGCTCCTAAACTTTCCCTGTGGCCCAGGGCTGGCTAATCCTGTGACTCTAATGCTACAGCCTTCTGAATAGCTGGATTACATGTCTAAGTCACTAGTCCCAGTTCCTTCCTTCCTTCCCTTCCTCTCTCTCTCTCTCTCTCTCTCTCTCTCTCTCTCTCTCTCTCTCTCTCAAAGCCATCATTAGAAGTCATTTTTATGGAGGAATGGGAGGAGAGCTTTTCACAAGTGTGCCTTAGGTACCACAAGTTACTGTAAACACTGGGGTCTATGTGTAATGTTTACATTCTAGGCCTTCCTACTGTTAACAGAATGCCTGCCTATGGTGTCCTGACAGGCTTCATGTGAAACACAGAAGAGAACGAGAACAAGTTGCTCTTCAGATTTAGGCTGCCTGAAGTTTCTGGTATGCACAGTGTTTATTGCTGAGATGAAGGAAGTTAGTTTTATTGGTACATGAAAAATGCAACCAGCGCCATTGCCCTGACACAAGCCATGGACCTGGAGGGCGTTCACAGAGACAGCAGCAGTTATGGACGCTTGGAGATACTTATCACTGATATGTGTATATATGTGTCATATATATGTCAGGGTGGTTTGATCATTAAAACCCCTGTAGTAAATACGGTCTAAGTGTGTGCCACAAAGACAAATGGATTGAGAGTCCTGATTCCACACTAAGGTGTGTTTTTCAGTGTATAGGCATCTTTTTCTTTGTCTTTTCTCTTTGCTTCTCTCTCTTCTCTTCTCTTCTCTCTCTCTCTCTCTCTCTCTCTCTCTCTCTCTCTCAATTATTTATTTATGTGTGTTGAGTTCACTGTAATTGTCTTCAGACATAGCAGAAGAAGGCATCAGATCCCATTACAGATGGTTGTGAGCCATCATGTGGTTCCTGGGAATTGAACTCAGGACTTTTGGAAGTACACGCCAGTGCTCTTAACCCCTGAGCCATCTCTCCAGCCCCTTCTCTCTTTCTTAACCACAGTAACGATAAACGGAAGTTACAAAGAGGTAATTGAAGTTGAAAATAGACCACAGACAAGACATTTTTTTTTAAACCAATTACTTTTATGGCCTCTGTTTTTCTTCTTACCCTATATATACATAGGAGATTGAACTGGAAGAATCTTCCTGGACCAATTGTACACGGACCAGTCCTCCCTCCTCAGGAGTCTTCTGGAATTATTTGGAGATATTTCAGTGGCTGTAGTGGCCCATTTGGTATTAGCAGGTCACAGTGAGGAATAGAAATGAGCCTTTCCTGGTTAGAATGGTCCTTTCCCAATCATCTGGGGTGCCCTGTGATGAAGGGTGGCACAGTGCGTGCTCAGTTCAGATGCTATGTATCATATTCTCTGGTATAGGAAGGTCAAACCTTCATGTTCAAAGCTACTAAAATCCATTCCTGCGTGAGCTGTTTTGCCCTATTCCTCAGTGTGACTGTTGGACAGAGAATGATTTATAAAAGTCATTCCGGAGAGCTCTCTTCATTAGCTTGTGGAGTCTACCTGCTACCAATTTGCATTTTTAAATCTTCCTTGGCTGCAGCTGCCACACAAAAGACTATCCAGTGTGAGTAGGAGTGGAAGTGGGCAGGCAGTAATTTGCAAAGTGGACTGGTGAAAGGCAGGAGAGGAAAGAGAATTGTTCCAGCTTTGAGATCTAGAAATGAATAAGTGAACTGCTGGCTCAAATTAAACTGAAAACCAGATAAGAACTTTGTTTAATAAGCTCTCTTACCTAGAAATTTAACTTTGAATATTTAGGGTAAATATTTATGATTAATTTGAGGCAACTGGTATTAGGGGCTTGGAACTCCTGGCAGTTCAAAAGTTTAGAGTAGTCTTTTGTCAATGATAACTCACATTGTGAAGTCACCTGTGAATATGGGGTATTTTTTTTTTCTTAGACTAGACAATGATCAGCAGATATTTTGCAGTTGTACGAATGGAAAAGTAAATGGAAGAACAATGGATAAATATTCCTTGTGGCTTGTTCGTAGTATATTTCTTTTAGTTGCTGATAAAATGCCCCGACAAAAAGCAACTTAGGGAAGAAAAGGGTTCCTTTTAATTTTCAGCTTCAGGAGGTGAAGGTATGACAGCGGGAGTGTAAAGCTGTCCCAGCAGTCAGAAAGCAGAATGATCGCATCACAGGAAGCTGAGAGAGCAGGAATAGGAAGTGGAGGCAGGCTAGACAGCCTCAAAGCCCTCCCCCAAGTGACGTACTTCCTCCAGCAAGGCTCCACCTCCTAAAGGTTCCATCGCCTTCCCAAACACCACCAAACCTACTGTGGGCCAGCTTCAAACACAGTGACCTTGGATAATCTGAAAATGTACTTCCGGCCTACTATGCACCTGTGGTTCCAAAAGTCCACTTGCAATGGCTGTGTGGGACTCATTAGGTACAGCCATTACATTGTTGTTGCTTAGTGAAAAGTCAGTAACGAGTTCATTACAGTTGAGATTGAGGTCCTAATGGGAAAGTAAAGGGGAGAGATGCTGGAAGGCACACCCCAAGACTTCAGGAGGGAAAGCAAGGCTCAGAGAGGCTAGGGATAGAAACTTGCACAGCTAAGCACTACAGTTACCCTCCCGTGTTCCGACACTGTTATTTTACTAAGGACTACGCCCATGTGACAGTGTGGTCTTAACAGAAGATGGCAGTTCAGGTCCAGTGTTCTTACCCAAAGGAAGAATAGTGAAAGAACAGGAAGGCAGTTACCTAGAGGAAAAAAAAAAAAAAAGATAGACTCAGCCAATCAGAAGAATAGTCTCAGATTGCACCCTACTCATTGGTGCTAACTCTTGTGGTTCTTCACTCTCTTGCCTTTACTGATACCTAATTTCAGCCACAGTGAGCTGAGTCTCAGGGGGAGTTCAAGACCCAAGAGTCCCGGGGAGAGGACTCACGGATACTTTGCACAAACCCAGGCTTCCCAGCAGACAGGGAAGTAGAGTCAAACTGGCTGCCTAAGAGTCTCAGACCTTCCCGAGTTCAGGAACCCAGATCATTGCTTTGCAGAGGTAAGAACTTCTAGAATTAGAGAAGGGGCCTCTATGAACCTCTAAATGTTCTCCTCATATTATCAATGTGGGTAATATGTGAAGGATGAGTTACATGCTGTGTCCAAGTTCTTATTCTAAGCTATTAACGGATTTGAGGCTGAATGAAACCCATAAACTCTGGCTTGGTATTACTTTTGTATTAAATGTGTTTCTTCTCAGTAAATTTATTTTCTGCTGAGATAATTCTAAATGTTTCCAAAACTTTTTAAAAGATTGATTGAGTGATTGATTGATTGAGTGTGCTCTATCTACATGTACACTTGCATGCCAGAAGAGGGCATCAGATTCCAGTATAGATGATTGTGAGCTATCATGTGGTTGCTGGGAATTGAACTCAGGACCATCTCTCCAGCCCCTCTAAAACTTATAAGCATCATTTTAAAATCTCATCTGTTTATACTTTATAAATGACTGAATTCATATCTCTTTCAGACAATCAATAAATTTTAAAGGCAGGGAGGGTCTCATTATGTAATGCTGGCTATCCTGGAAATCCCTATGTGATGGTCTACATAGTGGCCTTGAACTCATAAGATATCCAACTGCTTCTGCCTCCTGGGTGCTGGGATTAAAGGCCTGTGCCACTACATCAGGGCTAATTTTTGTTTCAATTTTTTTTTAAGATTTATTTGGTTTATTATATGTAAGTACACTGTAGCTGTCTTCAGACACTCCAGAAGAGGGCGCCAGATCTCGTTACGGATGGTTGTGAGCCACCATGTGGATGCTGGGATTTGAACTTATCACCTTCGGAAGAGCAGTCGGGTGCTCTTACCCGCTGAGCCATCTCACCAGCCCCTTTTGTTTCAATTTAAAACTGCTTTTCAGGGCCTATGACATGGCTCCAAGAGAGCTACTTGCTGCCAAACCTGACTACCTGAGTTCTATCCCTGACACAAATGTGGGAGAAGAAAGGAACCAAGTTTTGAAAGTTGTCCTCTGGTCTCCATATGTGCACCAGGGCAGGCATGTTTATCTGACACAAAATAAACAGAACCAATGTCAAAACTTAAGATTAAAACATATGATTTATTTTCCTAATTGAAAACACTGAGAGGGAGATTTGTATATTTTTTTCCTGATAGAGATTAGAAAGTTATAAGTTCAGCTTTAACAGTTTTTCCTTGAAAGGATTAAGAAAAAAACAAGTTTAGAATCTGAGTTGTTATAAGTTTAAATGAGAGGAACTCCACAGAAGTCAGACCTCTTGGTCTCTCGGAGGCATCAGGAAATAGAACATGTCCATCATCTTAAATGACCTTAAAATTTTGGTTTAGGTTTGCCAGGCAATATTTAAGACACCCAGTTAAATAAGAAGTGTTGTCAGAATTTTAGACAAATATTGTTTTTCTAGTATAAATACACACTATCTCCTTGGAATTTAAGCTCTAAAAGACTCACTCAGGGACCGGAGAGAAACCTCAGAGGATGTGCACGCTGACTGTTCCTGCAGGGACCTGGCTTTGGTTCCTAGCACCCACATGGCAGCTTACAACTGCCCATACATAACCCTTGTTCTGGGGCATCAGATGCCTTCTGATTTCCGTGGGCCCCTGCACTTGTGTGATGTATAGACATACATAGGAGTGTGCACACACACATAGAAGCATAGACATTAGAATTCCCTATTTACTTAATATATAGATTTGCTTGAGAATCCTGAATTTTCTTTGCTGAACCCAACACCCCATTTATCCTTCCTTATTTTTAGGTTTCCTATAATTTTAATAGGAAGTAAAATAAATATATTCATCCCTTTTGGTTTTTACTGCACCACCCTCTGATGGCCACATTTCTATAAAAACTACCAATGTCCCTGTCATTTTCTGTCCACTCTTTTCATAGGGGCTGACCACTGCTTACCATGGATATATTATATATATATATATATATGTATATATATATACATACACACACACATATATAAATATATCTGTAAAATATTATATCACACATATTACACACATGTATAATGTTCACATATGTATATGAATACATATATGATCATATATTCATATGATATGAATATATATTCATATACATGTACATATATTCATATACATGTACATATATATATGTGTGTGTGTGTGTGTGTGTGTGTGTGTGTGTGTATATACATATACACACACATATATGTATCAGGATCCACTGTTTAGTCCCAGCTCTTCATTCTTAGCAATATTGTTATTAGGTTTAATTCCTCAATCATTTGGGTGCTAGGAATTATTGGTACACACGAAATATAAAAATATACGTTTCAGAAGGACTGCAGATCAGGCTCGGGCCCATGACGTGAAGGATCTGGCAAGTGCAGCAAAAGAACAAGAGAAGGAGTGATAATCTGTGAGTAGCTAGATCCTGGGGGGTGGGCCTCCCTCAGGGATGCTGTGTGGGCCGGCGTGTAATGCATGAAGGCACATTAATTAATGAGAGAGAAACGAAGCGTCCAGGCAGAGTGGGGGAAACTGCGAAGGCCCCGATGTGTGAATCAGTGTGGTTGAGGCTTGATGAGATCCTGCAGAGATCTGACATGGGAAAAGCTTTCTGAGCGTGGTTCTGATAGGTCTCAGATCAGCCAGGCTGGCAGTGACCTGTCCATCACGTTTCAAGAGGGAATGGTTGCAGTTGTTCTCAACCTGTGGGTCGCGACCCCCCAGATTTGCATCTCAGATGCCTTGTGTATCCGATATGTACATTACTATACATAATCGTAGCAAAATCACAGTTCTGAAGTAGCAACTAAAATAATTTTAGGGTTTGGGGTCTCCACAACAAGAAGAATTGTATTAAAGGGTCACAGCATTAGAAAGGTTGAGAACCTCTGGATTAGAGTTAGGGAAGTCATCTTAGAGACTGCTGTAATCTTCCTGCTCAGAAATGATAACTCAGAGCTAGGGTTGCAGTCTCTGAATAAACAAACAAACAAACAAACAAAAACCCCAAGAACAACAAAACAGTACTACACAGAGCTTGCAGAGCTAAAATCACCATCTCTCACTGGTCAATGAGATGGTGACTCACAAACACCATGATGTGATTGTGTTCCATATCAAGCAGTAGAAGTAAGTGACTTGGAGATAAAGGGGCTTGCTGCACAAGCCCAGGGACCCAAGTTCAAGTCCTGGAGCTTGGATAATGGTTGAAGGAAAGATCTGGTTCCACAAAGTTGTCCTCTGGCCTTGGCATGTATCCATGACACATCATGAATACATACATGCATTTATAATAAGTAAGTGAGAATAGTATAAATGTACATGCATTTAAGTATGTATGTACATAAAAGTATATAATTATTTGGGGGGGAAAGTTGCTTTATTTAAAAAGAAATCAAACAGGGTCCTAATATGAACCTTAGGGTCTTTCCCCATATTTCTTTAAAAAAAAAAAGATTTATTTATTATATGTAGGTACACTGTAGCTGTCTTCAGACACCCCAGAAGAGGGCATCAGATCTCATTACAGGAGGTTGTGAACTACCATGTGGTTGCTGAGATTTGAACTCAGGACCTTCGGAAGAGCAGTCAGTGCTCTTAACTGTTGAGCCATCTCTCCAGCCTCCTCATATTTCTTTTTAAAATTTTAATTAAAGTAAAGTTACTTCATTTCTCCTTCTGTCAACCCTTTCCATACTCTCCACTCTCCAAATTCATGACTCTTTTTCTTAAATTATTATTGTCTCACACACATACACACACACACATATACATGTACATACACACACACACACACACACACACTTTTTTAAAGGACACTTTCCATTGTAGTGTACAAACACTAGTTTCTTTTAGGTGGTTATCTTCATAGTGTGTCTCCATGAATATCTGTCCAGCAAAAGTCTAAGAATATTTCAAACAAAGATGGTAAAACTCATTTTCTCAAATTCCTGTCTTCAAAAAAATTTCACAGGAAGTAAATGTAGTCTGTTTATTCCTTTTGGTTCTGACTGCTCCATCCTCCGATGGCCACGCTGGCCCTCCTTCAACAGTGGTGGCTATGTTTCTATGAAAGCTCCCTGCGTCCCTGTATGTCTCTGTCCATTCTTCCTGCATGTGCTGGCCACTGCTCACATTTTCAGGATCCACTGGTCAGTCCCAGCCTTCTCCAAATATGGTTGGACATCAGTATTAATATCAAAACTATTGAGGGCTGGAGAGATGGCTCAGTGGTTAAGAGCACTGCCTGATCTTCCAGAGGTCCCGAGTTCAATTCCCAGCAACCACATGGTGACTCACAACCATCTATAATGAGATCTCATGCCCTCTTCTGGCATTTAAGTGTACATGTAAATAGAGCACTCACATACATTAAATAAATAAATCGTTTTAAAAAATCAAAACTATTATGTAAACCATCAAACCAGACCCACATGGTTAACTAGTTGAACACCGATCAGCTCCTGTATGTGTTTTCAGTCTGACCCCGGACCATATTTGACTTCCCATTACCCTTGGGGCGTGGGGAAACCCACTATTTTGCTGGCCTCTCTGAAGTTGGTGACCAACAGCCAGAGTATGAGCTTCGGGCTTCACTTTTCCTTCCCCCATACCCAGCAGATGTGTTCCTTGCACATATGTCATCCTGGGCCTCGCCTCTTATTTATCGTGTTGTATTATTGCCGAGGTCTATGGAGAGACCTCTTGTTTGCTGCGTTTCCCTGAAGATAGCTCCAATTTGGGTCCAAAACCAAACATGAGTGTTTCTGAGCTGTACTAATGTTTTCTGTGTGTCTCTATTACCTTACGGATTCTGTTTCACTGGAGTCCATAGGAGGCATCAAGTGGCTACACGGGTCTCCATTCCATGCTGCCCTCAGCAAGAGGCAGATCAGCAGTCAGGACAGGACTAACTCATTGAGAACAGCTATCCATGAGCATGCTCTAATATGTAAACGTAAATGTTCCTAAATGAAAATGTCAGTGTTTCTAGGCAGTGGAAATATGTCTTGCAATAGGAAACACATCTTACAAGTTACAGATACCTTAGGAACCAAGGGCAAGACAATGACATCAGGCCCATAATGCCATCCTTTCCTTTTGTACTTAGTTTCCATTGTGGGCTCATAGCACCAGGGCGCATCCTTTAGTTTTAGGAGCTGGAGCAATGGCTATATGGTAAAGAACACACACTGCTCTTGGAGAAGGCTTGTGTCAACTCCCAGATCCCGCTATGTGTGACTCCCAATACCTTGTACCTCCAGCTCCAACAAAGCCAATGGACTCTTCTGGCCTCTGCCAACACCTGAACTCCTGTGTCCTATACATACTTGCAAGCACATATATACACACATTTTTTAAAAATCTTAAATAATCTAAAACATACCTTGTAGGTACATATTTATTGAATTCCCAGAAGCCTTCAAATGGACCCTTTGCAAGTCCCTTGTGTCTGATGTAAGCTGCTGGTCTTCTGTACATCTGCAGGGTCACATAATTGCGTAGACGGGCTCAACACAATTTCCCCAAAGGATAATAGAATCTGTGACATTGGGTAATAGGATCTGTGCCATGAATGATTCTGCTCTAGAGTTCAAGAGATGGGACACAGAGATTACCATCTGAGGAGTCTGAAGAAGAATGCATGCACTACGCTTGTTTATCCTTTCAGATACTTCCTCTGCAGTTTAGGCTGAGGTGGTTGGCATAGATGATTTAACAATTGTGACGTCATCCGACCAGGTGCTACTGGTTTCATGCACCTCCTCTTTCACCTCACAAGTTCTTCAACAGCGAGCTCAGCACCAGAACATCAGAAGAGGAAGCAGACTTCTTTTATGAGCTCATTATGCCCCTTAGCATATTAGCCGAAATGAAGTCTTCATCTAAGATCATAAAACCTGAGAGAGGAAAGACTGCTCGATTTTGTTAACAATACCCTCTAATGAAAGGGCTCAAGATTAGTGTCCTAGGAAGGTGATAATTACTTCGTACTTCATAGCTCAGTTCTGTAAAGTTAGATTTTACTATGTTACAAATTATTAACAAGCAGATTTAGACTACAATCTATCCTTTCATCAATTCATTAACTCTCTCGATTGTTTATAAAATCTTGATTATGCACGAAATAGCACATTGGGAAGGACTAAACAGATGAAGGAGGTAGGGATGGGAACTGCTCTCAGGTGGCTTTAGAGAGAAGTGGAAGATGTACCTGAAAGTAATTATGTATGATTCTTATGACAGTTTATATATGCTCTGCCCAGGGAGTGGCACTATTAGAAGGTGTGGCCTTGTAGGAGTGGGTGTAGCATTGCTGGAGTAGGTGTGGCCTTGTAGGAGTGGGTGTGGCATTGTTGGAGTAGGTGTGTCACTGTGGGTGTGGGCTTAAGACCCTCATTCTAGGTGGCTGGAAGCAAGTATTCTGCTAGCAGCCGTCAGATGAAGATGTAGAACTCAGCTTGTCCTGCACCATGCCTGCCTCAATGCTGCCATACTTTTGCCTTAATGATAATGGACTGAACTTCTGAACCTGTAAGCCACCCCAATTAAATGTTGTCCTTATAAGAGTTGCCTTGGTCCTAGTGTCTGTTCACAGCAGTAAAACCCTAACTAAGACAATCCTAAATAGACAGTCCTCACTAGTGAGAGAAAATCAATCCCTCAAATACTTTGTAATTTTTCTATGGACTGGATGCAGTGGACAGTATGGACGACACAGTGGAAAAGGTACACAGTATCAGTTTGTGGGTGCTGCCTTCCTTCAGGCTTCCCACTAGCTAGCTGGTGATTGACAGTGAGATTTCTTTAAAAGTTGCATAGTGCATTGACTAGGTTTTCTAGAGAAAATAATGTGTGTGTGTGTGTGTGTGTGAGAGAGAGAGAGAGAGAGAGAGAGAGAGAATACACAATTATGACTGCTAAGCATCTGTATCTATATGCTAAATATACAGGGTAGTTAACAGAGCCATCCAACTCCCAAAAGCCTGAGAACCTCAGAGAGCCATGCTGTTTGTTCTTAGGATCTGAAGATTTGGAAGCCAGGGAGCCAGTCCTATTGGTTAATAGGATATAATGGAACCAAGTTGGACAATAATGTTCCAGTTCTGGCAAATAGGCAAGGAGAAGTAGGTCCCTTTGGTTCTACTGAGTCTCAGGGAGTGGAAAAGGCCCACAGTATTAGTTGCTTTCATTATTACTGTGACCAAATACCTAAAAGAAGCACCATAAGTGAGAAAGGATTTATCTTGGCTCATAGTTCATTATGGTGGGGAACACATGGTTGAACAAGCATATGCCTTGACTCCTTATGGCTTCACATCTCAATATAAGAGTAAACTGGCCTGAAACAGGAAGCAGGGTGAACTGTAAAGCTTAAGGATTTGGGCCAGAAAGATGATCAGCAGTTTGGAGCACTGACTATTTTTCTAGAGGACCCAGGCTTAATTCTTTTTGTATTGAAACTCACAACTGTTTACAACCCTAATTCCAGGGGACCCCATACCCTCTTCTGGTCTCCATGGACACTGGATATATTGTACATGTAGGCAAAAAACTAATACACATGCATACACATGTGAAAATAATAATAATTAATAAAATAAAATTTTTTATTATTAAAAGGTCTATCCACTTTCTCCAGTAAGGCTCCACCTTTTCATGGTTTTATACCCTGCCAAAATAGCACCACCACCTGGCTTCTAAGTGTTCATAAACAAAATACCTACAGGGAGATAATTTTACCATAAATTCATGTAGGGAGAACTAAATCAAACAACTGAAATACAAGCACACTGAAGGCAAATGCAGAGTATAACATTTAGTCTGGGAAATGAGTGTACAGCCTGGGCAACCCCCAGAATAACGCTCTCAGCATCCTTTGCCTACCTGCTGGCTGCAAATGTCCCTCTGAATGCTGCCTTATAGTACCCAGTAAGGGGCAGCAATCTCCATTCTCACATACCTTCTACCAAACAACTCTCAGGGCATTTCAATTGTTTTTTTCCCTGCTGTGGTACTCATAAACTTACTAAAAAATTTTCTTTAAGAAAACTTGTAGGGCTGGGTGTGGTGGCGCATACCTTTAATCCCAGCACCCCGGAGGCAGAGGCAGGTGGATTTCTGAGTTCGAGGCCAGCCTGGTCTTCAAAGTGAGTTCCAGGACAGCCAGAGCACACAGAGAAACCCTGTCTCGAAAAATCAAAAAAAAAAAAAAAAGAAAAGAAAAGAAAAGAAAACTTGTAGGACCACTATAAATAATTGCCTTGTCTGTATTCGTTCTTGTTTGTTTTTATACTGTTTAAACTTTACAAATATATTTTATACAATATATTTTGATCATATCCTACTCCTTGCGTCCTCTCAAATCCTCCCTACCCACCTAACTTGATTCTCTTGACTCTCTCTCTCTCTCTCTCCCCCTCCCTCTCTAAAAGGAACAAAAGAAAACAAAACTAAAAAGACAAAATCTCAAATCATAAAGAAAGCACACATACAAAAAAACCATACAAAACAAACAAACAAAACCATGTGTCTATTTTATTTTGGCCAGTTACTCCTGTGCACAGGTGCTAATCTGGAGTATACTGTCCTAGTGTCACTCTGTTGGATAAAATTGATTTCCCCTCTCCCAGTAGGCATAATTGCAAATAGCTTCTATGTTAGGGATTTTGTTTCCACTTTTGCTTCTATGAGTTAGGATTTTATCTGGCTTCAATTTGTGCAGGTCTTGTTTTAATGTCTTTTGTAGAGCTGGAATTGTGGGTAGAAGTTGTTTAAATTTGTTTTTATTGTAGTTTTTTTTTCTCCTTTGATTGTGGTTGATAGTTTTGCTGGGTATAGTAGTCTGGGCTTGTTTTGCTGGGTATAATAGTCTGATTTGGTATCTGCAATCTCTCAGAGCCTATGGAAATCTGTCCTGGCTCTTTTGTATTTTTCAATTGAAAAGTCGGGTGCTATTCTAATGGCCCTCCCTTTGTACATTATTTGATATTTTTCCCTTGTAGCTTTTAATATTCTGTCTTTCTTCTGCACAGTTAGTGTTTTAGTTACTATGTGTCTTGAGGAATTTCCTTTCTTGCCCTGTCTATTTTGTGTTCTATATGACTCTTATATATTGATAAGCACCTTTTTCTTTAGATGTGGGAAAGAGCTATTCATTTCTTCTACCTTGTCTTCAAGACCTGAAATTCTCTTCTCCACTTTTTCCTCAGTTAGATGAAGCTTGCCTCTGAGCTCTTTGCTTCACTTGCTGAGGTTTTTTTATTTTTGGTTTTATTTCATTTTGGCTTCTCTTTCTCAATTCTATTTCCTTGTTTTGTTCTATTTTCATATACTGTATAATTTTCATTATCTCCTTCCACTGATTGTGGTTTTCCAGTCTTCACTAAGGCATGTACTCATATCCTTTTAAAGGCATTTAAACTTATTCATAATTGTTCTTTCAAAGTCTTTTTCTTGTGCTTCAGCTAAACCGCTTTTCTTAGAGAACATTACAATGGCATTTTTGGCTTCTGGAGGAGGCATATTTTGTCTATTCACATTTGTGGTTTTGCCCTAGGGTCTAGGCTTCTGGGGTTATGATATGTGTGGTGTTTCTTGGTGTGTTCACCTGGTCTCACCTTTTTGGGTGAGTGTTTTGTTCTTTGGTTGCTGTTACCTCTGGTTCTAAACCAGAAGAAGGTGCTTGCTTTCAGAGTTGAGGCTATTCTGGGTTTTAGGGTTCAGACTCTGATTGGTCCCAGATCTGAAATTCTGTTTGTAACTCTAGATGGGGTGGGTGATAGGCTAATAGGAGAAGGGACCTGATCTAAAAATC
Organism: Mus minutoides; assembly: GCA_902729485.2. Classification (NCBI taxonomy): domain Eukaryota; kingdom Metazoa; phylum Chordata; class Mammalia; order Rodentia; family Muridae; genus Mus; species Mus minutoides. The sequence goes on along the minus strand of LR750493.1, from coordinate 407,471 downwards.
TCTTAAATAGGAGTTAAAGTCCAGTTCCACAAGGGAAGGCAGAAGCAAAGGTACTGGTACCCTAAGTCTTGTCTAGGATGACAGCAGGTCCTCTACAAATGGATACAGACTAGGAGGAGATACTAAGGCAGAGCTGTGGCTTTAATAGCAATATCCTAGCAAGAACAAAATGGAGAAGGGGAAGGTGATCCCTGGTAGCCTAGGCCCCTGCTATATGTAGTGACTTGGTAGAGAGCAGTTGGGAGTCTATAGTCATGACTCCCTTGTTGGGAGTCATGAAGGAATGGAGGTAATCTAGGTGTGGCTTAGGTGGGCATTGAGGAGGAACTAGTGGGATCCCAGACTTGTGCTATAAGATAGAATTTCAAGGGCCTTATTTCTTTTAAAATATAATATTTATGTTAATTTCCTGAGAATTTTATACATGTATACAATCTAGTTTCACCATATTTACCCCCAATCGCCTCTCCAGCTCCTCCTGGATCCCATTTTCTGTGCCCCCCTTTAACTTCATGTGTTTTTTTTTTAATAACCCATTGAGCTTAATTTATATTGCCCATATGTGCATGCATGGATGTGGGCTACTCACTGGCATATGATCTACCTACCAAGGCCACACCTATGAAGAAAGCTAGTTCTCCCTCCCTAACCAGCTCCTCAGCTAAGAGTGGGAGCTTGTGTTTCCCTCCCCCATCCATGGCAGGCTGCTGAGTGGCTTCACCTTCCCAGGTCTTGTGCAAGCAAGCACAGTTGCTGTGAGTTCATGAGTGTTCCACCCAGGTCTTGCTGACCTCTGTCCCTTACAGTCTCTCTGCCTCTTCCACCAAGTTCCCTGAGCCTTGAGTGGAGAGAGGAGGGGAGGGGATCTGTGATATAAATGTCCCACTTAGGGCTGAGTCCTTCACAGATACTTATTCTTTGCACATAGACCGATTGTGAGTCTCTGTATTGATCTTAGCTTACTATGCAAAGACCCTTCTCTGGTGATGACTGAGAACTCCACTAACCTATGGGTGTAAAGGTACATATTTATTAGATATCTTGATATCATGCCCATTTAGCAAATAAAAGCAGTAGGTTTTTCTCTAGGGCCCCTGATCACCCTGGCCACAAGTGCTTGGCTAGACTGCAGCACCAAACATGAGAAGGCACTCAGTTACCCCAGTAACATCCACACCAGTACCAATCAGAAGGCAGTTGGTTACCCCAGTAACATCACACCACTACCACACACCACTGCCACACCTGTGGGCATGTCTTGCCAGGGCAATCGTACTATCACTATTAGATAGGTAGCCAAAACTAGTTTGAGCACCTTCCAAATGATCGTTTTATCTCTGAAAGATCATTTGTTGATAGTGGTTGCCTCTCTTCCCTCATCCATACTTTGGAAAAATTAAGGCACAGCCAGCTGAGGTCAAAGGTGAAACCATCCATTTCCCCCAATACCAAGTGGCTTCACTGGATCTTGGATCTGGGCAGGCTCATTTAAGATTCAAACTTTTTGTTTTTTTGAGACAGGGTTTCTCTGTGTAGCCCTGGCTGTCCTGGAACTCACTCTATAGACCAGGCTGTCCTTGAACTCAGAAATCCGCCTGCCTCTGCCTCCCAAGTGCTGGAATTAAAGGTATGGAGAACTGTATGGAGAATACTGACATCGTCTGCTTGCTAATGTCTTTTGTCCCCTCCTCCTTCCTTTATGATAATTCTGTCATGAGACACCAATAGCCAATGATGAGAAAAACTGTAATAAAGAAGCCATTTTCTTTCTGTCTGACTCAAACTGGCAGTTCATGTTTGGGTCAGGAGGCAAGTTTCACTAACATGTTCTCAAGTGTTGCAAAAGGATGCTGTGTGGTTAGACCCCTAAAGGAAGACTCATATTTTTAGCAAATTAATAAAAATAAATAAAAACTCTGGTTTCATTGTCTCTGTGGAGGTTGCCATCTTATGTTTAGTAAGAATCATTTGTTACTTTTGCCTGGCAGTGGTGGCGCACAACTTTAATCCTGGCATTTGGGAGACAGAGGCAGTCAGGAGGCAGAGGCAGGTAGATCTCTGAGTTTGAGGCCAGCTAACGAGTGAGTTCCAAAAAAGACAGGGATACACAGAGAATCCCTGTCTCAAAATAAGGAGGAGGGGGAGGAGGAAGAGGAGGAGGAGGAGAAGAGGAGGAGGAAGAAGAAGAAGAAGAAGAAGAGGAAGAGGAAGAGGAAGAGGAAGAGGAAGAAGAAGAAGAAGAAGAAGAAGAAGAAGAAGAAGAAGAAGAAGAAGAAGAAGAAGAAGAAGAAGAAGAAGAAGAATCATTTTTAAAGTGTCAAGCAATCTATGTTCTATGGGGTATATTTGAGAACAAACACAAACATGACGCTTCTTCTACCTGGGACCTGAAATCCTGCAAGGGAGTCAGGACCTGAAGAGAGGAACAGTGAAAACTCTGAGAGACCGCAACCCTGTCTTGTGCTTTTAAACATGGCCTGTAACATCACAGAATCCACAGCATCAAGAGTTACTAAGTTACCAGTCAAGTTATCCAAAACACAATAGTTGATTAGGGCCCAGGAGGTTGCCCTAGCATTATGTAGGTGCAGAGGCAGGAGGGGGCAGGGCAGAAGGCCAGAGTGGCTGAAGCATGAGTAAACAGGTGACTGTTCTGGGTGACATGGACCCTGGAATCACGTCACAGGGCTCACGGTGATAGGGAGGTGGGAGAATATGCTTCCCCAGAGTGCGGGGCAGTGGTAGACAAGTAGGAGGTATATCTTATGCATATTTTTGGATGCTGAGTTTGATCTATCCAAAAGGAGACATTGAACAGGCAGTTGGATTTCTGGGTCAGGAGCTCCAAGGAGGGTCCGCACTGTGAGTCATCTCAACTGGGAGATAATTGACCCTGTGGGTGTGGATGAGGTGGCTTCATCTTGCAGAGAATTGTGTGGGAAGAAAAGGCTCAAGATGGAGACTGGCTTTTTCGCAGTCCATGGGAAAGCAGGCTGCATCTGGAAAGGTAGCCGATAAGGACTGACCCCTGTACAGATGGGGTCCTCGGCGGGGTCCTCGGCAAGTTCTGCTAGATCCTCTGCAAAGCTGCTTTCCAAACTTCTGTTGTTGTTGTTGTTGTGTTTTAATTTTTGCTGTTGTGGTTTGTTTGTTTGTTTTATGTTGCCGCAGGGTCTCACATGTCCCAGGCTGGTGTCTATCTTGATCTAAGAGTCACAGATGACTCTGAGCTGACCATAGTGCCCATACTTGCCAAATGCTGGGATTCTAGGTGTACTCCCCTCCCCCTACCTGGTTTATGTAGCCTTGCGAATGCTATGTAAGCGTTTCCCAGCTGAGTCAAATCCCCCAGTTCCTGCTTCAGTTTCTTCACCGATAAAAAAAACATTGCCATTTTATTTACCAGAAAAGATCTTAGCCTTACAAAAACAAAACAAAACAAAACAAACAGCCTGCAAGCCCGTTGATACTGTCCACTGTGGGCTGTCAGGAGTGGCTCCATATCCTCTTGCCAGATTAGAACCACTGGCTACAAGCAATGAGCCATATTCCAATAAAGCTGTTATTTCCTATCTGACTGGCTCAATCTGGAGAGGTTAAGGTTTCAGCCAGAAAGCAAGTTTCACTGACCAAACTCTGGTGTACAAAAGGATGTCATGGATAGTTAGGGCTCTGGAAAAAAAAAAAAGACTTGTGTTTTAAGCAAATAAAAAAAAAAAATAAAAACAAACCAAGATTCTCCTTCTGTAGGAGTAGTGATGTCAGTATACTTCGGCAGGTGGCTCTCCAACAAGGTCCTCACACTGCACTCTCTGGAGGTATCCCCATTACTGCTGAGGACAGCCTCAGCTGAGAGGACAGCCCCATAATGAGAGCATCCTGGCAATGCCTGTTTGTTTTCCAAATGCTTTACTCTTGCTAATTAGCTAACGCACCAGTGTTATTAGCCCATCTCAGATGCTTGTCTTCACTGGGAGGATGTGAGTTAGTTATGGGATATACAGAAGCCTGGTGGGGGGTTGGGGAGGTGGCGGGGGTGGCAATGTTGCAGAATACTTCCACGCCATGTTCCAGTGTGATGCTGTGTATAATATACATTGCCTGTTATTCCCTGATAGATCTGAGGGGTTGGCTCCCTCTTTTTAAATCTCTGGGTCTTTTGTCACTCAAGTCACACTGGTCACAGGGACAGAAGTCGTCACCACGCAGAACTAATAATGAGTGGTTCCCAAGTCCGCAGCATCGGAGAGGTTGCTTCCAAGGACAGGGAGTGCCTGATTTTATTGCCTCCTACAGATTTATTCCAGAGAATCCAGGGATAAAATGGGAAACATTGTGTGGCTGGGTGTGCTGGGATATAAGTTGCCTGAGCAGATGGCTGTGGGGGTAGGGGCAGGAATAATCAAAAGCCATCGGTTTCCCTCCCTCCGCAATGCAGCAAGAGGGTGACAGGCTAGGGACAGTCTGGGGAGAGCAGCTCCCAGTCCTTTCCTTCACCAGCAATAACCAGGTGACAGAGACAGAGCATGGGCTCCTATAAATGCAAAGCAATGCAGAAATGCTTTTTAAAGGAGACATACACAGCCCCCTCTCCCTTTTTTTTTTTTTTTTCATCTTCAGAGTAATTTGCTAGATCTGGTGTGTCACTTTTCAGCAATATGACCTTTTCAGGCATTTAATCACGTCTGAGTCTCAATTCACACACCGTAAGACAGGATTTCTAAGACCCACCTTATGGGATTTGGGCACACGTTCAATGGATAATTTATGTAAATCCCAGCACTTAGCAGGTATTCCATATTAATGAGTGAGTGAGCAGATGTGTGAATTACCTAGCCTAGTGCCTGTCACCTAATAGCTGCTCACTAAAGATGTCTTTTGCTTGTGGTGGTGTTCCATTTGAAGCCACTATGAAAGATTGGAAGATCAGGAATGTCTTTTGCCTTGTAAACGGAAGCTGGGGATTGCCCTTGCAAGCCTACCTGTAGATGCTTAGAGGCTGTGGAGATGGGCACACATGCAAGAAGAGCTGAGTTCAGATCCTCAACACTCACTCTAGCGTCACAGAGGCAGGCAACCCAAAACATAATATATTTTCAGTGCTGACACAATTGTTTGCCACAAGCATTTTTCACCTGATATCCACTGGGTCCTAGGATGCAGAATTTGCAGATAAGCCTGACTGTGTTTGTTTATCTCCTTTTCCTCCTCTGTGTTTGTTTATCTCCTCTTCCTCCTCCTCTTCTTCCTCCTCCTCTCCCCACCTCCTTCCCCTCCTCCTCCTCCTGCTCCTCCTTCTGTTCCTCCTCCTTCTCCTCCTCCTCCTTCATAACATTTACATAGAGCAAATAAATGGAATTTAAATGTACTATTTGGAGGGAGGAAGATGTCAAAGCTGGTTGAACATTTGCCTTCCAAGTGTGATAACCTGATATTGAGCCTCAGGACCCAGGTAGAGATGCTGGGTACATTTGTAGTCCTAGTGCTGGGAAAGTGAAGACAGGGAGTTTCTTGCCAGCCAGCCAGCCAGTGCAGCCTAAGTGGTGAGCTCTGAGCCAGTGAGAGACCCTGTCTCAAAATATCAGACAGTATTCTTGAAGGTGGCACCTAGGTGGTCCTCGGGCCCTCAAATCACTTGTTGAACCCTTTACTGTCCTCCTTTTGTTAAGTGGATGAGAACAATTACATTAAAAACCCCGTTGGTTTATCTGCCCGCCTGCTAACAGACATCTAGGCTGTTTCAAGATTTGTTGTTACATAAAAGTGGCATGAACACTCTTCTACAAGACTCTCTTGGACATAAGTTTCTTACGTCTTCTGGCAGCATCTAAGGATGTAGTTGCTCAGTTACAAGGGAAGGGCTTACTTTTTTCTTTATTTAAATTAAGAACCTTCTGAGCTTTCCCCAAATCCATTGTCCAGCCGTACATTCTCCAGTAACACTGTGTTAGGTTGTGGCTGCTTTCACATCCTTGCCAGCATTTGGCATTTTCAGTCTATGAGATTTTATTTTTTTTAATTGTGTGTCTGTGTGTTAGCGTGTGGGCTTGAGTCCAGGTGCCCTCAGAGGCCAAAGGCATCAAATTCTCTAGAACTGGAGGTACAGGCAGTTGTGAGCCACCAAGCCTGGGTTTAAAGAACTGAAACCAGGTCCTCTGGAAGCACACGGGAAAATCTTGACTCTGAGTTATCTCTCCATCCCTCTGTCTTCACAGTCTTACTCTTTCTGGTAGATGCTGGGACTTCATCCAACACATGGCTTGCAATTCTCTCTTCTCCCTAATAACGGGGAGCAAAGTTGCATGCATCAACAGACTGTGAGTATCCAAGATAGTGACTTTGCCTCTGAAGTGCTAGGATGTAACTCTCAGCGACATGGGCAAGTGTCACTCAGTGCCTCCCTCCTAGGACCCACAATGAACAGAACTCCTTATCCTGTAAATTTTGCTTATCAGACTGATTTGTGTTTTATAGACACTGATCATTTGTTTGGTCAAGCTTTGAAAACATTCTCCTGCAGTTGAGGCCTGTACCCCATTGATTTCATCTCTTATTAATTACAGTTATTGGTAAGATATAAATTATTATCATTTGGATGTAATATATCAATTGATTGAGTGAAGCTAATTATCACATCCCCAGCTACAGATGTTTAATACTTACTGTGAACATGTTCAGATTTAGTCTTTCTTAGCGAGTTCTCTTCATTCACGTTTGTTCATTTTGTGTTTGTGTGCCTTATATATGTGGACATGTGTTCCTGAGTGTGTGCACAGATGCACAGATGCACACATGCATGTTGAGGCCAGAAGCTAGTATCAAACGTCTTCATTTACCACCTTGAAACTTAGTTTTAGACATGGGAGTCTCTTACTGACCCTAGAGATCACCGCTTCGGTGAGATTGGTAGCCAGTGAACTCCCAGGATCTTACCATCTCTGCCCCTCCAGGACTGAAAGTACAGCGTTCTCTGATACTGTGCCTGACATTTTACAGGATTACTAGAGATTTGAACTTGGGTCCCCGAGCTTCTGTGTTCAGCAGTTTACTAAGTTCTCCTGTTAGCCTCTGTATGTGACTTTAAAAATCTTCCTTTCGTTCTATCTCCATTTCTCCCTCCCTGTCTTCTGAGGTGCTGGGGTTTGGACACAGAGCTTTGGCATCCTTTTCAAAAAATATGTTGGCAAATTAATTACATTGCATTAATTGCATTTTAATGTAAAGCAGCTTCAACACAAGGCTAGAAAGAATCCACTCACTGTTAATGGTGGCTGTTTCTAAATGGTGACTGTTTCTAAATGGTGACCGTATGGTTTTATTTTTAAAGGTACTGATTTCCTGTTTAGGGAAAGTCAGTTCTTCTTGGAGAGCCTTCATATTTGCTGTTAATATTCACAAACACTTGAGAAGATCAACACAGCCACTTCCTGTTAAATGTAATGTTTTTATGTTTTAAAAATCCACTCTCATGGGGCCACCTGTAACTCTAACTCTAACAGGATCTAGTGCCCTCTTTTGGCTTCTCCCAGCACTGCACTCTCAGGTACACACACGTACACATGCACACAAATTTAAACATAAAAAATAAATCTTTTAAAAAGTCACAATGGCTGGGCAGTGGTGGCACATGCCTTTAATCCCAGCACTTGGGAGGCAGAGGCAGGTGGATTTCTGAGTTCGAGGCCAGCCTGGTCTACAGTTTGAGTTCCAGGACAGCCAGGGCTATACAGAGAAATCCTGTCTCGAAAAACCAACACCCCCCCCCCCAAAAAAAAAGGCCACAATGATTGAGAGAGAGAGACTTGTCCACAGGTTTTGGTAAACAATTTAATCTGCATTTTAATTTTATCTTTTAACTGAGTAGCCACAGGGTCTGAAGTCTTAAAAAAATTGAACTGGCTAAAAACTATCCTTACAAATTGATGCAGTGTTGGATGTGATTCCAGATGCTTATCAACCTAGTCTGATGGACACACAGGCTGAGTCTCACACATTGAAGTCTGTATTGAATTGATTCTTCTATAGGTCCCACTTCTCTTGTTAGTAGATTTTGACCCAAACCATATTAGACAGTGGTACTGTCCGACCAAAGCAAACTGAACCATAGATTGTAACGTATATAATTTATTCCTGCTGACTTGGTTGCCCCAACAACTTTCCACACAGTAAATGGTCAGCAAAATGTCCAGTATGGTAGAAGCCTGTCATCTCCATGTGGGTACTGATGCATTCGGGACCCCATACCAGATGGGGGTGTGGATTTGGAACCCGTGTCGCCCCTCCCATTTTAAACTTGCATGGGTGGGTTTGATTTTTGTTGCCGTGGAAGAGCACATGTAACACGATAGCTGGGCAGAGCTGGACTGAACTGAGGCCCATTGAGCACACCTACACCCCGTCAGGAGCTCCTCCTGCCTGCAAGTCCGTGATGCAGGCCGCCTTTTCCGTGTCAACACCTGCTCATTAGGAACCAGACCAAGACTCCCAAGGGCTCTCAGATGGCCTTGCCCCTGTGTCTCTGCCAATCTGCCTCAGAGTTTAAAAATCAACCTTGAGATGAAACTGTGGCCTTTCCTCGTAGCTAATCCACCAAACCATCTGGCCCTGTGGTTTCTTGAATCCTGTCTAGTGCATGTGGAAAAGGGGCGCTGGGCAGAACCAAGAGAGCAGACCTGTCTACATGTCTCAAAGGGCAATGCACTGGCACTGAAACCGTGGTTTGAATGGAATTCAACTTAGAATATAAGCCCAAGTTTGTCTTTCCAGAGTTTGTCTTTAGTTACAAGATATTTGCTTGAAGCTTCTTACCCTGCTGGGAGAGTGTGGGCATGTCTCCAACTTTAGTTCTTTTAATAAAATAAAGGAGCATAATTATGATTTTTTAAAAGATATTTCCCCCTTAATTTCCTATTAGGCTTAATACACTATCACATGGGAAAGACTTTTCTGAATATTTATTGCCTTGCTCCCCAAAGTAATTGAATAACTTAGTAGGACACGTATAGAATATCATATTAATTCAAGTGCCCTGGGCATCCGTTAAATCTGGGTGTCTATAACACACACATGAATTATTCTGCTTAAGCAGAGGATGTATCTAACACAAACCCTTTCAGTAAAGAAATTATAATGATTTCATCTGTGTGTGTATGGTTTCCACCCAAACCTGCAGGATAGATTCTGTGTGTGAAGTCTGTCTATCCGTATGTATGTATAGTCACAGGTAAACATACATGCTCCTTGTGAGTATATGCACAGAGATATACGCTCATGTATGTGTGAATGCCATATGCTTCCAGTTGTACCTCACTGTCCCTCTTTACATCTCAGAGACCTCACAAAGAGTTTGTCAGTAATTGTGTCGAGTCTGAGAACTCAGCACCCTGAGCCAGCTCCAGCCTTGCTTCCGAATACAGTCTGAACGTGAAGAATAAAACTTGTATTTATCAATGGAGGAGCTAGAGAAAGTACCCAAGGAGCTGAAGGGGTCTGTAACCCTATAGGAGGAACAGCAATAGGAACTAACCAGTACCCCCTGAGCTCATGTCTCTAGCTGCATATGTAGCAGAAGATAGCCTAATTGGCCATCATTGGGAGGAGAGGCCCTTGGTCTTGCAAAGATTATATGCCCCAATACAGGGGAATACCAGGGCCAGGAAGCAGGAGTGGGTGGGTTGGAGAGCAGGGGTGGGTAGGGGGAGGGTATAGGGGAATTTCGGGATAGCATTTGAATTGTAAATGAAGAAAATATCTAATAATAATAATAATAAGAAGAACAGATCACAAAGTAATACTAGTGACATGTGACACTTATAGTTGTGGGATTTGATTGGGTCAGAGCCAAACCTACCACTTAGTACCTCTGGCTGCACTAGCATCAACAGCAGAGTCCAGCAGGGCTCCAAGTCTACCTGGCTAGCCGAGACGAGGCCTGCCTCACCCTTAGGAAATGTGTTTGCTGACCTTCTTAAAAGAGTCAAATATTAAATACTACAAAAATCCGCCTCAACCAAACAGGAGCCCCTCGTGGTTGAAAAGCACTGGACCCTCTCATCTTGGTATATAGATCAGGCTGTCATCTACTCACATGGCTGTGGGTGTTACAGCTAAGACAACAGAAAGGTTTGTTTGTTTGCTGAGTCAGCTTTATAGGCTGACTTGAAATGTGTTTTGTAGTTAGGGATGGCTTTGAACTCCTTATTTTCTAGCCTCTACCTTCTGAGTATTGGGGTGCCAGGTATATACCAATACATTTAGCTTATTGGGTCCTGGGGATCAAACACAGGACTTATGCATGGTAGGCAAGCACCCTATCACTGATCTACATACCCAGTTCCTGTATATTTTTAAGACATAAATCCATGTGTCTCATACCTTGATCTAGACTTGTGCCTAGGCTTTGTGTGACATTTGACTGACTGCCTTTATATGGCATTGTGTCTCTCTTAGTCTCACTGTATGCACAGCCTTGTCAATCAACTGATTAAATGTTTTATTGTCTAGAATCAGCACCCATTTCTTGCAGCGTATCTCCCCTTCTTCTTTACAGGCTTGGGAAATGATCTCTGTTGTCTTGGGTTTAATACAAGATTTCCTTCTTTTGTCCAAGCTGGTCTTACATTCACCAACTCTCTCCTGCCTCTGCTTCCCCAGTGCTGGGCTTGAAGGCTTCTGCCAATACACCCGGCAGGCCACCAGCTTTCTGACTCTTTAAATCGGTCCCTTCACACCTGTGCCATCAGCTAATTAGGTCCCTTGAAAGTCAGCTGACCTTGCCTGCATCTTGATTGGAGAATAACAGGGAACGGACACACAGGTCAATTTTCAAAGTCCATGATGGGAAAGAAACGTCACTGTGCAGCTAGGAAGGCAGGAAGTGAGGTGCACAGAGGGTGTTCCCTCATATCTCACAGTTACTTGGAACAAAGTCAGGGGAACGTGCTGTTTTGGTCACATGCATGGCCTTTCCTTTGTTGTGACTTTGGATTTATTGTATAAACACTAAAGATCTCTGAGCTTGGTGGGGCGGGATTAAAGAAATCCCACACTGTGTTGAGTTTGGCTAGAGAGGAGACACGTTTGCATGAACGCATGGAAAATGCATTGCATGACTTGATGTTCCTGCTCCATCAGTGTCTTTGAAATTGTCTCTGAAGGGTCAGTGATGGGTGTGATGACTCTAATTGTTCAGGTGGGTTAGCAGAGAAGAGACAGAAACATCTGATGTCCATCTTCCATAACAACATCAGGGCTTGAAAAGCCATCAATTTACTATCAGATAATTCTCTCAATGGAATGATTCCCTGGCGAATTACCACCTGAACAGAGTAGAATGCTTAGTAAACTGGTGCTTGCTGCCACCTTGGCTTGTTTCTGTTGGGAATCTAAAGAGGGCAGGGAGCAGTGGGCAGGGGGCAGATCTATGAACAGTCCTCTGCTCAGGCACTTTGAGTCCAGCATTTCTTAGAAACATTTTTTAAACTATCTGATATTGTCGCATTGTCTTCTTGCTTAGAGCCACACGCTAGGGCACGCGCACACACACATACACACACACACACACACACACACCGCCTCCACTGACCTCCTAACTCTCAAGACTAGAATGTTCTGAGAATGAACTTTGTCTATCTTATATGCTATAGTAGCACCTGCATGGAGGGGATAAAGGGTTTTCTCTGTCACCTGGTTAGCTAGCATGTGAACATGTGGCTACATTGACTGGGGTGTGAAGAGTTAACTCATAGCATGGTGACTGGGGAAAGCCCTGCATTCCTGACCTAGAAAGTAATGCTTTGGGAGCTGAGCTGTGACTCTGTCCTGTCCACCCTGCCTCTGCTTCCACGGTGCCCTGTTGTGCGCCACCTTTTAAAATTTCTGTTTATTCATTTCATGGTTCTCTCTCATTGATACTTAAGAGAAGGCACCAAGTCTTATTCTGTGTATGTGACCCAGGGACCAGACAGAGGACCAGCACAGGGTGTAAATGGGGTTTGGAGAGGGAGAGTCACATGACCTGTGTGAGTAGTGCCTGGTTACCCAAGTGCCTGGAAACCAGGATATGAGTTTGACTCAAGAACTTCCTAGTATCTGCCCTTGTGTGCTTGGTCACTCTTCGAGGTTACACTGATACTGCTAGCCACCATAGGTGTGAGATAAACCAGTTAAATGTTCCATATTCCAGAAACAAAAGCCTCCCTTTCTATGTATTCATGCTTACAGAGTTAGCAAATGCTGGAGGCAGGTGTGGGCCAAATGCTTCTTTTTTTTTTTTATTTCCTTATTTATGTTTTAGAACAGGGTTTTGAAGTGTTGCCCAGGCTGACATCATACTCACGATCTTTTTTCTCTCTAGTTCTTGAGTTCTGGGCTAGTAAGTACTGTTTTATAGAGGGAGCACGTGTTCCCTTCTTGAGAGAGTGCATAATGACAGCTGAGTATCCTTTGATGCTTGTGTTTTGGGTCATATCTACTTAGAGGATTACAACTTCTGGCAAATGGGGTCCTCTCTTTGTAGATACAAATGAACTACTTACATAAACTACTTCTATCCCATAGGAGAGTAAACTGATAGGGAAAAGTTGCCCCAGATACGCTGAGTGTGTTCAGGTCCCTGAATTGAGTATAGGTTGTAAACTTGAACTTTTTAAGTAAATTAAAAATTACCGTCTCTAGCTGCTCTAGTCTGATTTCAGACCCAGCAGCCACCTATGTGTTCAGACAGCAGCTGATGAGTTCAGGTTAGGATGTCTGCTTAAATAGACCATCCCTAGATAGCTTCTTTTATTTAAAGCATCCGGTCACTTCTGTCACCTAAATGGAGAGCATTCAGGAGTAGTGAGCGGGTGTCTTTGAAGTCTTCTGGTCTGCTTCCTCCTCCTGTGGGAACCCAGAGAAGAAAAGGCTGTCAGATTGGTTCTGTTTGTGTACCACCCCTCTCTCCCACTAAGCATTCATTGCTCTGTCTGGTACTACCAGGCGCCTCTTTCAAGTGGGCAGACACCAGGGGTGTGGCTTTGGTGCCTTCCTCCCGCATTTAAGATCCCCCATCCCAGTGCTGGCCTGTGTGTCTGTGATGGGAAGATGATGGGGGAAGCCATCGCCTGTGTATCTGTCCCCATCTGCCTGTGTGAGGTCACTGAGGCAGCTGGCGTGCTTGGGACAGCTGGCTCTCTCTGCAGTGCTGAGGTCAGCCCCAGTGAGTTGAATGGACTGTCTTCTCAAGGGATGGAGGGTAGAGCTGGGGCTAAGACAGATGGTACCAAGGCCAGTGCTGGTGGGCCACAGGTGTTGCTCCCCAGGAGGAACACAGCCAGGGAGTCCTTCAGAGATACCCTGCCTTGCCTCTCACACCCTTTAAAAGCACATGGCATGTTTCATTTGCAAATGAAGAGTGAGCGTGGCTGAGTTTGGAATTTGCCAGGGTGTATCCCCAATGCTTGCTTTCTTGTTTCTCCACATCATTCAGAGCTGGCTCAGGGGGCCCCTCATTATTGTCTATATCTAGGAAGCCAAACTTAATGAAATAAAACCGGGTCCATTTTTCTTTGTGAAGGAACAATATTTTGACTCTGTTAGGATGAGCTTGCACTATTTATGAATAACAGGGATGCGGATTCATCAGGAATACTGTTCACAACCTCCGAGCAGACACGTCACTACTGACAACCTGAAGTCAAGCTGGCAGTACTATAGCCAGTTGAATCTAGTCTCCATTCCCCTATAGTATATGTATAGAGAAGTGTATTGAGTCTATACACTGCCCAGCTTCCATACCTCCACTGCACAATATCTCTTTGAAGGGCAGTTCTGGGAGGAATCGGAGACGTGTTTCTGATCAAAATACATTGTACGAAATTCTCAAAAGAAATAATTTTAAAACGAGGGAGGGAAAATACACAGCTCTCCTAACTTCAGTCACCCAAATGGTCATGTTATGCCCATAGAAGTCACACACATATGTCGTCATCTGTCTGTAGACCCAGCTCAACAATGTAGAAACACAGCGCAGAATGAGTGATAACCGGGAAAGGGCCAAGTATCAACTGGATGAGCTAGTGAAGTAATGAAAGCATGCCTTGAGATAACGAGGAAGATGTAACAGTGGAGCATGTGGGGACAATCCTGGGGCATTATAGCTTTGCAAATTCTCCTATCAATTGATTTGAGTTGTCTGTCCCCCCCCCCCCACAGAGCATCTCATCCCAATTGTTGAGTCCTCACTGGGTATTACTTAAGGAATAACTCGCACTCCATTTAGCAATTCAGAAAGCAATTATTACTTTTATTTAGTAGTAGCTTCATGGTCTGATGTGCATCTTACAAGAGTTATTCTGAACGAAACTCATTCGCTCTGGTAAGCAATCAAGAATGACTTTTGGAAGAGGAGTGACTTTCGGTTGTGGTAACAGGTTGCACACAAGGAAAGACCAAGAGTCTTGGTTGCAGCATGCTGGGGGGGGGGGGGAGGGGCGTCACACATCAAATCCAGCTCCCAGAGCAAGGCGGAAGGAGCCGGGAGGTTGATGCTCTCTGCCCCTTCTCAGGATCAGCCAAGCAGCTGGATGGAGCCGTGCATCCATGTGACACTTACCTCTCAACTGAAGGGATGGATTAGTAATCCTTGTAGCTGAGTCTTTCACAAGCTAAGAACAATTTTCTCTTCCTTGAGTAAAGACCTTGAGCTGGAACTACACTTTTTAATACTTTGGTGGTCTCTGCTCTGGCTGCGATTCTGTCTGTCAGGAGTGGGACTGGAAAGGCTGTTCTAGATGTGAACGGCCACCGATCTGGCTTCCGGATGCTCCATCTTGCTTTGTAGCTCTGCATCGACAACCCATTCTTGTCCATGTTGGGGACCCTCTGCACCCACCAGATATATATGGTCTGTGCCAGCCAGATCATGGACCAGCCTAACAGTCATTAGAGCAGGATGGCTCAATGAAGCTTTAGTCAAGAAATGAAGAGACTGACTCTAGTAAAACACTAATAATGTAGGATGCACAGGGATGCCATTGGTAGACTCCCTGTTTGGGCTCAGGACTGTAAACAGAGGATAAAAACCACACATTTCTTCTAAGGAAAAACAAACAAACAAACAAACAAAAAAACAAACTCAGACTGGTGAGATGGCTCAGCAGTTAAGAGCACTGACTGCTCTTCCGAAGGTCCTGAGTTCAAATCCCAGCAACCACATGGTGGCTCACAACCATCCATAATAAGATCTGAAGCCCTCTTCTGGTGTGTCTGAAGACAGCTACAGTGTACTTACATATAATAATAGATCTTTAGGCTGGAGCGAGCGGGGATGGAGTGAGTAGAGGTCCTGAGTTCAATTCCTAGCAACCACATGATGGCTCACAACCATCTGTACAACTACAGTGTACTCATATATGTAAAATAAATAAATAATCTTAAAAAAAAAAACTCTACTAGCTTGTGCCTTAGGATTTATTTTTGATGTATTCCTGACTTACTAATATAAGGAAGTAGCCAATAGAAGAGAATGAGACACAGTCCCCATTACTGTGTTATAAAAGTCACACTACAGCCTCAGCTTCTGGTCATTTTGGAGAAGCAATGGATTCCCCTACTGGGGAATGCCCCAGCTTGTTCTCTGTTACTGGTGGAGATCAATGTTAGTGTATTATTGCTTTGCCAGCCTCCCTTGGAAAAGTTACCTTGATCAAGGGTACGTATAAATATGCTACACATTAAAAGTATCATTAGTGTCTATACAGGGAGGAAAACAGATGCGGAAGCCAGAGGGAGAGGAGCCAGTTTTATAGCTGGCTGCCCTCTTCAGCTGGCTGAAACTGTGTGAATATTCCTGAAAAGTGTAGGACTTAGAATGATGTCACACAAAATTTTCATGTTATCCTTTCCTCTGCCCCACTTACATTGTGTGGAGGAAAGACTCCTGGTGGGAAACCTAAAGCCACTAATGTTTCCCACCGACCCAATTAGGGCTCGTCTGCTTTTGAATTTGAGTTAGAATTAACTCTGTACCTTCGAGGCCTTTGTCTGCTTCTTGTTAGATAAGATAGTCTGATAGGCAATATAGAATATAGAAACTCTGTATGTGGATATGCATGTGTATTTGTGTATGTGCATTTGGACAATGTGTGGATATGCGCGCACACCCACACACACACCCACACACACCTTAGATATCACCACCTCCCCTTTTAAAGGCAGTGTCTCTCATTGGCCTGGAATTGACCAAGAACACTGAGGGGGCTGGCCAGTGAATCCCTGGGTTTACTGTCTTTACTTCCCCAACTTGGATTACAAGTGTGAGCCATCACACCTATCTACTTTGTATCCAGTGTGGGTTCTGGGGACCATAGGCAGGTTTTTATAATACACCATTCCCCCATACCTGAAATGCCTTCTTTGTGAAGATACTTCTGTGGAAATCAAGCTTGTGTGAATAAGTGTACACAGTAGGCCTTCTTCTACTGTGTGACCAGGGTGCTTCTCATTTGACCTCAGCGGCATGTGCCATCTACTTCTAATAAGACTATCTGGCTGGGGGCCCTGCATCTTCCAGGTCCTGGAACCTGCCTGGCGGGTCCTTTAACACTGCCTGGCAATGTCTAGAGGACCTTCCATGGAAGAGAGGGACCTTTGATATCTCTAGCACAACAGTCTGGGGGTATTGCTGCTAAGAGTTCCACTCAGTACTCTTGGCATAAATCAGGTGGGAAACAGCTATGTGGAACCCCAACCCAAGCCCCACAATGCTGTGGGCTTAGTGATCCATTCCTTGCGCAGCTCAGAGCTTCCTCTTCAAGGCCGTGTGTCCACCTTCTAAGTTAAGGCCTACTGTGCTCAGAAGACAAAAGGAAGCCTCTTTCTATTTATTCCCTTTACTGTCTTGGTGATAGGGAGATGTCTTAACTTGAACCCACAGGCTTTGGGCCCAGTCTAGCATTTCAGGTGTTTCTTGCTAAAACTGTCAATGTCAGCGCTGGTGTGTGTGTGTGTGTGTGTGTGTGTGTGTGTGTGTGTATGTATGTATGTGTGTCAGTGTGTGTGAGTGCCTGAGTGTTTGAGTATGTCTATGTGTGTGTGTGTACACGTGCATGTGTACATCTGTGAGTGTATGAGTGTGTCTGTGTGTGTGTCAGTGTGTGAGTGTGTGTCTGTGTGTGTGTCAGTGTGTGAGTGTGTGTGTGTATGTATGTGTCAGTGTGTGAGAGTGCCTGAGTGTTTGAGTGTGTATATGTGTGTTTGTGTGTGTCTCTGTGTGTGTGTCAGTGTGTACATGTGTGTTTGTGTGTGTCAGTGTGTGTGAGTTCGTGAGTGCATATATGTATGTGAGTGTTTGAGTGTGTCTCTGTGTGTGTGTCAGTGTGTATATGTGTGTTTGTGTGTGTCAGTGTGTGTGAGTTCGTGAGTGTGTATATGTATGTGAGTGTTTGAGTGTGTCAGTGTGTGTCAGTGTGTGTATATGTGTATGTATGTGTGTTTGTGTTTAATTCCCTACTTACGAAATCTCTTCCAATGCACGCTCAGAAGACCCCAGTGTCTCTGAGCCATGCTCCTGCCTCACTTCTCACAATGAATATTCAGAGTCTGCAGTCACTGAGGACTCAGTCCTACTACTAGAGCCCTAGCATGAAAGCCACCAGGGAACACTGATGACAGCCCCCCTGCCCTGCCCTCTGCCCCTCACACTGCAGTAGAGGAGAGAGTCCTGGGGAACCTCTGAATCGGGCATCTGTCCCTCCCAACAGTGGGCTCACGCCTTTCTGGATAGTGTGTTGTCATGAGTATGCTGTTTTAAAAAGACAACAGACCCTTCTGTACTGTTCCCCACAGAATGCATCAGGACTAAATGGGCATAATGGATGCCCTGTTGAGAGCAGCAGTGCATGCATTGTTTGCCTGAAAATTCGCTCAGCGTCTCTCTGGGAAAATGTGGCTGGTTTATTTTATATATTTCGCCACCATCAGCAGTTGAACTCAAGCTGCTCCGTTCTCTGAAGGGTTAATTTTCGCTCGGTGCAGATCTAGGCTGATGGATAAATTGCAGCGCTCTCTCTCTCTCTCTCTCTCTCTCTCTCTCTCTCTCTCTCTCTCTCTCTCTCTCTCTCTCTCTCGTTTTGTGGAGGATTCTGAAGCCGTTTCTCCAGGATTAGTGCGGGCTTCTCGTCTGCCGCATGTAGGGTGACTCCGGATCTTTCTCCTTTACAAGAGCCACCCTTTGCAGCATTCCCCCTTTGGAGGAACCACTTAGACACTTCCAGCTGGTGGCAGGGGATGCGGCCATAACACAGCTCCTCCGGTCCCAGCTGCCTCCACTACAGCCTCTGCACCAGGATGGCTGCGCTCTCCTCAAGAGGGGAAGGCTCAGCAAGGTGTAGGATGAGATCCGGCCCCTGCTGTGGTGGGTTTTGAAAGCTGCAGTTTCCCCGGCATCTCTGCCTCTCTGCCTCTTGGATGCTTTTCTGCTCAGGCTTCTCTCCTGCGAGGGCTATGCTGCTCTATGCCTGATTAGAGGTATACCCAAGGAGATCACCTTTTTCCAGAGAAAGCTCTGCGAGCTTGAGACAGGGTCTTTTTCAAATGCATTATGGCTCATGCCGCCTCCCAGTTAAAGAAAAACAGGGATTTAGAAATCAATGCGGAAGAAGAGACTGAGAAAAAAAGGAAACACCGCAAACGGTCCCGGGATCGCAAGAAAAAGGTAGCTATGTGTGCCATGGCCTCTCATCTTTGTGTATGGATCTCCTTCGACATCTGTGGCAGGCATGGGGAGATCTTTTCACGTGCAGCATAGAGCGTAAATTGGGCGCAGAGATGGGGGCTGTTGGTGAAGCATGGTCACAGGCTGGGTTTGCGCCAGGGATGCCTTTCTCTGAGGGGGTTGAGGGGGCATATGATTGCAGGGCTCTGCAGAAGGTGCGCCTCACTTTTCAGAGGCTCCGGCACGTTGGTACAACACACAGGGGTGTTGTCAAGGAGTTAAAGTTACTTTCTTTGCAGCTGGGTCAAGGTTAAATCGACTGCAGGTGACTTGTGTTTGCGGCCTTTGTACTTCTTAGAGGTCCCTTGTGCGGAAGAGGAGCTTTGTGTTGGAAGTGTGTCACATGTGTGCCCGTCTTGGGCAGCTTTGTGACCTCAAGCTGGCTCCTGTTCTGCCTTCTTGCTGTCCTTGGGCCTCTTATCTCTAGGAGGCATTTTTTTTTTCAGCTGGGGTTCTGCCATGGAAATGAGCTACTAGAAATAACTTTTGTGTGTGTGTGGTTAAATAGAACTGAAATCAGAGATCGGAGTCTTACCTGCTGTGTGATCCTAAATGCAGGAATTCCTGTGACATGGGGGTGGAGGAGAGAGCCCTGCAGCCTTTTTCACTGATGGCCTGAGATCAAAGCCCTGATGGGGCACTGTGTACCCCCTTCTGATGTCTAGGACTAGGGGAGAGGGAGACACCGGAGAGAGATTCTGGGCCAGTGGTATATGTCATTGCAGCTAAAGATTTCTTACTATTTGATAGCTTTGCCCTTTAAGATGACTCCTGGGTACTGGCTGCTCTGTGATGCTCCAAAGGACTTTCCCTGCATGGCAATTAATAAAATTTTACTAAAACCCAGTGATCTGAATATAGAAGCCAGTCATAAAGCATTTTGATGTGTCTTTGTGTGAATACCCCAAGGAAAAAGGAGGCTTCTCTATAGTTCTCTGCCTTGATCTGTCTGCTTTGCAAATGACATGCAAATTCCACCCATCTAATCTACCTCTCTTCAAGGGAGAGAGATGGCGATCTGGCTGGGGTATCTTTCCAGGTTCCTTTGGGGTTAGGAGTCGGCCTTCTGCCCTTTTGAGAGGGAACAGCCTGTAGGAGATAGGATTTGGAGGGCTGCGGTGGGTTTGCGGCAAGATGTTACATTTGCACAATTTCCCTTGGGGTGTTGGTGTAAATAAACCCCTTGGCTCAGCTTTCATAGAAGTACAAACTTGGGGTAAGGAATTCTGTGATGGCTCATTTCAAAACCTCGTATAGCAGAGTTGGGAGATGCCTCTGGTTTCTTAGGTTCTAGTCTTGCTTTATTCTATCGGGTTCTGCTAGGAGAAGGTCAGTATGGATGGCCTCTTGCCAAATGGCCCTGCCTCCTCTCCCTGATGCTAAATGGCCTTCCATGACACCGAGGTACAGGGACTTTTATTTATTTATTTTTTAAATAAAGATTCAGTGTCATCCTGAAGGTTGACGGCAGGACCTATGTAACACAATGGCTGACCCGGTCTCCTGTGTGACTAGGAAGCCACCCGGGGGGAAGGGTGAGGTAGAGTTGCTTCAGGACTCACTGAGCTGGAGCAAAAGCTTCGTGGACCAGAATGCTTTGCTAGAAGTGTGACAATCTGCCTAATGTAAATCTCTTAGCAACCAGAGGGCCACATAGCGCAATATCAATATCGCCATTGTGGACAGGCAAGCTGATGTAGATACATTGTTCTCAGGATGCTCAAACAGGAGCTGTAGAAAGTGGCTCAGGAACGACACTATCACAGAGTCACCGATGGATGGCTCTTAGTGTACAGGGTTACAGTTTGATTACTTGGAAGACAAACTCCCTATCTACTTTGTATCCAGATGTAACTTTCATTCTCTGAATTGTTTGGCTTTGAGCCTCTCCTGAACCTTTTCCTAGAATTCTAATCAGGGCCAGGGCACTACTTGATTCCGTAGGACAAAGCCTGTACCGATAGAAGTGGAAAGCTGTAAATATTGTAAATATTGTAAATATTGTAAATATTGCTTTGTGGCTACTTCTGAGGACATTTGTTCATAAGCAGAATTATCCTCTAGGATCTTCTAATTCTGTAAAAGCATAGTGAACACTCTCAGGCAACCCTTTATAGAAAAGCTTAGGGAGTATCCAAGTCGCTGTTATATAAAAGATCCTCTGACTTAGACATGGAAGACTTTGGTCCATGGCAAACCCGTAGTTCAGGCTTAAGGGAGCCCAAGATGACCCTGCCTTGACTTTTATGACAGAGCAGCAAACATCACAAGATAAGATTAAGTATTATAGTCTAATCAGAATGCCTAGGAGCTGCAATGCCAGACTGACCTCCACCGGGTTTCTTGAAGCCCAGTTAACTGCACATTTATTTTGTTTTAGATAATGTTAACTAGGAACACAGACTGACACACACACACACATACGCATACATGCACAGGCACACTAAAAATGCTAATGAATTTATAATTAGTTGAATTTTAATAAAGATGTTTTATTTTGGGTAACTTAAGTAGTTTTAAGTGGGTTAAAAAAGAAATGCATCTAAGAAATTCATCTTCAAGCCTTTATTGAGGGTTGAAAGTGGGGAGGCTATTGGAGACGGACCCCAGGTCCCTGCACATGCTCAGTGCCCACTCTCCAGCTGAGATCTATCCGAGCCCCTCATTCTGTTTGAAGTGATTACAAGCAGCGCTTTAATGGATATTGGTTTAAAGACAGATAGTCCTTCCCATCATTCCCTGTGGATCTTTTTGACATAGTTCTGTTTCCCTGCACACACCCCTCCCCTAATGGACTGCTTAGGGCTTTCAGAAGAAGAAGGCAAGCCAAAGCGGGCACAATGCCCTACCTAGGTGATGCCAGGTCTCTGTTCTTGGCAGCTTGCAGAGAGAAACTATGTCACTGGCCCATAGGTGTGTGTAAGTAGAAGGCCCAACCTGCCACGGACCGAAGGAGGCACAAGCTCCCTTCTGGCAGTGCCCTGCGGTTTCTGCATGCCCCTTGCTGCCATTATCCATGGCCTCTGCATGTTCTGCCCTTGCCCTCGCCCCCATGAGCTACTAGTGCATTTCTGCACTGAGAACCATCAAGAAAAATAACTCTAATTTATGTAGTACCTTGTCACCAGACATGGATATCTGCTTGTTTATATTTACAATATCTGGTAAAACAAAAATCAAACCAAAGCAAGATTAAACAAAACCCTTGAAGACTGCCTGAGGGAACACCCAGCACTCGGGTTCTATGGAAATTCTCCTTTGTGTCTCTGGGCATAGCTGACATAGTGCTGGGTACTGGCATGAACTGGAAACCATGTGAGTGATTGAGTGTTGTGAGTCCTATCATTTCTGATTTGCTAGATGTTGAATTTGAATAATCAATAGTGACGTAGGAATAAATTCCCACCGTTTCATTCTTACATTTGTTCATTCATTCAATCATTGTACAAGAGATGAGTTCCTACCAATCGGATTTAGCAGCAGGTGTCAGATACAAAGTTAAAAAAGAGAATAGTTGTAACAGTTTGATCGCTCCCAAGAAAGATTAGAAGAAAGATAAACCCACCTTCTATCCTCCTCCTCCCCAGGGCAGAAAAAGCACCCCCAAGAGCTTTACAGAGACCTCCCTACCTCAGTTTTCTAGAACAGGTTCAGAGAAGGATCTGAGCTTTGGAGGACAAGACAGGAATGTTGGGACCCAAGTGGCCAAAATGGTGACCGCAGGAGAAACTGCTGGGCTACCGGGAAAGCAGATAGTATTTTGGAATGCTTTGGGGGAATGGAGGTCTGAGTGTCTGGCAGAAAAAGTCAAGAGGAAGCAGAATATACAGACCCGTGTGTGTGTGTGTGTGTGTGTGTGTGTGTGTGTGTGTGCGCGCGCGCGCGCGCCATCCTACAGGAATTGGCCGGATTCCTGCTCCAAGGTGGCAGGGTGGCTGTTCTGGAGCAATGCATTGCTTGTCTGTGTTGTAGACAGCAGCAGTGGCAGAGCAGTCAGGAAGCTGGGATGGCGATCCAGGCAGGAGATGCTGGGAGCCCAGCCTGGGGGAGGGCGGGGATCTGCCAACAGAGAGGGGGTGTGGCATGCGAAAGATATTTAAGGGAAGATGCAGTAGAACTTGGCAATGGCTTGTAGGTGGGAAGTGAGAAGAAATCAGATTCTAGGGAAGCTGCCAAGTTCCTGGCTCGAAGAGAGACAAAAGAATCACATTCCTGGATCCAAGCCTTCGCTCCCAGGCCCATTTGCTGACCAGGTACCATGCACCAGGTGGGGCTGTCTTGCCTGGTGGGTGGAGGCTCATTTAACATTCTCAAGGACCCGGCAGAGTGTGTGTTTTTAGTACCTCCATATTGCAGATGAAGAAATTAAGTCATAAGCCAGTAGACTAATGTCTGGAGTTCCCACCCCTGGGTCTCTGGAAGCTCCAGTGTGGGCTATTCAGTTCTCTTGACATGCTACTGCACGGTTGCTATGTGGCATCCATTCTGCCACTACTGTGTATACAATAGACTTGTGGGGAAGATGGCTCAGTTGCTAAAGTGCCTGTTATATAAAGCGTGATGACCGGAGTTTGGTCCCTGGCACCTACATAAAAAAGATGGGCATGCTAGCATGTGCCTGTAATACCAGGACTTGGAGAGATGGGGGCAAGCAGATCGCTGTGACTCGCCGGCTAGCTATCCTAGCTGAAGGTGCATTCCAGCCCACAAAAATGACTGAAAAGAACAAAAAAATTGAAGGCTCCTCAAGTATGACAAGAGAAATTGACCTCTGACCTCTATATGCACATACCTGCTCACATGTGCGCCCATGCGAACACATACAAACACAAGAAGAAAAAAATTTAAAGTTAGAAATGGCCTTCTTTCAGAAAGTTTTATAAATGAGAATGTATTGCTTATATCAGAAATCTCAATTCAGCAGGCATCTCAGAATAATTCAGCATTGTCGTGTGTCTTTCTTTCTCATCCTCTGGGTAATATAGTTTAAGGTTTTACTTGAAACCTCTGCCTTTCAGTGTTAATTTTGAGGCATGTAAATGTTTTACCTGCATGTGTGTGTGTCTGTGTACCATGTCTGAGGCCAAAAGAGGGCCTCAGATCCTCCCTGGAACTGGAGTTACACAGAGCCACCATATAGTTGATGGGAGTGGACTCAGGGTCCTAGGAAAGCAAGCATTCAGTCCTCATGTCTTCTGAGCCATTTGAGCCCCCAAGTTCTGTGTCCTTAAAATGCTTTTGAGCACTGCAAATGAAAATTACCAACACTGTGGCTTCAAAGACACACCAGCTTAAATGGCCTCTCAGGAGTGTGCACGTGCCTGCACTATGTCAAAGGGATTCTAAGAGATTAATGTTTTATCTCTCTTCTCCATGGCATGGATATTATTTTTATCTCCATTTATTCATAAAAGGATTTGCCCAATGTCTTGTAACTAGTCTGTGGTGGACGTACACTTCTTGGGTAAGGTCAAAGCAATGAAGGGCTGAGAGCAGACTTCAGAATACATGAACCGTGTCCCTTGCTGGGATGTTTCATGCGTCTTGACACATTACAGTTTCCCTCATACCTAGCCAACCAGGTATTTATGTCGTAAGGTGCTGGATTGTGCATTTACCCTGCAACTGGGCTTTTTTTTACAGGATGTGATTGCTCAGACCCTCAGGAGCTTGTCCTGTTTTCTTATTTATCAAGAAGAGTGATCCCAGGTTTCTGGGGGAGCCCATTCTCTCTGTTGCTGAGCTTGTATGCTGAGCTGTGATACGTGTTTTCATGGGTAGTTTATCCAGGAGACCACACTCTTTGAGGCCAGGTGATACTTGGCTATAAACGAACTGAGTCTAGCTGCATCAGAGGATGGGCTCAGTTGGCAGATAGAGGATTGGATGGGTGAATGGACGCTAGCCCTGTGTAACGATCACGAGCACAGAATGGAGGCTAAGGTTATGCAAGGTTGGATGCTGGCATTATCACTCAACTGCATGACCTTGGGCCTCAACCTCTTCATCTGCAAATTGTCTGTCATTGTAGTGTGTGTGTGTGTGTGTGTGTGTGTGTGTGTGTGTGTGTGTGTGTGGTGTTAGCCTCAGGCCACAGGGAGAGTCAGTGAATGTCTGGAGATCACAACCACATAGAGTTGGCTGTTGATGCCTTTGAGAACGTACAGAACAGAAAAATAAACTACATCACTCGAATCCGGCACTTTCAGGAGTTATACCAATTAACTTCCAGAACCCCACAGGTCAGCTCCTGAGGAACATCTTTCAGAGCACAGAAGGGTGCTTAACTCCCTGGTAGGAAACCTGCAAGCCTTTGCCCTTGACTGGCACACCATTATCCTGGGGATACAGAAGACATCTGCATTAAGACTTTTCAGCCAGTAGGCTAGTTTCCCGACCTCACTCATACCATGCTACTATTTTTCCTCTATAATTTTCTCTCATCTGTTCATTCAGAGCACTGTGCACTCTTTTGCTATTGATCAGCTAGTACAGCGAGCGATGCAAAATCATATTAGATATAAATGATACATGTATTAATAGGTCTGAATGTGTTATATAAACTCAGAGGTCTAGGGCTTTCCCTACCATGGTTTGTTTTGGTTTTGTTTTGGTTTTTATTCCCCCCCCCCCCCCCCCCCATAGGGTTTCTCTCTGTAACCCTGGCTGTCCTGGAACTCCTTTTGTAAACCTTGAACTCAGAGATCTACCTGCCTCTCTGCCTTCCCAGTGCTGAGATTAAAGGTATGCACCACGATACACAGCTTTTTTTTTTTTTTTTTTTTTTTTTTTTAAATTTCTAAAGATACTTTTTGTTAGTTCTTTGGGAATTTGAGTTTTGAGCATATTCTCCCCTTCCCCAGCTCCTTCCCTATCTATTCTCCCCATTTACCCAACTTTGTGTCTTCTTTTTCCCTCCCGCCACCCATCAAGTTCAGACTCTGCTTCCCATCCTTTCATAGATGTGTGGCTGCCCCATGGAGTGTGGTCAGCTTACCAGTGGCAACACTCTTCAAGTCACTGATGCTGCCCTCCTCCAGAAGCTAGATTGCCAGGGGCTCCTTGGCCAGGGGTGGGACCTTCCTGTTCCATGCTGGGATTTGGTCTGGCCCAAGCTTACACATGACTTGAGAATCCCATAATAGCCACTGTGAGTTCACATGTGTAGCTGCCTGTTGCAGGAAATATTTTTAAAAATGAACCTGCCAACTGTCCATCGGGCCAGACAACCTTCCTGCCCTCCTGCCGGCCCACCAACTCTCCGGCCATGCCGGATTACAGGGCTCTTGCCACGCCATCTCTCCAGCATGGGACCCAGAGTTCCTCTCAATACCACGCAACACCCCATGTACCCCACAGTCAGCCATCTCAACACCTAATTACCCGGTAGAATCAAGACTCTTAAAGCTTAATTAACAACCAGATTTATGTATCAATAATATCACAATTTATAAGATGCCAATACAATAATTTCAGAGCCAATTGATGATGATAAAAGCTTTATCCCAATATTCCTAACCTTGTGAAATCATAGCTGGTAAACACCATGCGGGTTTACATCCACAGCTATCTTCCTTCTCCTCTCTGTCTCTGTAACTCTTAGCTCTGCCTCCCTTTTCCCTGTCTAATCACAGGCCTCCTCGGCACTAATGTAATTGGACAGGGAAATTCCTGCAACAGCTGCCCTGCTGTCTCCTGTACCTGTTCATTGCCTCTGGCTCTTAGAGCCTTTCTGCTCCCAACTCCCCCCCCCCACCTCCTTTTTGCAATGATCTCTGAGTCTTAGGTGGTGCAACATAAATGGCTAACTTAAAGCTGAGCTATTTGCTCTCTCTGCACCTTGCCAGTTTCAGGTCTTTGGGTTAATCATCATCTACTACAATAATAATTAATAATAATAATAATAATAATAATTAATAAAACATTTCTCTGGTAAGGGCTGAGCAATGCATTCATCTACAGATATAACAGTGAGTCACTAGGAGTAATTTTAATATTTTCCCCACTTAGAATGATGCTAGTACATTTGCCCTGAGACCTATGACTTGTTTAGCTACATATTCTTGGCCCAACAATGGTGCCAGGTATGGGTTTCATCCTATGGAATGGAATTTAAGTCCAATCAGAAAGTGGTTGGTTGCTCCTATGATGTTCATGCCAGTATTGTGTCTTGCCAGGCCAGTGTTATCATACCTTTGTCCCACTGTAGCTGTTGATAACCATTTTTCTTTCAATTCCCTCTTCAGGCCCATAATCTTTTTTGTATGCTAATTTTCCTTTTTGCAAAATGATGCATCTATAATCTGTATATATTGCTTTCTGGAATCTCAACACAGAAAAATGTTCACTTTTCATCAGTTTTTTTAGGGAGATTTCAGAAGCAGGTAAGTGTGTTTTGACCCTATCACATCTTACTTACATCTACCGATTCATGTAATAAAACCATCGGTGGAGTGTGGTGGCCCACACCTTTAACAGCAGCACTCCAGAGGCACAGGAGTGAGTGCCAGTGCAGCCAGGGTTATTATAGTGAGTCCCTAGGCTTGGTACTGGTTTCACAAAGGAGGGACTTCTAGACCTCCCTCCCCCTTCTCCCATTCAGATAGAGCTTGACTTTATCTACACAGACAGATAAAAGATTACAAGCAATCAAATAAATACGTATTTTTGTGGATTTCCTGTGTGCTCAGGGCCTTTTGAATTCTTCATAGTCTTCATGTTTATGTCAGTGCTGTAAGAACACAGTGTAATCCATGTATTCAGAAGTCAACATCTTTACAGCCTGCCCTGGGTCTGTGCCATTCTCAGTCCCTTGTTAAGGCTGTCACAACCTCGGGTGAGGTTTTCGTAGAGTCTCTACTAATGGGTGTCCAAGGTAAACCCAACATCGAGAAAATAATGATCCCTTTTTGAGAAACTAAAAGTTAAATGACTTAGGAGTTGAAATTTTTATTAGTCCTTGATGTTTGGATGCAAAGGTCTAGAACTGTATAAACAACTACCCTTCAGATAATGCAGTTATATGTTTAAAGCAGTATTTAAGTGGACTCTAGTCACTGAAAAGTGTGTGTTTATAGATGTTGATGTGATGAAAGGGGAATGCCTGTATACGTCCTGATGTCGTGTTAATTTCATTCTGAAGAGGCATTTGCCTTGAGAGAGAACTTTTGAAAACCAGTAGCTCCCTGTAGTTTCGCTCAGATTGGAATTCTTCTGGTCTGTGTACATTAAAAGGGAGCAAAGCAGCAGAGCCCCGCTTTGTATCGTCAGTACATAGTCAGGGTTTTATTCTGGGCCCCGTTGGATTCCTGGGAGATGTTGGGCCGTTGGTGAGTCTCCTGTGTGGACCACATAATAAAGAACGAGAGAGGGAGGGGCATGCCATGGGGGCAATAGGAAGGAAATTAGTCTAGAATGTTCTAGGTCCTAAAGGTAGAAATATAGACACATTTGTCACCTGCATGGAGATATCTCTACAGATCCCGCGACTTCAACCATCCAAACAGTTGTAGTATTTTATCCCGGTGAAATGGAGTTTTGTAAGAAGTCTAAGAAGGACAAGGGAGATGGTTCAGTGGGCAAAGTGCTCGCCTCGCAAGAGGGAGAAGCTGCGTTTCTATCCCCAAGAATGCACCTAGCACTCTCTCAAGGGGATGGGAGAGAGAGAGAGAGAGACAAGAATCCCAGCAATTCAGGTCTGTTAGTGTCGCATATGCAGTTGGGGAAGAAGGGACTGTGACTTAGCAAGGTGAAAGGAGAGGACTGGTCCCCATGGTCATTTCCTGCCCTCCACACCGTAGGACACATGTGCTCATACTCACACACACACACACACACACACACACACACACACACACACACACACTAAAACCAGAAGTCCATACAGTTGAGCGTCTGAAAGCATGGTTAATTTTAAGAGGACCAGGACATTAATAAGGCATGTAAACGGGTGGTTATAGAGAGAGGTGTGGGACTGAGGGGTGAGTATCATTCACTGTGACCAAGGCTGGATGTTAGTTCACAGTGAAGCTGCTATCGATTGGTGACGAGGCCTGGAACGGCACCTCTCTGGGTGTCAGTTCCCATATTGATCAACAGGGATATTTGTTATTTTAGTAGAGACACGGTAAGGCAGCTCATGTTGCCAGCTTCCTGGAATCCGGGGAGCTGCTTAGCAAGGCTCCCAGCCTCTTTTCCTGTCACATGGTCTTAAATGGAACTGAGCAGCTACAGCCAAAGAGAAAGGGGGAGGGACTCTAAGAAAACCGGAGAATGCCTCTGAGCTCTTCTGCAGCTCACAAACAGTTGTTATTACTCACTGATATTACTCACTGAATTGACTGGGGGATGACATTGTATATATACGTCACTGATCCCACATGGTATTTGAGTGTCACAGGTTAGCTCTTCGGACAGTCTCCCCTTGACTCTTGGGGAATTAAATCCACCATTCTGAGAACTGCTCCCAAAGACTCCTGTGTTAACTACACTTCGCATTCATTAACACCAGTGCCAATTAGTTTCTCCATGTCTGCACGGTCACTTATGTAGATATTCAAGAATGCTCAAGAACCCTATGCACAGGGACTGGCAAGGTGGTTGGGCAGGTAAAGGCACTTGCCTCCAAGCCTGACAACGTGGGTTCAATCCTTGGGACCCACATAGTAGAAGAAGAAAAAACTGACTCCTTCAAGTTGTCCTTTGATCTACACAAATGTGTTATGGCACATCCCCTACACAGAAATCAACATTTTTTTTTTTTAAAGAACTGTGTTTCCAGGCAAACAATTCCCTGAACGAGTGGCCTCCATTTTGCCAGAAATGTTGACATATCTATTTGGCAAAAGGTAGCACCTCAGGCTGTGTGACCCTTCACTGTCTACAAGACATGTGTGTGCATGTATAGGAGTCATTACCAGTTTTCTACCCCCCCCCCCCCCCGTATAATGGCCACAGTAGAGTTAATGTAGCAGTTTTATGCTCATTGCCAACTGAAGGGAGAATGAATGTTCTGACCAGTGCATCATGCCTCCCTCCAGAACGCGTAGTAATCTGTGGGCTATCTTCATCAGCCTAGCCACTAGGTTCCTAAGTTACTGTGCTCTACGGCTTCTGTTGCTGTGTGGTCCAGAGCAACTCAGGGAAGAAAAGGTTTCCTCTTAACAAGCCTCGGGTCAATGTCTATAAGTGAGGGAAGTCAGGTCAGGAACTCGAGGCAGGAACCTGGAGGCAGGAACTAAAGCAGAGGCCATGGAGGGGTGCTGCTTACAGGCTTGCTCCCCAACGCTTGTCCTGCTTGCTTCCTTACACAATCTCGGACCACCTGCCTAGGAATGGGATCACCCACGGTGGACTAGGTCCTCCCTGCCACATCAATTAGTAATTAAGATAATACCCCACAGACTTGCCTACAGGCGAATCTTACAGAGACATTTTCTCAATTAAGGGTCCCTCTTCCGAGATAGACGACATAGTCTTATCATTTTACACCCATGACCATGACTATATATATATATATATATATATATATATATATATATATATATCAGAGGGTGCATGTGGCATATAAATTGCCCCTTCCTTTATTATTGATCCCTAAGTCATTGACCTAAGAGGGCCAGATTGGGCATGTGAAGTGAATCGATGTGTGGAGTTCTCGTGACTACGAAGATTACAATTTCCTGTTTAGGAGAATCGGGCCTAGAATGTCCCAGTGAGTTACCTAATGTGCCATAACTCACTGCTGTAAAGGGGAAATTTAAGCCCAGCTGAGCCCCTCTTCCCATCCTGAGCCTTTCCCACCACCCTAAACCTACTAGTGTGGTCTCATGTCACTCACAGGAGCATGTCTTCTCGACAGCCAGTCATAGGGTGCTGTGTTGGGAACCCTTGCTTGGGACACCCCCCCACCCCTCGCCTCTTATCCCCGCCTCCTGGGGACATGACAAACTGAGACATTGTGAATGAAGGCTGACAACTTGATGTTACTTCAAATGATCTTCTCTTCATTCTTTGCAAATCCATCTTCCCTGAAGAAGGCTAAATTCCTAACAATGATAAAGAGCTATACGTGCTACGGATCCCTAAAATGTTTGTATTTTTTTTTTTTTTGAAGCGTAGTAGCAAATAGTTTTGCATAGCTGACTGGCCCTTTTGGTTCTTCTTTAATAAATCTTATTTCCATGTTTTCCATGGTCTTCCGTTTTCTCCTAATCGTTCAATGAAATGACTAGCATCTGTTAGTAGCTTACTCAACACAGAGAGTACACATCCAAATGCAATGAAGAGAGAGGTTAAGAGGCCGGCATCAACATTGGAAAGCTATTTGAAAAGATGACAGAACGTTAAAACTGAATTCCAGTGGGGTTTGTCAAACATTCCTGATTTTCAGCATTTAAAAAAAAATCTCCTGGCCTTATCGGTGGTCTTAGCTTCCCCTTAACTGTGAGAACAGCGGACACAAACGAGGTCTAATTTTAGGGAAATTAGAGAGATTAGCTAAGACAGTAGACATAAATACTCCAAATGAATGGCTTGTAGGTTCTGTTAGCAAACTCAGCTTGAAATCTTAGGAAACCCACCAGCAAATGTTAGGCTCGATGTTTAGCAATATGATTGACAGGTACCAAAGGGCTGTTGTTTCCATTCATGCTTGAATAAATCTTTTAAGAAAGCTGGACCTATTCCCATTTTGTGGAAGAGAAAAGAGAAGAAAAGAGGAAGAAAAAAAACGGAGACTTGGAAGCCGAATTTATCAGTGATAGACAAAAAAAAAAAAATAATGGCAGAACTCAAACCCTTGGCCTTGAGAGTACAGGGTATCCATCTGAGCTCTGCTTCACTATTCTAGTGACAAGATTTTCACAGACAGAGGAGAGATTGTCCACTGGCTGTTTAGGGTTTTGTTTCCTAATCAGTTTCATGGCATTCATATGCCTCTAAGCATCAGTGATAACTCGTTACACAATGGATAGCTCAGATGATGCCTTTTAAGTAATGGCGCATGGCCTGAGTTTCGGGCTTTCAATCTGCAGTTGCAAAAGGGACATTAAACATTATTGCCAAGCACAGAGCCATTTGAATTGGGGTGGTGGGGAGGGGGGAAGAAAAGACAAATGCCAGTTGGACAAACGCCAGCTGGACAAAGGCCAGCTGATGTTGGGAGTGTGGAGTTCTGGTCTAGGAGATGCCAAGAGTAGGTCCAAAGGTGAAGAAATCATGTTGTTCATAATAATATTTCTCCTCTTCCCCCTTTTGGCCACACGATTGGGTCAGAGGTGAGGAGAC
This sequence comes from Mus minutoides, assembly GCA_902729485.2. Taxonomy (NCBI): domain Eukaryota; kingdom Metazoa; phylum Chordata; class Mammalia; order Rodentia; family Muridae; genus Mus; species Mus minutoides. Next base: position 375,430 of record LR750493.1, on the reverse strand, counting down.
AGGATGTGCTTGAAGTGAGCAGGGCTTCTGAAGTCACAGAGCATCCTCACTGTTCTGTCCCTCTCCCTGAGGACCTAGCCTGCTGTCCCCAGGTACAGTCAGTAGTACAGCCACCACAACCTGATTCAATAGGGCTTCAGCGTGTCTGCTTAAACCTGTCGGTACAGTAGCCTGCTTTTCAGTAACAGGAAGATAACCATATCAATGTTGAAAACGGCTAAATGTAATTAATATCTGCCCTTTGAAGCATGGCCTTTATTAAAGACCCCCCCTGCTTTTCATGATGGTTCAGCTGGAGTCACCCTCTGCTCTCATAAAACAAATGTGTCTGTTATGTACATTTATTCCAAATGGTGCTGATGGGTTAATGCCGGGAACCTGGGCTCACGGGGGTCACAGAATCACTTGTCTTTATTACTGGAGAACTGGTGATTCGGATAATCTTCCTCAGTTCCGCTCGGTGATTCAGTTCAAAAGGCTCTGAATGTGCCTTGTCTTGTCTGAAATTGGATCTTGGATCGGGAATGGATTTTTAAAATGTGTTTGGCGCTAGAGATGTAGTTCAGTGACAGGAATACTTGCTTACCATGCACAAGGCCCTAGGTTTGAACCCAGGAACTACATAAAAAGTGTGCATGTGTGTGTGCATTCATTTGTGTGTGCATGTGCATGTGTGCATGTATATGTATGTGCATGCATGTGTGTACATGCATGATTGTGTGCGTGCATGTATGTGCATGTTTGTGTGTGTGTATGTGTGTGTGTGTCCTCATTCCCAACTGATTCTTTTAGGACCTGGCCAATGGGAACTATGGTCTTCCTTTCCCACAATCCTGCCACAGACACAGCGTGACTTCCTCTCGCTGCCGGGTGTGTTAGCCCAGATCTCTGTCAGTGTCAAGCCTCCTGTGGAAGGGCCTTGTCTCTAGAAGCTGATGACTAGATTTTATACACGATCTCCCAGTGCATTTTCTACACAATAAGATGGACTAACAATGCGGGCATCTGCTTGGTGTGTGACAGGCGGTCTGGTTTTATGTCCTTTCTGATGGATTGGTCAGGATTTGGCTTGTGGCAGAGACAGGGAGAGCACTCTTACATCCATTTGCCATTCTGGGCTTTGACCTGTTTTCCTGAAGCTTCATTTCAGCTTTGGTGGGACCTAAATTATTAATACAATCTGGGCTCTGCCTGTTCAGACAGCTTAATCTGCCCGTCTTTACTTTTGCTATTGTTGTTGTTGGTGGTGGTGGTGGTAGTGTTGGGTTTTTGTTTGTTTGTGGTTTTGGTCTTTGTTTTTTGAGGGTTTTTTGATTGTTTGTGTTTTGTGGTTTTGTTTTGTTTTGCTATTGAGAATCTCTGTAATAATAAGCTAAGTGATTTTTGGAGGTCCCATCCGATGAGAACAAGGGCCCAGGTAAGACCTGTGGACCTAGGTCTGGAATTGAAGCTTACCCCAGTTCTTCCTTCTCTGTGGCACCTGAGGTCAACAACTAAGGCTGCCTGAGCCTCTGTGGCCTCAGCCTACCTACCTACCACCTACCACAAAGAGATGCCAGAGACACTAAACTAAATTGAACCTGAAGTGGCCAGCACAAGGTGGTGACTCACTCAGCGCTAGTCCCTCCCACGGCTCATTCTTCCTTCCTCCCCACCCCCACCAGCATCAGAGGGATGAGACCTTGTTTTCTACCAAGCATAGTTAGTGGGGGTTATCTGTTAAAGTGGGAAAGGGCATTTGCTGGAGTGAATCAGAGCAGGAGGCCAATAAATAGTAACTGAGAAGAGCGTGTGTATGTGCTGCTGTCTGGGGGAATAGTCCAAATAGGGCAGCTTAAGCCATGGAAGCAGTGTGAACTGTGGAGACATCTGCTCTGGTTCCAAAGAGGTTCTTGGCTTTTCATGATGCCCAGAGCCAGAGTTGATCCTTGTATACAGTATTGGGCTCCATCAGAGATACCTCTCCCAGCAGAGTGGATAGTCCCAATGCCCCTTGCCCTCTGCAGACCTTCGGGGTTTACTGTCCAGTCCCCGCTGGGAGCCTTCCCATGGCCATTGCTGCAGGATTCAGAGTAAAGTCCACTTGAAGGAAGTGCATCCGCTTAGTTCTATCTATTCTCAGTGGAGCGCTAGAGATTGTGTCTCATGGGCGGTTTCCAGGGACCACTCAAGGGACCTCTACACAGCCCTCAAAGGCATGGGGTTTCTTACTGAACAATAACTGTCAATCAGAGAAAACATCTGTGAAGTGCCTAACAGCCTCTAGGATCCGTTAGACCACTTCTGTTTGCTGTTCAGTCTGTTATGATTTGAGAGAGGGTTCTATCATATATCAGGCATCCAATGGAGAAACAACAGGAGAATGGCTGTTAAATATTTCCAATGAGATCTTTTTGTGTGTGTGCATGCACACATGCGTGTGCGCGCGCGCGCGCGCTCTTAGATATTGTCCACCATGGTTTTGTTTGTTTATTTGTTTGTTTGTTTTTGAGCCAGAGTTTCTTGTTAACCTGAGGCTTACTGATTGAGCTAGACTTGGTGGCCAGTGAACCCCAGAGGTTCTCCTTCCTCAGCCTCTGCTGCACTGGGATTGCAGGCATGTGCTATGGGTTCCAGGATGGAGCTCAGGTCCTCATGCTTATGTGACATGTGTGTCATGGCAATGTGTCCTTGCGCAAGTCCTTTCTCTTCTCTTTTCCTCACCCTCCTTCCCTGACTCAAATGACTAGGTGTGTGGTTACACTGCCATCGTCTCTGTTGGATTTCTTCTCAGAGTATCTCTTGAACAGAATTCAAGGACATACATTCATTTCAGAGAATGTGTTTCTCCAAATTGTTAATGGGTCTGTAGCATTCCACTTTGCTAATGTGCAAAGATGTATCTAGTTCGCTTCCTCCTTCTCTTTTTTCTCCTCTTCCTCCCCTTCTTCCTACTTTTCTTTCTCCTCCTCCTCTTCTTCCTCTTCCTCCATTCTTCTTCCTCCTCCTCTTTCTTCTCTTCCTCCTCCTCTTCCTCCCCTTCTTCTTCCTCCTCTTCTTCCTACTTTTCTTCCTCATCTTCTTCTTCCTCTCCTTTCTCCTTTTCATCCTCCTTCTCTTCCTCCCTTTCTTCTTCCTTCTCCTCCTCTTTCTCTGTATTTAATGGAGTCTACATTTTGTCACTGCAGTAAAGTACTACCAGGATAGTGGCGTTCCATCTTTTCTGTAGGCTATGAGTCTCTGGTTCCACTTTGCTGGTCGTCAAGGCTGGATTCTGAAGCCAGACCTAGCACTGATGGCCTCATCCTCACATGTCCACTGATGGTCTGAATGCCCCCACTGCTACCGTCCTTAAACCGCATCCTATCTGCTATGCTGCAGCTCCTCCCCCATCCCCACCCCCACCTCCACGTGTTTGCTTTTCCAGGTCTTAGCATCCACCTATAACCCCAGCTGCTGAGGTGGATTTCACACATCTGTTCCTAATCATCTTCATCTTAGTCATGACCCAACTGCTTAGGCTTCGCAGGAAACATAACGGATCCCTTAAGGAGTCATAGCGTTCAGAGAAGATGCCTAAAGGAAAAAGTCCAGCCTTCATCTTGAATCTTGGCAAGGCCCCTCAGTCTAAGTTGAGCTTTCTTTTTTCCTTACAAACTTAACATTGAAGACCCAGGCAAAATGGTCCCAGATTCCTGAACCAGCTCCAGTGTGCCACATACTCCTGCTGTACCACACACGCCTTGGGCAGGGCCATGCTCCTTTCCAAAACCTACCTGGCATGATCAGGCTGAGTGAATGAAGAACAACTCTGGCAATGCTGTTTGCCAGGGGGGTGGAGCCTCCTCTCCTGCTCTCTTCAGCTCAGATGAGGATCCTTTAGGACCCTGGCACTGCTGGTACAGAAAAGGCTGCATGTATTATAACCCCCTGAGGTAGTGTGACAGCCTAGCCTGGCTCTCCCAGGGCTAACTTTCCCATGATGTAGGAGTTTGTGCAGAAACTGCAATGACTATGCCATTCCCTTATAAGCCCGGCCCCCTTATAAGGGGAGGGGTCAATCCAAGATCCCCAATGGATGGCTGAAACCACAGATGGTATCAACCACATATGTATATTGTGTTGTTCTGACATGTGCATAGCTATGTTAAAATTTAATTCATGATTTGAATTCAGTAAGATTGACAACGGATAGTAAACGAGATAGAATTACATGACATAAATGTGCCAGCATCCCCACCCTTGCGCCACGGAGCCGCCGCCATTACTAATTCAAACAAGGGCTCCATAAACACAAACACTGTGAGTACCAAACACACAGCAGTTAGCATGATGCCTGAGAAGGGGGCGGTAATGATGGCAGGTAGCCTATACATGGCAGGCGTGATCCACTGGGGACCAGTCTCCCCTTCTGCTGGGCAGCACCAGGCCTGGTCCTCAGCAGAAGCAGGGCAGCCTGAGATCTCACCACACCACTTAGAGTTCTCCACCATTTACAGTGTATCTCCACCATTTACAGTGCACCATTTACAGACATATTTAGTACTATTTTGGCTTAGGATTGGTGGCTGGCAAATGGAAGGATAGAACATAAGAAGACCGCATCTGCCACTGAATGAGCCACAGAGCAGGAGTGGGATTTGTACATCTCATCGGCCTCTGCAGCCCTCTCAGCTCTGCCTCTGTGACCGCCACCCACCCCTTCTGCCTGTCACTACAGGCTGCTGGCCCCTTCCCTCTGAGAGTCTAGCTAATTATCATCACTGAATATTATTTCTTCTGATTTCTCCACCATCTCTAGACAGTTTATACACAAACACTTCTGCCCTGACTCTTTCTCTCTCTGTGTCTGTGCTTTACCCTGACTCTCTAACTCCTTGGGTCAGATGTCTCACCTGCTGGCCCTCCTGTTTATGATTGCTTTGAACTTTGACCTTCTACTCCTCACCTTAGCTATAGGAAGTATACTTAAAACTTCTAAACCCACAGCCTTACAGGGCCTGGCTGGCATCTTCTACCAGTCACTGAGGTATTTGATTCAAAGACATGGGCTCATGAGTGCTTTCGGATTTAATTATCAGGGCAAGTAAATTTAAATTTGTTTTGATTGTTTGTTTTTCTCTGCCCCCTCCTGAATTATAGGCCAGGGATGAACCCCGTGGTAGATTATTAAAACCCAAGGGGTCGGTGTATTCCTACATGAATTCTCATGTCCCACCTAGAAAGGCTTGACTCTGCTGTTCATTTGAGAAGCAATGTGCTGGAACCATGACTGTGTTCTGTGACTTCATTGTCTCATGTAAGAGAGAATAATATCCACATTCACTGAGACAACAAACAAGATTCCAGTCTGTTTTGTAGTGAATGCTGGGTTCTAAATCTCCACGGCAGGCATCCCACAAATTCGATTTAATGTATTCCTGATGGTCTTCACGGAGTACAGGCTAAAATCGATTGTTCGGTTACTTCATTAGAGCGGATAAATGGATAACTTCATTTATTTTATGTGGGTGGAGGGGGCTAGTGTCGAACTGTACGGAAGACACACAAAGGACAAGCGCATCCGCTGTGAAGGAGAGGGAGGTACATGGAAAATCCCCAATCTCTGGAGTTGGGGAACCGTAGAGGGAGGAGGGAGCTTCGAGGTCACTCAGCCGGGGCCTCTCCTTCACCAAAGCTCAGGGAATCTTTCATTAAGTCTGCATATGAATTTTCTGTGAGTGGAAGTGCCCTACTCTAACACAGTTCATCTCTGAGAAACTCATTGTTACAATGTACTTGCTCTTTTTTAAATATAATTTTAAAAAAAAGATTTATTTATTATTATATGTAGGTACACTTAGCTGTCTTTAGATACCCCAGAAGAGGGCATCAGATCTTATTACGGATGCTTGTGAGCCACCATGTGGTTGCTGGGATTTGAACTAGGGACCTTTGGAAGAGTGGTCAGTGCTCTTAACGGTTGAGCCATCTCTCTAGCCCCTACAGTGTATTCTCTTATTCAATACTAAACCAAGTACGTAGTTACTTAGTTATATCCACCCATATGCTGCTGTTTACATAGTGAGGGCAGTTACTTATGGGCACTGCTGCCCCTCTATGCTGAACATTCCTTATATGTTTAGACATAGTCACGGGACTCTTCTTCGTTCTCCAACCCCAGCCAGCCATGATGTGATCCGTGGAACTGAGAACAATGCCGCCTGTGCAGGCTATGCAGCCTGTGACAGATTGAGGCTATACGGCCTTCGGGTTGTCTGCTTTCCCTAGAGGGGACCAAGAACCCAGTCCTTTTATTTGGGGGGGGATAGGCAATGGAGAACCCTTACAGTCCACTCTCCTATGAGAGGCGTTTCCGTTTCCCGGGTGAGGTTTACCCTCTCTCCTTAAAGCTTAGATTAATCTTACGTGTGATGCGGACACACATATGTTTGTAACCAAACAGGAACATTCACCAACACGGTCATCCTCCTGTGTGAAAGCTGTGCTTTACCCAGGTGCTACATCATCTCATTTTCTGTTGTAATTTCTCCTGGGGTTTTTGTTTGTTTGCTTGCTTTGTTTTATTTTGTTTTGTTTTTCCTCTTTTGTGGAAACACTTGTTCTAAGTAAGTATTAAGGGCCAGCCATACTCATTAACATTATTTTGCTCCCCTTCTCTTCCTACTGGGCTTCTGTTCCCGCTCCCATTTTTCATTCTGCTCCCACCCCTTGCCATCTTTACCACAGGAGTAGTCTCTGGAACAGATGGACACATTTTAGTATCAGTTGGATACCAGAGAGAAACAGATTATGTTATGTGTTACAATTTACCAAGGCTGATTTTTATATACTTCGGACTAACCAATTGAATAGGTAGACAATTGGCTCTTTGGGGGGCTAGACTTTAGGGGTGGAGTCTTTAGAAACTAGCAAGTATAGGGGATTGTTTTCACCCAAACAAGTAGAAATGACAAGAGCACAAATGAATCATTTGTAGTGGTGAAGTTAATATGGAACACGCACTGTTTTGACACAGAACATTTCGGTGAAAGGCAGATCTTTCTATGTCCTGGGGATTCCAGAAGAAATGAACCATGTGTAGCTGTTTGGGGACTGGTGGCCCCGTAAGGGAGTCAGACTGGTGTAGAAGACAGAAGGCGAAGTTTATGATTAATAGAGGCAGTAGAGGAAGTAAGTGGGCATGTAGGAGGACATAGGACTGAGAGCCACTTGGAGACTGAAGGGAGTCCTCAAGGCTAGTCATGTGATGACAGAGGTAGATCATGGTTGGCACGCTGGCTCTCTGAATATGGTGAAGAGGAGAAAGGTCTGCGGCCGCAGAGGATGGAAGGAGGGGCCAGAGACTGCCCTGGGAGGGGGATGCAGAGGGTTGGCTCATCTCGGGGGGGGGGGGGCATCTCTTTCTGCTTTCCCCTGCTCGCAACAGTTGCAAAGAATGATTTGGAGGGAGGAAGTACTCTGTGGTACTAGGTGCTCACCGTGAACTTGGGCTTTCGGTTGTCTGACTTCTCAAATGTCAGTCGGTGCTCAGGAGTTAGAATAAAAGCCAGAGCCTTTCTGAGTAATTAACCAGTAACCTGGACAGCAATTACTGAGCTGTTCTGAGGTACACTGAAATCATAGATGTTTGCCTCAGAGGCCATTCATTGAGCGTGAAGAGTGAAGGGTGTGAAATTACTGATTATGATAGTTGTCTTCGGTCTTCTTCCTCCTCTTCCTCCTCCTCTACCCCCCCACTTCTTCCTACTCTTCCTCTTCTTCTTCCCCTGCTTTTCTTTTCTTTTCTCTTCTTTTCCCTTCTCTTCCTCTTTCTCCCCCTCTGCCTCCTCCTCCTTCTCTTTTCCTTGAAACAGGGTTTAACTATGTAGCCCTGGCTGACCTAGAGCTTGCTATATAGACCAGGCTAACCTGGAACCCATAGAGATTCACCTACTGTTGCATTCTGGGAGCTGGGATTAAAGACATGTGCTACCAAGCACATCCTTTTAGCAGTACTGTTCAATTTTCCAGCACTCTGGGAATTCACCTTCCTCACTACACCAAGCTCTTGTGAAGTCATTGTGCATTCTGAATGTCTAATTCAAATTTGAAGCCACACTTTAAGGATTCTAGTCAAAAATATTCATGTATGCTCAGTCGACCTTCATATAAGACATTTTTAGGCAAGCATACTGTCTTAGTCAGGGTTTCTATTCCTGCACAAACATCAAGACCAAGAAGCAAGTTGGGAAGGAAAGGGTTTATTCAGCTTACACTTCCACATTGCTGTTCATCACCAAGGAAGTCAGGACTGGAACTCAAGCAGGTCATGAAGCAGGAGCTGATGCAGAGGCCATGAAAGGATGTTATTTACTGGCTTGTTCAGCCTGCTCTCTTATAAAACCCAAGACTGCCAACCCAGGGATGGCACCACCCACAATGGGCCCTCCTACCCTTGATCACTAATTGAGAAAATGCCTTACATCTGGATCTCATGGAGGCATTTCCTCAAGGGAAGCTCCTTTCTCTGTGATAACTCCAGCCTGTGTCAAGTTGACACACAAAACCAGCCAGTACACATACCTAGTACTTTAAAAAAATTAAAGTTGTGTATGTATATATGTATATATTTGTGAATATACATACATATATGGATATATAAATATATAATATTGTGTATATTTATAAACATATATGTATATGAGACCTTAATTGTATGTATGTATGTATGTATGTATGTATGTATGTATGTATATATTATGGTCCTAAACACAGTAATGAATTCTGTGACCCAGTCTGTGTGATTTGTTTTCCAGTTCTTCCTGTTTTTCTGTGTGTGCTTCTGTGTCTGTCTGTGATTTAATTCCATGAACATGAGAGCTAGCTGTATTCATTAGTATTATTCATAGCTATTAGCTCTGTCAGAAATTGATAAATAGATATGTGACCGGGTGAAAACACTTAACTGAGAGAATCATAGTGAACTAATACTCACAGTTCCCTTGCACCCACGCGCACGTGTGTGTGTGTGTGTGTGTGTGTGTGTGTGTGTGTGTGTGTGTGATGTATGCATACACGTGCACTTGCTATGGATGAGTATGGGTGTGTGCATGCCACAGCATGTGTATGGGGACCAAGTGACAGCTTTGGTGTTGGTATTACTTTAACCTGTTTTGTCCCAGGATGCTTTGTTATATCCCATTGTCTGTGCCAGGCTTGCTGATCCTAGAACTTCTGGGAATCCTCCCGCCTCCCATCTGTCGGTAACAGCACTGGAAATACAGATGCCCGTGACCACCCCTGGCTTTACGTGGGCTCTGAGGATCTGAACTAGGCTCTCATACTAGCACACTTTATCTGCTGAGCTGTCGCCCTAGCCCCACAGTTCATTTGTAAGATAGGTAACCACCACATATTGCAGAACATAGGTATGTTGAGGAAATCCTGTGGATGAAATGATTATAAGAGATACGATGGTGCCTGGCAAATTTAAATAACGTATTCTAGTTATACTAATTGTGTATTTTGTACAATTGAGTCAAAAGAACAGAATTTCTTGATCTGACCTTTTTCACAGCTAGACCATGTCCAGAACTTCTGGACCAGGACTGTCCTTAGAGTTGTGTTATTAATGTTGAGAGAGTTTCTTTAATTGAAGGATCAGTTACATACTTCCCAATACACTGGTTCTAAATGTTAATCAATTTTGACAAACCCACCCCCAGAACACATTGGAGAACATCTCAGCCCCCTAAAATTTTCTTTCCCCACCCTGCCAGTCTCAAATCTCCCCTCCGCTGGAAGCAGCCATTGAAGGTTTTGGCTTGGCTTAGAATCTGAGTGTTCACTCTTAGAAGTGATATGTCAAAAAGATGCATCATGGAAGAATCTACATCTGGGTATTTCTATGAGAGATATTAAGATTAATTCAGACTGAGTGATGGTGGCTCATGCCTTTAATCCCAGCAATCAGGAGGCAGAGGCAGGTGGATCTCTGAGTTTGAGGCCAGCCTGTCTATGGAGCTAGTTCCAGGACAGCCAAAGCTATACAGAGAAATTCTGTCTTGAAAAGCAAAAACAAAAACAAAAACAAAAAAAGCAAAATAAAAATCCAGGAATATTTTTAGAGCCTGTGAGATGGTTCAGGATGTGAAAGTATATGTGTGACGATCTGAATTCAGTCCATGCCCAGAACCTGCTTACAAAAGCTGGGTCCAGTGGTATGGATTTATAACCCCAGCCCTCCTGGGAAGAGATGGGGGGGTGGAGCCCAGAAGATCTGTGAGTTTGCTACTTAGCCAATCTAGCCAATCAGTGAGTGCCAGATTCAGTGAGCTACACTCTCGATAAGTAAATCCAACATGGAGAGAGATTGAAGATACCTAGCATCAACCTCTAACCTCCACATATGTGCATGCACACATACAAACATGCATGCACAAATACTGTAGATTCATACTTACAAAAAAATTTTTAAAAGGAATGAGCTAATGTCAATTTAGGAAGATCAATAATAGTTATGGCCGAAGCCCTATATCCTAGGACACTCCCAGGGTCAGAGGAGCAGAGCCTGCTTGGGCCTCTTATCAGCCTCTCTCTGGTAAGAGGATATCAGTCAAACCCTGTTTACACATCCATGCATATCCATGCATACACAGGTGTCCTCTGTGCCTGCAGGCTGCTGCAGAAAATGACGGGATCGGCCCCTGAACTCGTGATGACCAGAGGATACTGCGTCTTCTGTCTGCATTCAATGTTTGCAGTTAGAGACCTCCCCATCCTGTGCAGATCCAGTGTGATATTCTTGAGAAATCACCATTAGGCTTGGAGTAAACCTCACCATGCCAAGAGAGGGGAGCCCAGGACAGAGGGCTACTTTGATTTCATTACTGCAGCACATGGGGTAGGGAATGAAATCACACTGCCATTGTAATTTATTCTCTTCATTAAAATAGAAAAGCATCCGACAAGCCATAAAATTCCCATCTGTACTCCCGGCAGGCCCTCGCCATCTGAAACACACATGTCTTCCCTCCGTGCTTTGAAAACCCAGAGGACAGAGACATTTAGTATCGGGGGTTGGCAGGATCCTAATAGTTAAGTTTGAAAAGCTCTGGGCCCTCTCGTCTGCTCCTTAAAGGGCTGCATCATTTAGCGAGTGATTGCTGGTCTAGATTCAAATGTCACAGGGGACAAGGGAGCTGGGTCGGAGACCTCCCGCAGTACCACAGCGGAGAGTGAATGGATGGACTGGCTGGCAGCCTGTAATTGATGAGGCTTCTGCCACCTCACAAAGCAGTGGAAACATTGCAATGTTTCACCTTGGAAAAGAAACAAAGGGCTCTTCACCGTATGAAAATTCCTAAACCCTAGCCACACAGTGATTCCTACAGCCCAAAGGACAGAGGCTTTTAAGAATCACCATCTAAGGTGTGTAAACTCTCACAGCCCAGTCCAGGAAGAATTCACTGTTTCTCTCCCTCACTCAGAGTCCAGTGCTCGGTTGGTATTTTAGGCTTTGGAAACCCAACCCCATAAAGATGGCTTCTGAAGTCATTGCAAGTCCTTGGCTCGTTTTTACTGAGCTATTCCTCTACCTCGAGACTACATATTCTGTTTCAATTTTTTATAAAGGCTTCTGATGAAAAATTTAAACAAACTCTTTTAGAGCAGGTCCTCTGTCAGATGGCGTGCAAGGCCTGCATTTAGTAGGACAGTTACGTAAGGTCCTGCGTGTTAGCTTTCTCATAAGCAGTTCCTTACCGTGACCTCAGGGTCCCGGAGGCTCTGGGGTCTGTCTCTGTGAGAACTTTCTGTTGATGCTTTTTGTGCCTTGGCTAATTTACAAGCGTGATAGGAGATTTTTAGCATTATAAGCCTTTTGAAGTGTGGAGAGGTGGAATGGCTGCCCTTATGGGGATGAGGCAGGAAAAGGATCACGTAAGAGTAAAATTAGGTTCAGGTAATGAGAGATGTAAACGCTAATGGTACGTTGGGATGATTTTTGTGTATTCTATCGCATCGGATCCTCACAACACTATGCAAAGGATCTACTTGCTCTCATAGAAGTTACACTTCTGGCTCAAGGTCAGTTAGCTGCTAGGCTTCGGACTTCTGGCTGATTTCTTTCCCCCTCAACATGCCACCTATAAAAAATCTGCAGAGTATCAGCTCAGGCAATGACCCCGCAGAAGCTATGGCAAGGAAAGGCCATTTCCTGTCAGTATGGCACCCTAGACTCCAGGAGCCAGGCTGGCAGCTTTTCCTTCCTGGCAGGATCACACACAGTAAGGTAAGAAAAGAGAAATTGGCTGGTCTGCAACAGGATTTCTAAGCACTGAGATTGAACATATCATCCAAAAAGCAAGTATATCTTGCCCTTGTCAGGAGAGACATGTAAGAAAGTTTTTCATACTCACAGAGATTCAGTGTCTGTGAAGTGGCTTCAGCAGTATGTTGCAATATGTTCTCTGTATGTTGCAGTTTATTTTTTTTAATTGTATTTATTTTACATGTATGGGCTTTTTACCTGCATGTATGTCTATGGACCTCTTGTGTACCTGGTATCAACAGAGGCTAGAAAAGAGAGTCAGACACCTTGAGTTTGGAGTTATAGTTGGTTAAGACACTGGGAATCATATACTGAGGTCTTCTGCAAGAGCTACCAGTTCTCTTAAACACTAAGCCAGCCATTTCTCCAGCCTCCGTGCGGCGGTTTATTGTCAGTACCGATGACTGTTACAGCTGTCCCCATCTCTGAAGCACTGGAGCGTTATCATGTTTGGGAGGGTCAGTTCTGGCCAAGGTTCCTGGATTCTACACGAACCTCACCTCCACTGTTCACCTGACTATAGGATCTGTGAGCCCAATTCTCATGTGGTATTTTATCTGTAAAACGCAAACCTCGGTGAGTCTCTCGAGGTGATGAGCCAGTTTCCTGAAATGGTCAACTATAAAGTGATGTGTTAGAATGGCGGGTCAAGTCTCAACAGCATACTAGGCCAAGGCAGTTCCACATGGAAGAGGTTTTATTGGGGAAAGAGAGAGAAGGTGGCAGCAGAAAGAGAAGAGGGGGAGAGAGAATGAGAGAGCATTGTTCTCTTTATTTATATGGAGAATGATGTATCGCAGGTAAAGGTGAGAGGTGAGCCAAGTGGATGCTGGGAATATGGTGCCTGTTGTCTTGGCAACCGGTCTGCAGGTCTCAGGTTGCACTGTCGCCTATGTGATGTCGTAGGTTTGGGATGTCCTGATGCCAACATAAAGTATTTTGGAAGTCATTTGTTGTCCCATCAAAGAGCATTGCTCAAGTTCAGTCTTGAAAATGTCATAGCCAAATTGATGAACATCTTTTGTTTACTAAAACTGAGAAATTATACTCACATAATTAGTGAGGTCTGAGATTTCATTGGGTTTGATTTTTGGTTTGGTTTGGTTTGGTGAGGAATCTTGGCAGTATAGCCTAGGCTGGCCTTGAGCTTGCAATTCTCCTGCCTCATTTTACCAGTGTAGAGATTACAGTAATCCTCTAACAACCCTACTCAGAAGGTATTTTAAAATATTGGTCAACTACATGAAAAATGGTCTTATCAAGTGGCATATTCTTGTAGCCGTATTTAATACTTTAAAAGTTCAATGTTCCCTTCCAAGTATAGCATGCCATGCCTGCCTTTTGCTGCTCTGGAGGTATAATCTGCAACAAATATCTGGAATTTATTCTGTGGAAATAGTGATGTGGGTGTTATCAAATTTTGACTAGTAGAATGTAGAATTTGAGAGTGGCCTTTGAAACAGGTGGAGCCTTGTCTCTCTTCACTAGACAGTATCTGATATCACTTAGCCATTTGGGTACATTTTAAATACAGTGAGACTTCGGTGTCTACAAACAGCTGGCTTCTTTTGAGGAATGTCTGGCCAGGTAAGAACCAGCCCATTTTCTCTCATTTTCCTTCTGGTATCTTTAGCAAATATTTTAGCTTCTGCTGTGTAGCCACCACACGGGATATTGGGAGGGAAGAAGTGCTCAGTCAGTCAACACTTCCTTCCACTATATCTTAAAGCTCTGTTTCTTGGGCCTTGAATGGTTCACACAAGAATCTTCATTTCTTGTGTGCTTATGTGGTGATTTTTGTATGATACCTTTCAAGGAAGTGGGCCCTCAGAACAGTATGAACTGTGCAGGGCTCTCTTAGCCAAAACATCTGGCTCTCCTGTGGATTGGTTACTTTGTGCCATCCATTTTAGCATCAATGAAGGTCTCCTTCTCTTATGAGCATGGAGAAGTAGTTTGCATAGTGGCTAAGTGGATTTTTAGAATCCTTGTTTTATTTATTTTTTTTTTACTTTTATTAATTTTTATTGCTGCATGTGTGTGCCCGCTTGCTGGTATGTGAACCACATGCATGCAGTTCCTACAGAGGTCAAAAGAGGGCATCAGATCCCCCTGTATCTAGAGTTAGAAGCCACTGTGATCCACCATGTGGAAGCTGGGAACTGAACGGCAGTATTCTGTAAGAGCTGTGAGGACTCCTAACTCTTGAGCCATCTCTCCAGTCCCTTGTTTTCTTTTTTCAGTAAGCTGAATGCATTCATTTTCACTAGCTCTCATGAGATTCCTGCTTTATGGCTTTTTACATCACTTGACAGCCTGAAATAATAAGCCAATAATCGGGCCATTGGGCCTAGATAGATGAAGATTGTCAGGCATGCCCAGCCTTTGATATTGCTACACGACACTGTTATCTATGAAATTTTTCTATGAACCATGCAAATAATGTGAGAGAGAGAGAGAGAGAGAGAGAGAGAGAGAGAGAGGGAGAGGGAGAGAGACAGACAGACAGACAGACAGACAGACAGAGGGAGATAAAGGGAGGAGGGAAAGAGAGAGGGAGGGAGAGTGGTAGTAGTATGGTTTGCTCTGGTGTGCACACATACGATGTGCATACATGTAAGTGTGTGTAAGTGTGGGTAAAGGGATAACATATGATGCTTGTAGAGGTCAGGAGACAACCTTGGCCATTACTCCTTACCTTCAAGCTTGTTGAAGACAGGACAATTCCAGGCTGGCTTGTTCACACACTTTCAGGGACGGTCTCCTGTCTCAGCCCGGCCTCTGGCCACAAGAGAGCCAGTGTTAGAGAGGCTCACACCACAGCATTGAGCTTTGCCGTGGCTTTACTGGATTCAAGCTCAGAGCCTCACACTCGTATAGCAAGAGCTTTTGCCCACTGAGCCGTTTTTCCAGCTATGCTAACGTCTCAGGAAGTTAACTGTATTGTATTGTGCCTCAGTCATGGCTGTCCTAGAGGGCAAGTGGCCCTATGGACAAAGGTTGGACTCTCTCTCTCTCTCTTTCTCTCTCTCTCTCTCTTTCTCTCTCTCTCTCTTTCTCTCTCTCTCTTTCTCTCTCTCTCTCTCTTTCAAAAAAATGTTTTTCTTTCAACTCTGGTAGATTTGAAGCAGCCTTAAAAATGGGTCTACTGTTTTCAATCCCCTCTGCCTGGCCTTTCTGCCTGCTTGACAATTATCTTATATGTCTATCCTATACTCGCTCTTTAATCATACAATTTGTGTCACGTTTGCCATTGTTTGGGCTTGGGCTCTTTTGAAGTAGTTACATCTTAAGAGAACGATGCTCTCTCTCCTGTCCGTTACTGGTCAGGGTTAACATGTTTGTTTTTACTGCAAATCTACTCTTAGGTCCTTTAAGCTTTTATACCAAGAATAAACACCTCCTCATACACTTGGCCTTAACACATGGTAAAAGCATAAAGACAGATGTTTAAGCAGACATTTGGAACCCTGGAACAAGTCCTTCCTATCTTTCTCTTCTCTCACTCCAGTCGAATCCTCTTCCCACTCTTCAGGCTCCATCTTGGTCAGAGAGATGACGTTTTCATGAGGAATGTCTTTAGCTTCACTCCAGATACTTTATTGGGCTGGCAGCTGGGTAAACAAAGGCACACAGTCTCAGCATCCAGGCAGAGTGGGGTGGACAGCTGCTGAGCAAGGGGAAGGACTTCCATGATGTTGGCTTCATCCCCTAGTGTCGGGCTCCATATCTCAGTCTGTGTTTGGGACAGAAGTAAAACCCAGGGTTCACTACTTCACTTCCTTTATGTAAAGGTAGGGTGGCTTCCCAGAAGACAATAGCCAATCTGTGTTTCTAGGTCACTGGCCAGAAGTGTATCTGATAACTCATCCTGACATACCACTCGAAAAATTTAGCAGTAAGGCATCTTTTTTTTTTTCCAGATAGCAAAAGAAGGGAGTTGGGAATAATACCCAGTGTATAATTAGAGGTTAGGTCCATGATGGCCCCTTTCCATCCTGCCTTCCCACTACCTGTCTGATATCCCTCCTGAGAAGCCTTTCCAAGTGCTCGCCTCATGACCATAGTGATCCTGAAGTTACAGTCAACTGGACAGGTGCCTCCGTCCCCATGGGACAGAGGTCAGTGGGTCTTGCTGAAAGAATGAATGGGCACGAGGGCGTGGCTCTTGTAAAGAGTGCTGGAAGGCAGCTGCTGGAGCGCTGTGAGGAGTGCTGAGTAAGGCGCTCTCCTGTCCACCTGGCACCCCGTTCCTGTCCACGGGCATTCCCCTGGTGAAACGTGAAACCACAGTCCTGACCACTTGGATTCATTAAAGCACACTGGGGAGCCTTGTGCCAAAGCCCTACATCTCACACGTGCCAGGAAGACACAGGTGCGGGGTGGTAGGCTTTCTGTCTTCCTAAACTTTGTATGCATAACTTTTAAATAGTCATTTGGTCATTTTGGATACAGCTCTTAGTTCAGTATAACAACATGTACATTCATTTGTTTATTTGGTTATTCGTTTATTTGGTTCTTATCAAGACAAGCCTTCTCTTCGTAGCCCTGGCTGTCCTGTAGACCAGGATGTCCTTGAACTCAGAGATCCACCTACCTTTGCCGCCCAAGCACTGGGTTTAAAGGCATGAGCCACTACCACCCACCTTAATACATACAGTTCTTAAAGTGAGCAAGACATTCCTTGAAAAGAGCTTTTCTTGGTTATGTATGACTGAACACTCAATTTGAAATGCAGTTTACACTTTTGGGACTTTAGCCTAAAAAGATGTTTCAATGCATATGCAAAGAGGTATATAAAAAGCTTTAATATCCAAAATTTATGTTTTTTAAAAAATCTATGGTTCCTTGGGAGTTGGGTTAAGTAGGAGATGAAACACTGTGGAAATGCGCACACACACACACACACACACACACACACGCATGCATGATCATACCAGACATCATAACAGTACAGAAATGTCACTAGGTGTATCAGGCAGACCCTGTCTGGATCATGAATTGCTACCCTTCAGTTGCCAAAGGTGAGGTTACATATGTGCACAGAAACGCTTACCAAAATGTCAGACTGTAGCTATCTCTCAATTCTTCTCATTTTCCTCCATTGTTTGATATTTTAACCAATGTGTGTATATTTCATTTATACTCAGAAGAAAAAAAGCTATTTTCATGAGAGTCATTGTACACACGTATGCTTTGGGCTCATGGAAGAACATAGTGGGGAGTCCCTTATGAAACTTCAGCTATTAGAACCTGAATAAGCCACCATTTCCTCCTTGCTTTGTGGTCAGGAGATTGAGAAACCAGGATTAACACTAATGGGGATCCTATTGTAACTCACAGTCTTCAGACTTGGATTCCGGCACATCCCCCCTGCTCACCCAAACCTTAGCCCACTCCAGTGAATGACAGTGAAGCGTGTGGACTCTTACCATGCCTCTCACTGAGTCGATGGGGCTGGGGGCTGTGCAAGCTGATTGGCATGTTTAGGAAAACCTTTCAACCTCAAAGGCAAAGCGTGTTTTCTGGAAAGCCCTAAGTGGAACCAAAAATTGAATTCACAAGTCTAGTCCCTGAATGAAGCATTTAGCACAGAAACCTGGAAGAGCTGTTTTTTTTTTTAATTCCTCTTTGAATTTCAGATTTCAAAGAACAAGTACGAAAGACTTGGGTATAAGTGCATCCCAGAGAGACAGTTACTGACACAGGGAATTGCTCTGTTTTGGGGGTTTTGTTGTTGTTGTTTTGTGGGTAACATGGTGGTTAGTAGTGAAGTTCCAGTGGACTCATATAAAAAATATATTAGAAAACATAAGGTCAGAGCCCAGTTCTACAGAATACCCCATAGCCTCCTGTACAGCCAACCAAGTAAATGAGACCCTGGAATGAATATTGGAAACCACTGAACCAGCCTTGCCTGCCGAATATGCCTGTATCATTCATCTCGTTGATAGAAACCTCCATATAAAGGAGTTTCCAGGCTTAAATAAAGATTTAAAGATGTGTGTTCAAAAGTTAGCTGTGTCTGGGTTCATATTAGTTTACCGAGGGTGATTTTCATTTTCACTGACCTTGTGTAGAAAGAACCACTGGTCATTTTCTATAGATCTCAGCCTTTTCTTTCTTTTCTTTTTTTTTTTCCCCCATTTTTTCTTTTATGGCTATATCATACACAGAAATCCCAAAACATAATTGAGTTTCTTTTTTTAGATAAAGCTCCACAATAGTAAATTGAAAGATGAAAGTGATTTTCCTTCGAGAGGCCGTTCCTTGGAGCTCCTGCCACTAAAAAAGTTGTTGAGGAAATTGAAACAAAATGAAACAAATGTCACAGTCTGGTCTCTGTTAAGTCTCTTGCTGTCTTAGCAGGATGCTCTTGTTAGTCTCTCTTGAATAAAGCAACAGTTGCAGTGAAGTTGGAAAAACAACACCTATTATTCCCTTAAGATCTCAATCAGAACATGAATCCAGAACTTCTATCTCCCCTCCCACGCAGCCATGCATACAGAAGGTGGTGCAAGGAGATTTTAAAATGTAATATCAAAGCCCTCTGTCAGCTGGAAAACTCAGGAATCTTAGACTTTTCCAGAAATAGCCAGTTTAACTTTTTCTTTTCTTTTTTTCATTGTCAGGGTTAAGAAGCCTGGAAAGAATTCCAGATGGCGGGTCAGAGTTTTAGAAAGAACTACTAGAGTCTCTGTTAACCCCGGTGTCAGCAAAGCATAAATCACACTAATAAAATGAAAGGCTGAGGTTAAGAATTTGGGTCACAGGCTGGGACGATGGCTTAGCAAAGGCGAAATGACCAGAGTTAGGGTTTCTGGTACCCACATAAATGCTGGGTGGGAGGGGTAGCTAGTCTACAGTTCCAGCCTGGGAAAAGGAGACAGGATCCCTGGAACTGGCTAGAAACACTAGCCATATTGGTGACATCTGGACTTGATTGAGAGAACCTGCCTCATTGAATAAGATGGAAGAGCAATTGAGAAAGATTCCTGACAGCATCCTTGGGTCTCCACATAAGCACACATGTACACACACACACATTCTCTGTCTGTCTGTCTCTGTCTCTGCCTCTCTCTCCCTCTCCCCCCCTCTTTCTCTCTATCTTATTTTCTTGCCCTGTCCCTCTTAGACAAAAAAGAAGACAGAATGCATTCCATGATGTGGATTGGTATATATCTACAGTTAGAACTTGTCACACAGGAGCCATTGTGACCTTTCTTTGCATTTGAGGCTTTCCCTACTCTCCAGTTGCTGAGGCTTCTGATGCCATCAGGTCTCCATCAAACGTGACAAACTGATAGTGCTTGGGGTGGGGGGGAGACTAGTCTGAAGAACTCTAGTCACCAGCATGACTCCTTATGACCAATCCTGTCGACACAAGTATGAGATCACCACATGGTTTTGAGACCACAGGCACAACAGTGAACAAGAGGCTCGGGCCTCAAAGGAGAGACAGGATAATGGTAGACAATGAGTTCTTGAGGCAGGAGAAGCCTGCATGGGGTAAGGAGCTGATGCGCTCATAGAAGGGTTATCCTCAGTGTCAGCAGGGGCATGCCTTCCACTGCAGAAAGAGCAGAGTACCTGAAGCTGGTTCTAGAGGTTGCTGACTGGTCTGAAGATGGAGTAGAACTCATCTCATCCTATGGGAAACCATGATGTGTGGGAGGCAGATGGAAATGAGACATGGAGGCTTTGGAGGGTGAGGAGAGGGTAACATTGTAACAATGCAACACTGTAACATTGTCTTCCTTGTTCTGGAAAGCAAGTTCACTGGGGAGATTTTATAAAATCTTTTCAACCCTGTTGAGGCCCTATTCAATATTTATGCTAAATACTGGGAAGTGTCTTTGCCCACCTACCTTTCTCTGAAATTTTTCAAATGACCAGATTCGGGGAGCTTTACTTAAACACACTCAGCAGCTTTATCTCCCCCAGGATGCTATGATTAAAGACTAAGGGCAGACTGTATGCCAAATGAGGAGTTGTGATGCTAGAACTTAGAACAGAGCAGGATCGCTCATGGGGATCGCCTAGAGTTCAGAGCGGTTAGCTGAAGCAAAGCCTGGACCTCCCCCTGCTTCCCAACCACTGGGTATGAAGAATGGACAGTGGTTTCTTAAGGGAATTGCCTGTCAGCTTCCTGACATGTGGGCTCTCTGGGAGATACCTGCTGTGGTCATCTGCTCAACATCCAGAATGCTGATGTTGCACATATATATATATTTACGGGCTGAGTCCCGTGTGGAAATGCAACAGCTAAGTCCCAAAGGGTCGTAGCAATCCATACACTATATATGTGTATTTGCAGTGCATTTTCCTGTGTTACTTGGGCTGTGATGGTGGAGAACAGCATTTTGTCTATGACACGTGTGAGACAGTGGATGACCCAGAGATCAGCAGACACTATATGGTCTAGACCATCCTTTTGACTGTCTCTCAATTCTCATTTACATGCTTGCCATAAACAGACAAGAATATTTTCTTTTTTTAAACTTTTTAGCTTTTTAATGTCAATATTGCTGGTTATTGGGTTAAAGAAACTTTAAAGACTCCTGCCTCAACATCCACTTTAAGGTATTCTGAAAAACACCTCGGAATATCTGTTTCTGTGTCTTCTATGCCCTTTTGGGGAGGGGCATGGGAATAGGAGTGAGACAAGAGAAGACAAAGGGGTGAAGTAAAAGAGACCCACATTGTCTTCACGTTGATGCTCCTGACTGAAGTATGGGACTCTCTTGGAAGCTTCTAGACAGTGAGCAGTTACTAAGTTTAGTCAGATTCAGAAAGAAGCTGAGAGACAAGTGTTGCGAGTGGTCCAGCGTGTACCTGCAATCCGTGCTCAGGAGAAAATTGCACATTGCCTTGGAGGCCAAAGCTTTAAGGTGTTTAGAGGTATTGATGATCAAGCCTTCAGTGTTCTAAACTTTTGTCTTTTCCTCACTGCGTCCATGGCATCAGGTCCCTCCCAGAGACTAAACCAATCCAGGGGCTGAGAGAGGAAGGTCCTCCTGCTGTTCCAGGCTCCATTTTTCCCATCTGTCTTTCTTGAAAACCAGGCAAGGGCTATCTACTTGGCCGCTCATCAATCAAGATCCAGGGATCTGTTGTCCTCTTCTGGCCTCTGTGGGCACCTGTGCTCCTGGGTACATAGCTTCTCCTACAGATAAAAGTACATGTCTGTCTGTAGTGGTGGGGTTAGAAGTGAAGGTCTCCCATGCCAGGCAGGTCCGTTACTACTTAGCTGTGAATAGTGCCCAGTAATGTTGACTTCTTGTCAAGATTTTTCTTTTACTGAACTTCTTGCCTCTGTAGTCCAGGCCCTGAGTTGTCCTGGTCCTCCAGTCCTCCTGCCGCACCATTTAATGTCAAGAAGAAGAAGAAGAAGAAGAAGAAGAAGAAGAAGAAGAAGAAGAAGAAGAAGAAGAAGAAGAAGAAGAAGAAGAAGAAGAAGTAGCCATTTTTCCACATATAATTTTTAAATCACCAAGGCATATTCTATAAAGAGAATTTGTAATCTGTGTTTATATGAAGCCAAAAGTAAAAGTAAAAAGAGCTATTGTTGTAGAATCAATTGTGAAGAATTTCAGATTCAGGGCTGTTTCCTTAATAGAAATGTTGAAGGTAGAATTCTCTTTTGGGAAAACAGAAAGCCATCTGTGCCTTAAGTATAACTCAAAAGGGCGAATGTTTTTAATGTAAGATCCATAGACTAAGATTATACATGGCCACTAATTTGCACTTTTTATACCACCACATTTTTGAGGAGATGCTAAGGGACTTTTTTTTTTTTTTTGGTTAGGACAAGGGGGAAAAAATTAACATTAGACACCCAGCTTATATTCCAGTCCTTTTCCTTAAACAGTGTCTAAGCAAGAGCCAAGAAAACTAGGGCAAGGGCTATTTTTAAGGCATTTTTAAAGTTCTTTATTTGGGGGATTTGCAAGCAAAATAGTGTGAAGATTTGCCTGACTGCGGTTGTTAGTTAGTTCTGCCAGATTTGGAAGCGGTGTGAAAATAATATTGATTCCACTTATTATTTCCTATTAAGAACTTACCAAATCTTATCAAATCGGTCCAATCCCATGTACTTTTGTGTCTGAAGATAAGACAAGTGAAGTTCTGTGGCGATGAAAATTTCCTACCTAGAAGAGCAAGCGAGCATGCCTTTTCTTGAAAGCCATAACTCCAGTGAGATAATCTGCAGGGCCTGAAGTCCTCAGCCTACAGACAGGGTTTTCAAATCTTCCCTCTCATTTCTTGCAACAAGTATATCATCTGTCTTAGCTAGCAGGGGTTGGGGGAAGAGAGGAGCATCAACCTCTACCCTGTCTTTTCATACGCATGGAACAATGAGCAATTCACAAAGCATGCTGGGGACTCATCTAGCTGACTGCATCATAGGAGGTGGACCGGGCTGGGGAAAAATGAGCTGTTTGAGACCTTGATACATTATGGCGGTGCTCTGTGGAGACAACACTGTCTCCATGACATCATGGAGACACAGAAGCCAAGCACAGTTCTTCTGTGCTGGTCACTGACAGAGCTCAGGATGTTTTTTTATTCATATGACTCTCCTGGCCCTATGGCTCACACCTATCTACAGGTGTACTGGCTAGTTTTGTGTCAACTTGACACAGTTGGAGTTATCACAGAGAAAGGAGTTTCAGTTGGGGAAGTGCCTCCATGAGATCCAGCTGTGGGGTATTTTCTCAATTAGTGATCAAGGGGGAAAGGCCTCTTGTGGGTGGGACCATCTCTGGGCTGGCAGTCTTGGCTTCTATAAGAGAGCAGGCTGAACAAGCCAGGGGAAGCAAGCCAGTAAAGAACATCCCTCCATGGCTTCTGCATTTGCTCCTGCTTTCTGACCTACTTGAGTTCCAGTCCTGACTTCCTTTGGTGATGAACAGCTGTATGGAAGTGTAAGTCGAATAAACCCTTTCCTCCCCAACTTGCTTCTTGGTCATGATGTTTGTGCAGGAATAGAAACCCTGACTAAGACAACAGGGGACCCTAAAAGTCTATGCGTATGGAGGGTACTCTGTATTTGATGAGATGGGACTGCAGACTGAGACAGAGTTTCTGGGGTTGAACTTCCTCCTGAATCTCTGACCCTCCCTGACCTTGGTGTTCAGTGTTTACCAAATGCTCCTTGCTCTCTCCTTTTTGAGAGAGATATGGCTCTGTCCTCAGTCTGCCAGGCTGGTGCAATGGGCCACAGATCTTGGTCCCACAGAGGCTCACTCTCAGACAACCCAGTGGCTTCCACGAATGTCAGTCACTTACACAAAACGTGTAAGGAAAGAATGACACTCTGTCACGAGGTCCTACGGATATAAAGCAATATGAGAAGCCATAGGAAGAGAGTGGTATACTCAGAACTTCTGAAAGCAAATGCTCTAAGAGATACAGGAACACAGATCTATGATTTGAGACCCAAAGTTATCATTCTGGGCTCCTTTGTTCCTTGGATCTTCCTCTTTCCCTCTTCCTCTGTCTTTCCTTCTCTCTCTACTGATAGTCCAGTAGGATTGGTCCAAACAAAGCATCATTTAACTCACCATACATGTATGTACAGAAGAGCACAGTCATGGCCATCCTAGAGTCTTAGAAAGCTTGCTAGACTCAGAAAAGCAAATGCATCTCCTACTTGTTAATAGGTCCGGGGTGCTCTTCATTTGGAGCTGTGATGGGGGAGGGGGAAAACGCACTCTCCTCTGAGGGTGGAAGGAGTCACCTCATCAGTGTGTGCTGAGAACTTGACCTAAGAGTTGGTGAACTCTTCCCTAGCTGGTCCAGACATCATCTCTGTCTTTCTCTTTTGACCGTTCCTCTTTCTGTCCATTCCCCCCTCCCCACTCCTTTCTTGCTTCCAAAAGCAAAGCTTTCAGTAGGACTTTATTATGAGAAGCGTCCTTTTCAGGCTTCCTTTAAAATTTGTGACTAATTGTAATTCAAATGAGCAGGAGAAGAAATAAATGACCATCATGTACTACCCACATTTTACCTTGACGTGGGACACATTTTTAATCTTAAATGCATTTTGGAAGACCTTTCATGTCTTGTCAGTTGAGCTCCTGGTTTTGTAACCCGATCAGAAACTAGTTTTGGAACTCTGGAAACATACCTTCCCATAGCTCACACACACCTCTAGGACAATCCCATGAGACCTTGAGGCTGCTGACAGTTCATCCTCCGTCCTCTGTGGCTGCTCAGTCCTCTCTTAAGGTCCCTGGGTCTCATTCACCAGAACTTCAATGGTTGGTGCTCATTTCCTTATCGGAGCCTACATTTTCTTCCTGAGACATAGATGTTCAGCTAAGCTGAGCTGAGCTGAGCACTTTGACCCGGACGCATATAATGCAAATATGTGTCATTTTATTTTCTCACCTCCCAGAGGGACCTTCCCACACACTTCTGCCCCTGGATGGAGCGCTGTATGACTGTGAATAATTCACTGGGGTGAATAATTCTGCATTTGGCAATCCTATGAAAAAAATGAGTCCCGTGAACACAGCAGATGTACATTCTGAGTGGCTGCCATCAGCGTGCATCTGGGGAGTTATTTACTGGTTATTGGCAGATTCGGGGGGAGGGGAATGGGGGAGGCAGAGGAGCCAAGGACTCTGCTCTCTCCTCCTTTCTTTTCCTGACAATTGCCCCAGGACTGAACCTTCTCAGTCTGAATCTTTCCATGGAACTCTTAGAGGGAAACGTTTATGCTCCTGGTTTTCCCCTGAACCAGGAGATGCGGGCCCTGCCCTGGCCGTTATATAAACTCCAGTGGCTCACAGGAAAACAGTTGGGGCCAAGCTCTGTAGCCTCTGTGTGGCATTGTCCAGCTTTACCCAAGTGAATTGGAGGTGGGGTGGATTTTTCTCTCTGTAACTTGGAGGGCAGCTTAAGTAAATTGGAGCTAAATTATTCCTCCTGGAGCCTGCCAGGTCAGTAGCCCCGATAAAGCCTGGAAGGATACAGGGAACCCAAATGGGCAGGGGTAGGGACACAGCATCATATCTTTGTCCCTGTGCAGACGCTGCAGAACTCCATGCCTCCTGTCTGCTGTGGTCATGCTGGAGACAGTGCTTGGGCCTCACCTAGACTCCTCACACTGAAGTCTCCCTTCCTGTGTGCCTGTCTTCCTGTATACTTTGATCACAATAAGACTGACGTGCAGTCAGAACATCTTCCTGAATTGTAACATCAGGTGTCTCCCACATTGCTGGTGCTGGGCAAGAGTGAGCCGCTTTGCCTTGTCTGGAGGCTTCAAAGCACAGGCCTTTGAAGTCATGACTCTTTTTTGGCGATGTTGTTGCGATTCCTCCTGTGTTCCTAGTTTCCTGTGTCCCCTCTCAGCTTGCCCTAGCTTGCTTTCTGTCGCTATGATAAAGATCACGACCCAAAGCAACATTTGGTGAAAAGGTTCGCAGTCCATCATTAGGGGAGGCCAAGGCAGGAACTCTTAACAGGGCAGGAACCTGGGAGCAGACACAGAAGCGGAAACTATAGGGGAACACTGCTTACTGGCTTGTTGTCCAGGGCTCATGCAGTTTGCTTACTTATATCACCCTGGACTACCTGCCCAGGGGTGACGTCCTTAATCGAGAAAGTGCTCCACAAATTTCCCCACAGGAAATCTCTCAATTGAGGTTCCATCTTTCTAGATGGCACTAGCTTATGTCAAGGTGACAACTGACTGGTACACTACACTAAAAAAAATAAAATAAGATAAAATATCAAGCCCTTCTCAGGAGCATGCATCCAGCCATGCTCTGAGCCCCAGAGTTAGCAGCCTACACTCAAATGTTTGCTCAGGCTCCCAATATGTATATATTTAGATACATATATAGATATTTAGATAGATAGTTAGATAGATAGTTAGATAGATAGATGGATGATAGATATTTAGATACTTAAATAGATATTTAGGTACACATATATGTATATATTTAGATACATATACAAATAAATATTTATATTTAGATACATAGAAATATAGATAGATAGATAGATAGATAAATATATCTCTATGTATTAGATACATACATGATCACCTTCTTGCCTTGCCCGTTCCTAATCATAAGTGACAAACCATAATGTAACTTTGACTCTCTTTACCATAATACATTGTATATAGTAAGCCCCACATATAGCTCTCACGGTTGATATACATAAATAGTAAATTCTTTAGCTGTCAGCTGTGCAGCCTCAGTGCAGTGGCTGCCTTCCGGTCCTTCCTAGGAAGATGCTTGGTAAATAGACCACGCCTTTTCCCCCTTTCCTTCTTTCTTGCCTGTCATTTTCTTACCGTTTCCCCTCTAATTCTCTACCTTCCGTGAGACTTGGCTAGAGACCCTTGCTGGTTGAGAACTTTCTCCTATAATCCTGGTGCAACTGGAAGGGCAAACAGTCGTGGTATGCATTCATTGTCTCCCTCAGCCTCACTCCAACTCAAACTACGGATATTTTTATATCCATGCCTCCATTTCTTTGTGTTCAGATAGAATTAAGGTGGCTTTTAACAGTCATTCGCATTCAGCGAGCCGAGTTATTTTTGAGTCAGTCTTTATAAGAAGCACTGACTGTGAGCCAAGAGATAGGGATTGGGATTTTATGTAATGGGAAGGAGTGTGTGTGTGTGTGTGTGTGTGTGTGTGAGAGAGAGAGAGAGAGAGAGAGAGAGAGAGAGAGAGAGAGAGAGAGAGAAAGAGAGAGAGAGAAGATGATTCTAGACACAGTCCTTTACAAATGCATTTCCCGTGCTGTTGTGTTTGAAACATCAAACAGCCCTTCCTGACCAACCTTTGCTCATTACTGTCGTGAATATTTCTCTTGTGAGTTGCCTGCCAGAGTCACAACACTGGAGGTCTTTGTACCCCTCCTGAAGTCGATAGAATCAGGCTGTCTGATAGGATAGACATCATGCAGAATGCAGTCTGTTCTCCCAGTTCCTCGGGTTGAGTTCATGAGATTATGGCTCACAGGAAAGGGTGAAGTTCAAGTAGCAGTGGAAAAGCCCCATGGAACCGTGACCAGTCCGTACCCATCATGCTTTGCTCTCCTTGCCTTCTGGGAGCAGCTGTGCTGCTCAGCTGTGAGCGGTGCTGTTCGCCCTCTCATCTGCTTCTCTCATGAGTCACCTTATTTCCATTTGCTCAGTGGTCTCAGAGCAT